>JAPQNM010000017.1:231441-233941 GCA_029783475.1 Metacarcinus magister | reverse complement strand
GTTGGGGGGATGGCGTGTTGGGGGGACTGGCAGTGTTGAGGGGAGTGTGCTGCGAGGGACACCTTTTGGGGGACTGGCTGTGTTGGGGGGACTGGCTGTGTTGAGGGGATTGGTGCTGCGAGGGACAACACCAATTTGGGGACTAGCTGAGTTGGGGGAACTGGCTGTGGGGGGACTGGCTGTGTTGGGGGGACTGGCTGTGTTGGGGGGACTGGCTGTGTTGGGGGGACTGGCTGTGTTGAGGGGTATTGGTGCTGCGAGGGACAACACCAATTTGGGGACTGGGAGTGTCGGGGGGACTGGCTGTGTTGGGGGGACTGCCACTGCTGCAAGGGACAACAGTGACTTGGGGACTGGCTTTGATGGGATGAACTGAGGTGGTGGAAGAGCCAGCAGTGCCGGCCGATATGGCAGTGCTAGCAGAGGCGGGGGAGCTGCCAGTGCTAGCAGTGCTGGCCGGTATTGCACTGTTAGCAGAGGCGGGGGAGCTGCCAGTGCTAGCAGTGCTGGCCGGGCCGGCAGTGCTGACTTATGGTAATTTTGGAGTGGTGGTGAAGCCTGCACTGGCGTGAGGTCTGACCCAGGTTCAGGCTTCAGGAGGTTACGAAGGGAGACGAGACACCAATGGCGCTGCCTCATCCTCGACCATACGGTGTGGATGAGGAGGACAAGGACGCACCCAGCTGCCCACCACAGCAAACACCTGTAGCTGAACAGCTGGTATGCGTCCAAGATCCTGTCCGTGGTCTCGGCGAGGCACGCCATGTAGTGCTTGGTGGTCCTTGGACCCCCCACCAAGGACCACCACCCCGTCTCTGGGGCCGGACATGCCTCATACAGGTTAGTAACCTGTGGAGGCAGGAACGGCCCCAGCTACCACAGGCGGCCCTCCAACTCCATCTGCCTGAGGGCCCGCAGCACGCTGTTCGAGGACACACCCAGGTCCTCGAACACGTGCACGTTGACCCACGCCAGTAACGTTGTAAAGCTTACCACCACAAACCGAAACATGTCTGTAAATAATATAAAAACACATTCACCATCACTGCTGATCATGGCTTCCATCTTTACTTCCAATCGGGGATCATGTTCAAGGAAGGGTGAGGACCATCCAATCTTTCCTGTTAGGAATGACAATTTTGTTGCCATTCCTACCATTCTCGCCTTAGAGGCATGCATTCCATAAAGGTACACTACACACCTGCAATACTGCTTCATGTAAGCTTCATCAAACTATTTAACAACAATAAAGGCCTCAATAGAGAGAGCTTTCCATTAAATATTTTTTTAGAAATGATTGCTATGGAACTGCTTGAACCATTCTCTCGTATCTGTTGTAGTAAGTGTTTCGGAGCAGGACGATCGAAAAGAAAAGATTTATATATCTAACTGACGGTTTTTTGTGTACTAATGAATATCATTCTGTTAATAGAAAATTATTAAGAACCTTAAACAGCTCTTGCATTTGGAAGGTGACTCGGAAAAGTTAAAGAACTGAAGAAAAGTGAAAAGACTCTCTCTCTCTCTCTCCTCTCTCTCTCTCTCTCTCTCTCTCTCTCTCTCTCTCTCTCTCTCTCTCTCTCTCTCTCTCTCTCTCTCTCTCTCTCTCTCTCTCTCTCTCTCTCTCTCTCTCTCTCTCTCTCTCTCTCTCTCTCTCTCTCTTTGCAAGGTAATGGATGCTCGTGTGTGTCCCTGATGAAGCGATATTATATAGTTTGATGTTTGTTCTTCTTTCGTTCTTGTTTACTGTTGATTTAGTGGCGTTTATCACTTCAATTCCATGTTTCTTCCTGTATTCTTATGGAGGAGTAGAATGAATGTAGAATGAATGTTATGCACGATTTGCGTTGTGGTCCGATAGATTGGTGGTGGTTGTAGTAGTAGTAGTAGTAGTGGTGAAGGGAACAAAGCTTCACTGAGCTGCGCGAAGCCTTGTTCATTGCTTCACTTATAACTTTCATGGACTTTTTTCTGTGCAGTTCCACCACGTACGACTCACTCCAACACGGGGTAGCATTCCCAGGTGACGAGTGTCTCAGAATGAACATATATTTGAGAAATGCTTCCAGTAGTCCACTCTTATTCCTTCTATTAGAGTCAAATTTAACCAAACATATATTTTTTCTTATTTATATATCTTCACTAAACATGTTACTATTCTTATTACCTTACCTGTTTTATGATACGTAACATTATAATTATAGAGAAATACCGAGATGTGTGCATTTTAGATCCCTGTGTCTGGGGAAAGAGAATGCAAAATACGAAATTACAGGATATCAAATAAAACCGTATGATTCCTGCAGTAATTTCTCTCGGGTCATTAAGGTTATTGGACATGTAGGAAGGAAAACACTTCACTTTAACACTCGTGAATTGCATCGTGTTGGAGCGAAGCGTCAACTTCAAACAAAGCAATACAAATGAATAAATACAGAAAAGATTGAGATGGATACGTACCTTCATGGAAAAATTGACGATAATACCCTTAGTGAATGGC
>JAPQNM010000017.1:195512-231341 GCA_029783475.1 Metacarcinus magister | reverse complement strand
CTCTCTCTCTCTCTCTCTCTCTCTCTCTCTCTCTCTCTCTCTCTCTCTCTCTCTCTCATTAACCTCCACCTCTTCCACAGCTCAGTCTCTCCTCCCACATACTTTCCCCTTAGCCTCTCCCCAATCCTTCCCTCCCCGTGATCTACTTCCTCCCCATCTCCCCTCCCCAGGTGCAGCTTATGTTCGTTTAAACAAGTATATATAGACTGCGCTGCCCGAGAAAGTCTGAAACGTAATGTTGTGCCTCTTATCTTCAGCTCAAAAGAAATAATAGATCTTTGTGAGGAGAATATGGTCAGGTGAGTATTAGTGGCATCTAAAACCTGACTACTTTCCAGCACTTTACTCAATGTCTCTCTTCTCTTACGTCTCACCTACATTATTTTTACCTTCCTCACCTTGATACCCTTCCACATATCACTTAACTAACACATCTACTTCTTCCTAACAACTTCCAACAGCTTCCATCTGTTCCTCTTTCTATGCCTTACCCTCTATGTGTCATCCTCTATCTGACTCTACCTTTTGTGCCACACACACACACACACACACACAGACACACAGACAGACAGACAGACAGACACACAGACAGACAGACAGACAGACACACAGACAGACAGACAGACAGACACACAGACAGACAGACACACAGACACACAGACAGACAGACACACAGACACACAGACAGACAGACACACAGACAGACAGACAGACACACAGACAGACAGACAGACACACAGACAGACAGACAGACACACAGACAGACAGACAGACACACAGACAGACAGACAGACACACAGACAGACAGACAGACACACAGACAGACAGACAGACACACACACAGACAGACAGACACACACACAGACAGACAGACACACACAGACAGACAGACACACACAGACACACACACACAGAGACACACACAGAGACACACACAGAGACACACACAGAGACACACACAGAGACACACACACACACACACACACACACACACACACACACACACACACACACACACACACACACACACACACACACACACACACACACACACACACACACACACACACACACACACACACACACACACACACACACACACACACACACACACACACACACACACACACACACACACACACACACACACACACCACACACACACACACACACACACACACACACACACACACACACACACACACACACACACACACACACACCACACACACACACACACACACACACACACACACACACACACACACCACACACACACACACACACACACACACACACACCACACACACACACACACACACACACACACACACACACACACACACACACACACACACCACACACACACACACACACACACACACACACACACACACACACACACACACACACACACACACACACACACACACACACACACACACACAACACACACACACACACACACACACACACACACACACACACACCACACACACACACACACACACACACACACACACCACACACACACACACACACACACACACACACACACACACACACACACACACACACACACACACACACACCACACACACACACACACACACACACACACACACACACACCACACACACACACACACACACACACACACACACACACACACACACACACACACACACACACACACACACACACACACACCACCTCTCCCCTCCTGATCCTCTCCAACGCCTCCACTCCCAGTCCTCATTCCTCTTCTCTTTGCCAGGTGACGTAGGAGTTAAATATTTATCTGCGGAGTCTTCCAAGCTCCCAGCGTAGAGAAAAAGGGGAAAAAATCTATACTAGGGTATTTTTTTCAGTTCCACGTTATATGCTTCCCTTTTTCCCTCTCAGGTTTCCAGGAATCTCCAGGTTTTCCTCAGCGGATCCTCTTCAACGGCTTACCTCTGCATCTCTCCCTCACTCAGACACTGCCTTCCTCACCCCTTCCATGTTTCCCTCCCTCACCCATTCTTCTTCCCTCACTCACTCACTTCATTCCTCCCTCGCTCACTTCTTTTCTTACTCGTTCACTGGTTCATTGTTTTACTCACTCCATATGTTATTCACTCATCCATTCCCTCGCTTCCTCCTTCCCTACCTTCTTCCTTCCTTTACTTCATCCCTTCCTCCTTCCGTCCCTCCTTCTCTTTACCGGCTCTCAACTCCTTCATTCCTTGACTCAGAACACTCCTTCTTTACACCCAGAATATACAGACATACAAACAGATTAAAAGACAGATCGTGGCGGAGTTAATATAAACATCATCAAGTATGTCTTCTCTTCCGCTACAAAAAGAAATGTGAAGCAATGAACAAACACGAGCAAGTCACCTTCAGAAATTAATCCAATGTGTGTGTGACTGACTATGCTTCACCTGTTTTATATCCATGTTCTTGAAGGTCAACCACTGTTCTCTACCTGGGTGGCTCCAGGTTGCAATAATATAACTTGGTTTGGTGTTCATGGAAGGGGATGGTGCTGCTCGACCGCCGCACCCGCCGCAATAACCCTCAAGGAACAATTACTGCTGTGACAAGCCGCCACTGCAGTCATTCCTAATCTTTCTACGAAGTGACTGATTAATCAACAATAGCGGTATCAATTTTGTTATGGTTGTTGTTATTATTATTATTATTATTATTATTATTATTATTACTATTATTACTATCATCATTATCATTATTTTTGTAGGCACTGTATACATTTATTATTATTTATTTGTATTTGGTTTGATTATTGTACACGCACCCGAAGCTGCGCATTTAGTTCCTTGTCTTGAGTTGAAACCAATTGCTTTCTATTGTTTATATTGGACACACACAACCGTTCTGTTCTAGGCTCCGGCCGTTTGTACCTTGTGTTCATTAAGACTGTAGGGTCTAGGCAGCTCATCTAATTGATTTTACAGGGAGTGAAATACAAGTGCTGTAACTTATTCCAAATGATTGTTACTATCATTTTTATTCCTGCTCCTGCTCCTGCTCCTCCTCCTCCTGCTGCTCCTCCTCCTGCTGCTGCTGCTCCTCCTCCTGCTGCTGCTGCTCCTCCTCCTGCTGCTGCTGCTCCTCCTCCTGCTGCTGCTGCTCCTCCTCCTGCTGCTGCTGCTCCTCCTCCTGCTGCTGCTGCTCCTCCTCCTCCTGCTGCTGCTCCTCCTCCTCCTGCTGCTGCTCCTCCTCCTCCTGCTGCTGCTCCTCCTCCTCCTGCTGCTGCTCCTCCTCCTCCTGCTGCTGCTCCTCCTCCTCCTGCTGCTGCTCCTCCTCCTCCTGCTGCTGCTCCTCCTCCTCCTGCTGCTGCTCCTCCTCCTCCTGCTGCTGCTCCTCCTCCTCCTGCTGCTGCTCCTCCTCCTCCTGCTGCTGCTCCTCCTCCTCCTGCTGCTGCTCCTCCTCCTCCTGCTGCTGCTCCTCCTCCTCCTGCTGCTGCTCCTCCTCCTCCTGCTGCTGCTCCTCCTCCTCCTGCTGCTGCTCCTCCTCCTCCTGCTGCTGCTCCTCCTCCTCCTGCTGCTGCTCCTCCTCCTCCTGCTGCTGCTCCTCCTCCTCCTGCTGCTGCTCCTCCTCCTCCTGCTGCTGCTCCTCCTCCTCCTGCTGCTGCTCCTCCTCCTCCTGCTGCTGCTCCTCCTCCTCCTGCTGCTGCTCCTCCTCCTCCTGCTGCTGCTCCTCCTCCTCCTGCTGCTGCTCCTCCTCCTCCTGCTGCTGCTCCTCCTCCTCCTGCTGCTGCTCCTCCTCCTCCTGCTGCTGCTCCTCCTCCTCCTGCTGCTGCTCCTCCTCCTCCTGCTGCTGCTCCTCCTCCTCCTGCTGCTGCTCCTCCTCCTCCTGCTGCTGCTCCTCCTCCTCCTGCTGCTGCTCCTCCTCCTCCTGCTGCTGCTCCTCCTCCTCCTGCTGCTGCTCCTCCTCCTCCTGCTGCTGCTCCTCCTCCTCCTGCTGCTGCTCCTCCTCCTCCTGCTGCTGCTCCTCCTCCTCCTGCTGCTGCTCCTCCTCCTCCTGCTGCTGCTCCTCCTCCTCCTGCTGCTGCTCCTCCTCCTCCTGCTGCTGCTCCTCCTCCTCCTGCTGCTGCTCCTCCTCCTCCTGCTGCTGCTCCTCCTCCTCCTGCTGCTGCTCCTCCTCCTCCTGCTGCTGCTCCTCCTCCTCCTGCTGCTGCTCCTCCTCCTCCTGCTGCTGCTCCTCCTCCTCCTGCTGCTGCTCCTCCTCCTCCTGCTGCTGCTCCTCCTCCTCCTGCTGCTGCTCCTCCTCCTCCTGCTGCTGCTCCTCCTCCTCCTGCTGCTGCTCCTCCTCCTCCTGCTGCTGCTCCTCCTCCTCCTGCTGCTGCTCCTCCTCCTCCTGCTGCTGCTCCTCCTCCTCCTGCTGCTGCTCCTCCTCCTCCTGCTGCTGCTCCTCCTCCTCCTGCTGCTGCTCCTCCTCCTCCTGCTGCTGCTCCTCCTCCTCCTGCTGCTGCTCCTCCTCCTCCTGCTGCTGCTCCTCCTCCTCCTGCTGCTGCTCCTCCTCCTCCTGCTGCTGCTCCTCCTCCTCCTGCTGCTGCTCCTCCTCCTCCTGCTGCTGCTCCTCCTCTCCTGCTGCTCCTCCTACTCCTACTCCTACTCCTACTCCTACTCCTACTCCTACTCCTACTACTACTACTACTACTACTACTACTACTACTACTACTACTACTACTACTACTACTACTACTACTACTACTGCTAGTACTACTGCTAGTACTACTACTAGGACTAGGACTACGACAAGCCAGCCCTGACATACACAAAGCAAGAATACTAGTGTCCGTATACCCAAGGGTCCGTAAAAACGACCAAAACGGACGAAAACTGAATAATATCTTTCTACGACAACACGAAAAAGCAAACGGTTAATATTAATGTTTCAGAGAGTGCGTGGATGCAGACGGAAATAAAAGGAGGAACGAAATGGATGAAATTACATATGCAAGGGACGTTAAGGATGTAATGGTTTGAAGTGACACGAAATGAAATGGTTGGAGGTGGAAGGGGAGGATGGGAGGGAGGAGAGAGGGGAGGGGGGAGAGGTGAATGCGTAATGTCTGATAGGTTTCAAAGAGTTAAATCAGGAGAGGCTGAGAGGGTTTTGTCAGCAGGATGATGCAACTGTTAACACGGTCGACTAGCAGTGCGTGAAGAAAGAGTAAAAGCGATAAAACAGGTGAACTCAAAGCTGCTGTAGATAAGAATAGAAAGAGACAAGAATAAATGGGTAGCAGTTAGTAGTGATTGAGCTGGGAGTGAAATAATGGTATGTGAGGGAAACTTTCTGGGAATTGCTAAGGGAGTGTTTAGGGCACTTGAGGGAGGCAGAGAGTGGTTAGCCTACGATGAGAGATGTGAATGTAAGGGAACAAGACACTGTCAGGGATGAGTTACCTGCTGCAGATGAAGGATTTAAAGAGAATGAAGATGAAGTATAATTGTTGGATCTGTACAAGGAAAGGTAACTGAAGAGAAGAAATGTATTGTTCATAAAGGAGTAATTTTCATAACACGTGAAGGAATGGATGGAGTCGGTGTACAGATAACGCTGCTGATTAAGTAATGATGAAAGACTATGAACAATTGAGATTAAAGGATACAAAGGTACAGACACTGGAAGGATCATGTCCAGCCATTGCTTGGTAATTGTGAAGGTCGAAGTGTAAGGTTTTGTAAACAAGAAACACAAACAAAGCTAAATGAAGTAATAAGGATTAACGTAATTCTGGTGTGGCTGTACCTGCCGGCACACAGTGTAGCGCCTCGCAGGGTATCGGATGAGGTTGTTGGCTTACACTGAGCAGCTTGCAAATACCGCCTGAAACACGCACAACAATGATGAACAAAACTTAGAGTACAGGAAAACAGACGAGTATTAATGTTGAAACTCACTTTAGGAATAACTCGATGCCATTCAAGCTGAAACTCTACGCCGTCCCATCGCCCTTGCCCTTGGAGCCGGGGCGGGGCGGGGCGGCGTGACGGCGACGGACGGCTGAAGCACAAGACAGATGGAGATCTTGACGCTTCTGTCTTTTTCGGATAGCTGCCACCCGCCGTTGGTCTGTTTAACGAAGGATACGAAGTACATCCACAGAAAGGTAAACAGTCCGCGGAGCCTCAGGAAAAGCACGAAGGCGTCAGCCGCCAAGGCTGTGTACAGGTGTTTGCGTCTATGCTGCAGGAGACACTCTTGGTAGCTGACGTCCGTGAAGGTTGTCAGGCTCCGGCGAAAGAATGGCATATAGTTCCACGTCCAGGAAGGCTCCACGCATGGTGCATTGGTGTCTGTGGAGCTCACCATCAGCTCCACCAGCAACACCAGCAGGTCTGTAGCTAACAACTGGACTACCGTCACCCAAAGACGGGAGCTCTTCATACGCGATAGATTTACCATACTTCTATGACACAATATTTTTCCTACGATGTGGACACAAAAATGGGCAGCATACGAACCTAACTCATCATAAGTGGCGGCAGGGATGGGGTGGCGCGGGTAATGTAAAGTTTCTGTCCACCTTGAACTGAACTTGGGACTGATAGATGTGCCGCCCCAGTCAAACTTTTCATATGTCCGACAGTATGAGGCGAGGAAATCCTGACTCGTGCACATCAAAGTCAGGAAAAAAGATGTTGGAGACTGAGGTGGCAGCGGAGGGTAAGTCACAGTCTTGTATCACCCACCAAGAAAGGAACGGAAGACACTTGCATCTCTGTTAAACACACACACACGTGGCATTTCTTTATGACTAATATATAAACAGACAGTCTCTCTCTTGGTCACACACCCACACAATAATTCCAAATACAATACTTGCATAACTCACTGCATATATACTGCATC
The DNA here is from genome assembly GCA_029783475.1 of Metacarcinus magister. Classification (NCBI taxonomy): domain Eukaryota; kingdom Metazoa; phylum Arthropoda; class Malacostraca; order Decapoda; family Cancridae; genus Metacarcinus; species Metacarcinus magister. Next base: position 224,468 of record JAPQNM010000017.1, on the reverse strand, counting down.
AATTTTATTTCAAAGGCGCAGATAATGAATGACGTGGATCGATGGCAGTTTAGTACCGTCACTGATCTGCCGAGGTACGCTCAAGGCGGGTTAGGTTAAGGCGAGGTAGTCTTTGTGTTGTGTATGTTTCTTGTTGCTGTGCTGCTTAGTGTGTTCAAGGAAGATTCTAGGTTACGTACACACGCACACACACACACACACACACACACACACACACACACATACACACACACACACACACACACACATCTAACTTCATTTCTCGGACCTCATATCTATGCTTATTACACCTAGGAATCCCAAGACTTATTTTTCTGTTTAATAGCATATGTTTTGGGTACGAGACAGAACTTTCGGTGACGCCAGACCAACAGTGAGATAAGATTCCCCCAAAGCCTTTTTTCTCCACTAAAAATATGGGCAGGAATATTTTAAGGAATACGAACGTGTCGCAAAGTTCCTTAAATTCCTTCATTCAGCAAACTTTGACTGACACCTCAAGCTTCAGTGGTTCATCTTAACTCGATTAGATCCTTGTGTTAACTGATCGTGTTCAGTAAAACCTCACTGAGTATCGACATTTTAGCCGTCCATCCACTCCTTTACAGCGTGTGTTGTAGCTTCATCTTGCACAAGCATGTGTTTTTGTGGAACGATTATTGAGACATTGTGTAAACGTGAAATGAACGGTTGGCTCTATCTTTCTCGCTCTCGCTCTCGCTCTCGCTCTCGCTCTCGCTCTCGCTCTCGCTCTCGCTCTCGCTCTCGCTCTCGCTCTCGCTCTCGCTCTCGCTCTCTCTCTCTCTCTCTCTCTCTCTCTCTCTCTCTCTCTCTCTCTCTCTCTCTCTCGTTGTATTTCTCCTTTCTCTTCTTCAAACCCCCCCCCCATACATATTTTGTTAGGTTTATTTTATATTCATGGTATTTCTTTTAAATGTAAATATATTGATTTTATGTGCTGCATGTTTGATCTTCATGTCTTTATTTTTTATTTTATATTGACTTAGCATTTATATGCTGTATTTTTATTAAGGACGAGTATTTTACAATTTTATTGTATTACATACCGGTATTAAGTTAAGTATTTTGCTTGTAACTTGTGTAAGAACCACTTTTGTGGATAATAAACAATCTGAATCTGAATCTGAATCTCTCTCTCTCTCTCTCTCTCTCTCTCTCTCTCTCTCTCTCTCTCTCTCTCTCTCTCTCTCTCTCTCTCTCTCCTCTCTCTCTCTCTCTCTCTCGTTGTATTTCTCCTTTCTCTTCTTCAACAACACACACACACAATGCCTCAAATAGGTTCAACTTCCCTCCTCCACCTCCTCTGAGCCAGCCTTCCAGTCTTTCCACCTTTATCTGCACTTTTCTCTTCTGTAGCACCTTACTTGCCTTCTAATCTTCTATGCAAACAAGAAAATCTTCCGTCAGTATGAAAAAGGAAAATGGGGTGAGAGAGGAACGAGGAGACAGGAAGGAGGAAGATGATGGAGGGAGAAAAGAAGATGAGAAAGGAGGAAGGAAAGGTTCTCTGATGTAAAGGGAAGGGAGAAAGGTAGGGTGAAGAAGACTATTATTACTTTGTGTCAGGCAAGGTAACGAAAACACATGGATAGAATAGAATACAAAAAAAAAAAGTTCAATTGGGTATATCTTGAAATTTCTGTCATGAATCTGAATTTACTGTTTTTTAACTTGCTTTAAGGTAACTTTCGTGGAAGGCATCTACTATTATGGTAGGCAATAAACATTAGTATCAATAATTTTTTCTACTAATGGCAAGACTTTAACTTTACCTTTTTCAATAACATATAAGGTTGGTATATTTCTTTTAAATGTAAATATATTGATTTTATGTGCTGCATGTTTGATCTTCATGTCTTTATTTTTATTTTATATTGACTTAGCATTTATATGCTGTATTTTTATTAAGGACGAGTATTTTACAATTTTACTGTATTACATACCGGTATTAAGTTAAGTATTTTGCTTGTAACTTGTGTAAGAACCACTTTTGTGGATAATAAACAATCTGAATCTGAATCTGAATCTCTCTCTCTCTCTCTCTCTCTCTCTCTCTCTCTCTCTCTCTCTCTCTCTCTCTCTCCTCTCTCTCTCTCTCTCTCTCTCTCTCTCTCTCTCTCTCTCTCTCTCTCTCTCTCTCTCTCTCTCTCTCTCTCTCGTTGTATTTCTCCTTTCTCTTCTTCAACAACACACACACACACACAATGCCTCATAAAGGTCTTGGAGGACCACCTCCCCCTCAGAGGGAGGCTCAACACACATCAAATGTAAAAAAGCCACGTCTATCGCATAACCGATCTGTTTCTAATTCCGGTGAGAGGCACACAACTCCCCACAATGTACACTATAGCCGCCATGCCAGAAATGTGGGTAATTATAATTATTATTATAATAGTGTTTATGATGGATTGCAAAATAACAACACATACAAGAAAAAGATAGGTTGCTTTAATTGTGGGGAATTCAACCACATACAAGCAAATTGTAGATTTGACCACAAACTCCGATGTGAGCAATGCCATTCCTTAGGACATAAAAGCAATCTTTGTAATTATTATTATTGAAGTCATGGCGACGACGAACCGGCCGGTGTGAACTTAAAGAAGAATTGGCTAATAGTAGAACATGTGAACGCACAATCATTGTTATCAAGTCTGGATGAAGTAAAGTTAATGTTAACTGATAGACATATTGATGTTCTATGTGTGAGTGAGACATGGCTACATGAAAACACTCCTGATGGTTATGTTGACATTCATGGATATATGATATTTAGATGTGACAATGGACGAGGAGGTGGTGTCTGCTTGTATATAAGTAGTACTTTAAATCCCTCCCTCATCATACTAGGTGTGCCAGGACAGGTAGGCGTGGAGGATGTATGGGTGCAGATTCAGTGCAGGAAGCTACCTTCCATCATCATTGGATGTGTATATAGACACCCTAAAGCTTTAACATCATCATTTGATTACATACAGGAAGTTTTTAAGGTGGCATGCTTGCGAGGTAAAAGTGTTTTTATCTTGGGAGATTTTAATGATGATATGCTGATAAAGGGAAATAAAATGACCAAGATAATGAGAGATAATAAGTTGACTCAAATTATTAACAAACCCACAAGAACAACTTCTCATTCAGCTACTTTATTAGATCTTATTATTACTAATAAACCTGAGGTAATATTATCCCATGAAGTGGTTCCTCAAGTGGTTGCAGACCATGACCTTGTGTCAGTTGTTATAAATGTAAGAAAACCTAGAAAAATACCGGTGATAAAAACTTTTCATGATATGAAACACTACGATAAAGACACTTTCTGCCTACTGCTTTTAGACAATGTGCATTATATGAAGGATATATTTTTAACTGACGACGTTAACAAACAAGTAGATATTTTTAATGATTTTTTTAGTGTTTGTCTTGAAATATGTGCCCCTGTTGTGACTAAAACTGTGAAAGGTACTCCGGCACCATGGATGAGTGGCGATATTCGTGAGGCAATGGAGAACCGTGATGAGCTACAAAAAAAGTTAAAACTTGATACAAATAATCCTGAGTTGCGAGAACGCTATAAAACTGCTAAAACATATGTAAAAACACTTATCAGCACATCTAAGATAGAGCATTACCAAGATCGGTTAAAAGATTGCAAAGGAAATACATCAGCAACTTGGAAAGTTCTTGGTGAAATTATTCCTAATCAGAAAAACAAGCGTAATACTCACAATTCTGTTAACATCAAGGAGAAAGTCGAAAATTTCAATAAATTCTTTTCTAACGTAGGGGAATCCACTTACAGACGTTCTCAGGAAGAATTAAAAAAGGAAGAAGCAGTTACGGTTGATGGTCCTCATCTAAATACCATTAATGTTAATTCTTCTTTCAGACCCAAGCCTGTAGACGCTAACTCACTAATCTTGATCGTTAAAGACCTTAATGCAACCAACTCTATCGGGTCGGACGGCATAGCTTTACGGTTTCTCAGGGATGCGCTCTGTGTCATAGTCCCTTTCCTCACCTGTATAGTCAACACGTCCCTGGTGACCGGTGTGTTCCCCGAGTCATGGAAACACGCATTGGTTGTCCCAATATATAAAAATGGTGATCCTGATGTTGTGAGTAACTACAGACCTGTATCTTTATTACCCATTGTGTCTAAAATACTTGAAAAAATTGTTGCTAGACAACTGTCAGATTACTTAGAAACAAACAAGCTACTTTCTAATAGTCAGCATGGCTTTCGACCCAAGCTATCAACGGAGACAGCTCTAACAACTATAACCGACAAAATATATGAAAATATGGACAACAAGAAAATTTCGATGTTAACCTTATGTGACCTCTCAAAAGCCTTTGATTCTGTACATCATAAAATTCTTCTACATAAGTGTTCTCTACTAAATATTGATGAATTTTGGTTTAACAATTATTTATATAACAGAAGCATGTCAGTTCACCTTGATAATCATACATCTAAAAAGACATTTATTAACTATGGGGTCCCACAAGGTTCGATTCTTGGTCCAATCTTATTTAATATATATGTCAATGATTTATCTGCAAATGTTAACGGTTTCTTGGTACAGTATGCAGACGATACGCAATTCTTACATTCTAGAACGATTAAGAATCTTGATTGGCTTATTAAGGATACCGAGGAAACTCTGGCACAATGTAGAATATTTTATCTAAACAATGGTCTCATGTTTAACTCCTCCAAGACTCAATGTATTTTTATAGGAAATCGCCAGCTTTTATCTCAGATTCCCCCAAACATGACTGTGAACTTTAATGGAAATGTATTATACCCAAGTAAGTCCGTGAAAAATTTGGGAGTTTACTTCGATAGATATATGCTTTTTGATGTCCACATAAATGAGTTGAACAAGAAAGTGATGGGGATTTTAATGTTTGCAAGTAGAATAAGTGATAAATTAGATAAGAAAAGCAGGACCATGGTGATACAGGCGATTGTCTTAAGCCTAATTAATTATTGTATTAGAATATGGGGCACTACAAATGATACATTATTATCTAGTATTCAAAAGTTGCAAAATTTCGCAGTGAGGATTGCCATAGGTGGTGTCAACAAATATGATCATATATCTCCATTTTATGATGAACTCCAATGGTTACGAATAAAAGAGAAAAAGGTTTTTGAAGTGGGTACAACAATATTCAAGATTTTACGAGGGTTTTATCCTGACTGGTTTGTATCATTAAGAAACAGACAAGATATCACCAGTAGTGTCACTAGACAGGGGCACAGCCTGCATGTGCAGCGCACCAATACACACACTGGTGATAGGCACACCGCCATATTGGGAGCCAGACTGTGGAATGCTCTCCCCCCCTCCCTTACACATGAAACAAATCTAAACTCTTTTAAAGCTGGACTGAAAAAAATTCTTTTAACCGAGAACATATTTTGTTAGGTTTATTTTATATTCATGGTATTTCTTTTAAATGTAAATATATTGATTTTATGTGCTGCATGTTTGATCTTCATGTCTTTATTTTTATTTTATATTGACTTAGCATTTATATGCTGTATTTTTATTAAGGACGAGTATTTTACAATTTTATTGTATTACATACCGGTATTAAGTTAAGTATTTTGCTTGTAACTTGTGTAAGAACCACTTTTGTGGATAATAAACAATCTGAATCTGAATCTGAATCTGAATCTGAATCTGAATCACTCTCTCTCTCTCTCTCTCTCTCTCTCTCTCTCTCTCTCCTCTCTCTCTCTCTCTCTCTCTCTCTCTCTCTCTCTCTCTCTCTCTCTCTCTCTCTCTCTCTCTCGTTGTATTTCTCCTTTCTCTTCTTCAACAACACACACACACACAATGCCTCAAATAGGTTCAACTTCCCTCCTCCACCTCCTCTGAGCCAGCCTTCCAGTCTTTCCACCTTTATCTGCACTTTTCTCTTCTGTAGCACCTTACTTGCCTTCTAATCTTCTATGCAAACAAGAAAATCTTCCGTCAGTGTGAAAAAGGAAAATGGGGTGAGAGAGGAACGAGGTTACTGATAGGACAGGAAGGAGGAAGATGATGGAGGGAGAAAAGAAGATGAGAAAGGAGGAAGGAAAGGTTCTCTGATGTAAAGGGAAGGGAGAAAGGTAGGGTGAAGAAGACTATTATTACTTTGTGTCAGGCAAGGTAACGAAAACACATGGATAGAATAGAATACAAAAAAAAAAAGTTCAATTGGGTATATCTTGAAATTTCTGTCATGAATCTGAATTTACTGTTTTTTAACTTGCTTTAAGGTAACTTTCGTGGAAGGCATCTACTATTATGGTAGGCAATAAACATTAGTATCAATAATTTTTTCTGCTAATGGCAAGACTTTAACTTTATCTTTTTCAATAACATATAAGGTTGGTATATTTGAAGGTCTCAATAAATATCAAAATACCTTTGTTCAAACATTTCCAAAGGATAGATTAATGCACGAGGATAGGTTTGAGTGCCATGAAGTTATTACAATTTATAAAGAGATGGCTTGAGGCATGAGATCAAATATATGGATGTGGATATACAAGGATTCTTAAGGCTGTTGTGTAAAAATGTGTGTGTGTGTGTGTGTGTGTGTGTGTGTGTGTGTGTGTGTGTGTGTGTGTGTGTGTGTGTGTGTGTGTGTATGTGTGTGTGTGTGTGTGTGTGTGTGTGTGTGTGTGTGTGTGTGTGTGTGTGTGTGTGTGTGCATACAATATAACCATTGTAGTGGCATGGTGGTCGTTGTTATAAGCACGTACCTTCCTCACGTACTAATTGTTTTGTTTCGCATTGTCTATTTGCTGTCATTGTAGTGTAACTGTGTACTTCAACATCTATATTTGATTGTGTGCGCACCTGAACGGCTGATTCACATAACAATAGAGCATCAACGAGGCTGTTGTTGTTTAATTTGTGCTAGCATAAGCCAGCAGGGCTGTACAGAGCCCTCTAGAGGTTTTTATGGCTTTTGGAGCACGCTATTGGTGCAACTTGTTTGAAATTTATGCCCCAAACAGCTTAGGGGAGTCCAGCTTCCTTGATGGAGTCAAGGGCTGGATACACCCCTGAGCCGGTATGGGCAAAGTTTCATGACAGAGTTTATATATACATATATACATATACATACACACACATACACATATATACATACATACACACATATATACATACACATATACATATATACATATATACACATACACACACACACATACATATATATATATATATATATATATATATATATATATATATATATATACATACACATACACACATATATACATATATATATATATATATATATATATATATATATATATATACATATATACATATATATACATATATATATATATATATATATATATATAAAATAAATAAATAAAAAAAAATAAATAAAAAAAAATATATATATATATATATATATTATTTCACTTAGGTAGCGGCGCCATAGTGACGGCTTCTGCCAGGAGTTTGGCTGGGGTTGTGGCAATGATAGTTGCCGCAGCCTCCCTTGCGTGTGCGTTTTCTGGGTCAGGATACATCCTGTTTGTTTTTCTTAGGTACCTTGTGCTTGGGCATTCGAGTATGTAGTGTAGCAGCGGTTTGGTTGTTGGATAGTCGCAGTGTTTGCAGAAGATCACTGGGAGATCTTTGCTGAGCTCCTGTAGGCAGGGGTAGCCGAGTCTGAGCCTGTGGACGTCGGCCCGGACACGTGGGTGTGTGCTTGGATGTAGTTGAGCAGGCTCACCCCTTGTGGCCCGTGAGTACCATGTGGTTGATGGTGAGCCACGTTCGGTCTCATTTTTATGCTCCTCTTTGTGCAGGTGCGATATGTTTTGCCTGATTGTATTTTTAACCTGTGCCATGCTAGGGGGTACGACCATGTCCGGGTTAGGACGAGTGGTGACGGCTTTTGCTTCCTCGTCTGCCCGATTATTTCCCCGTATGCTTGAATGTCCTGGTATCCACGTTAGTGTTGTTTCTGTTCCGTTGCCTTGAAGTTGTGAGGCCAACAACCGGATTGTGGTGAGCAGCCTTATATTATCTGAGGGCCATGGTTCTTGGAGGGCCTGCAGTGCCGACTTGGAGTCGGTAGCGATGAGAGCACTAGTGGGTTTAGTGGTTTCAAGGTGTTGTAGTGCTCCCTTGATGGCCACTAGTTCTGCCTGGGTCGATGAGGCCCCGTCCGAGAGACGCCACTGGTTTGTGGCGCCCTCAGTGACGAGTGCCGCCCCGGCAGCGCCCGTGGCCTGGTCTATGGAACCGTCTGTGTATATCGTGGTGGTATGATGTTCTGTGAGGGGCAGTAAGTGACTAAGCGCCTCCGCCCTGAGGGCCGCTGGGTGGAGGCTGGCCTTAGGGAGGTGGAGCCAGTCTGCTTGAATGGTAAATGGGGGTCGCCAGGGGGGAGAAGGCTGGTAGTCTGGAGGCGGGGAATCTTGCCCTTTGGCTCTTATCATGTCTGCACTGCCCGTTGTGGTTAGTGCAGTAGCCACGCTGCGTGCCCACGTTGCTTTGTTGAAGAGCTGTGGGTCTCTCTCAAGTACTGTAAGAACTCTTCCGGGGGTGGTGTATGGTCTTGAGGAGGCAGCCATCTTTGCAACAAGGGTGGCTGCTAGTTGCTCGATACGGTGTTGGAGCGATATTATTTGAGTCTCGGACCTCAGATTGAGGACTTTGGTCCAGGGGGGGGCAGACACCATCAATCTGAGGGATTTGTTCTGCATGGTTTCTAGTTGTTTAATGAGCTGTGGGGTTGCTGCAGCGAGGTATGGGGCCGAGTAATCCACTAGAGACCTTATGGCGTGTGTAAAGAAGGTCCGTTTGATTTTGTAGCTGGCCCCACAGTCATACCTGGAGATGGCTTTGAGCACATTGGTCCTAGAGGCCATCCTGCCCTTGAGGTAATTGACTTGTGGTTTCAGGGTCAGCTGCTTGTCAATCCACACGCCTAGGTACATGTGTTTCTTGACCCATTGCACGTTCGCCCCAGCCGTGGTTAGGGGGGTGTTTGGTGTTGGTATTCCAAATGCCATTGCCTTGGATTTGTCAAGGTTTAGCTTGAGGCCGAGTTCATTGCATTTTTTCTCGAGGAGAGTGAGGCTTTTTTGACTGCTTTTGCGATGGTTTGATCCAGTGGCGACCAGGGTGATGTCATCCGCATAAGTGATTAGCTCGCAACCTCTGGGTAAGGGGAGCTCGAGGAGTGCCTCTACCAAGATGTTGAAGAGGTAGGGGCTAATCACACTTCCCTGTGGCGTACCGTGTTCATGGTGGTGTTCTGTGGAGGTGCGCCCTTGGAAACGCACGCTGGCTTTTCTGTCGGTGAGGAAGTCTCTTGTCCAGCGAAGTAGCAGGCCTTTGACTCCCTTATTAGCCAGTCGGGCGAGGATGACTGTTTCATTTGCGAGCTCAAATGCCTTCTCGAGGTCGAGGAAGATCGCCGTGCATTTTTCACTTCCTGCGGAAGTGAGTAAGCTCGCAAGGCATTCCGCGGTACCAGTGCCTTTTGTATAGGCGTATATCGATGGGTGTAGGGGACCGGTGACCCACTGCAGGCGGTTTCGTATCATCCTCTCCATAGTCTTGCTGATGCAAGATAGGAGAGAGATCGGGCGATAAGTGCCCGGGTCCTTTGGCTTTGGGATTGGTGTGATGGTGGCTTTTTTCCATTTAAACGGCAGTTTGCCCTCACGGAGGGAGGCGTTGAATAGGGCAAGGAGAGCAGCATGTCCGTCCGGTCCCGCATGACGAATCATGGAGTGTGTTATGTCGTCAGCACCCGGGGACGTGTCCTTGCTTGTCTTGAGGACGGTTTTCAATTCGTCAAGCGTGATGGGGGTGTCTGCGGCCGCTTTTTCCATACACGCATTGTCAATTGTGGTCTTTCTCTCGACATGAAGTTTTTCTAGCTCATCTCTGGTCACCTGGGGAAGATTGGTGGTCTTGGTGCGGCTAGCAAACTGCTCCGCCAGGCGTTCTGCCTCGCTCTGCGGGTCTGGGTGCGATGTCGGTGGAGGTGGCCCCAGGTTGCGTATGGAGCGGAGCTTTTTCCACATCACTGACAGGGAGGTGTGCGAGTCAAGGGACTGGCACCACTCCATCCATTTTTCTTCTTTAATTTCTGCCTTAATTTCCGTGGCGTGTCGCTGGACATCAGTGAGAAGCACTCTGTTTTCAGCTGTGGGGAATCTTTTGAATAGTTTCCTGGTAGCATTTAGTCGGCTATTCATTTCCTCTACCCTGCTGTCTCGGAACCAGTGCTCCTTGAAAGTTTTCTTCGGGCGTCTTGTCCGAGGAATTGCGTCTTGTGCGGCGGCTTGTATGGCCGTTGTCAGGGCCTCTTCGTGCAGATCGAGTGTTAGTGGCGGTGCAGTGTGGAGGATGGGGTTTGCTTGCAGATGCTTGGCGAAGCTCTCCCAGTCTGCCTTCCTTGTATTCCACTTGGGTGGCGGTAACGGCGGTGGTGGGAGTTTTTCTACTCCTATGTCGCAGATTATCGCGAAGTGGTCGCTTGTTAGTTCTGGGTGCAAGGACCACGAGACTTCCTGACGGAGGGTCGTGGAAATGAAGGAGAGGTCGAGCACTCCCCCAAGCAAATGAGTTGCCTCCCCATTGTTGAGAAGACAGACTTCTGGCGCTTGGTCTAGAGCTATGGCTAGGTGTCGACCATCTCTGTTGGCGGTCTGTCGGGATCGTAGGGCGGGATGGTGACAGTTGAAGTCCCCTCCGATGAAGGTGTGGGTGGTTGACGCTTGCTCAAAGACTTCTTCAAGGTCCAGTTTTTTGTTTGCAGGCTTGTAAACGTTATATATCCGCAGTGTGGTGTTATGGAGTGTTATTTCTACCGCCATGGTGTCAACTCCGTCTCCACAGAAGGCCGTGTCTAGCACAGGGGCGCAGGGGATGGTGTCCTTCACTAGGATCGAGCATCCCTGTGAGCGGCCGGTTTCTCGCAGTGTGTTGAAGCCGCGGTAACCTCGTAAGCTGAGTTGTTGTTTGGCGAGGGTTTCCTGCAGTAGGAAGACGTCTACAAGGTCCCTTCTGGCTGCCTCTTGGAGGAGGAGGTGTCTGGCTTTGGCACCCTGTACGTTCCACTGCAGGATGCGCAGTCGGCGGGAGTTGGGGGTGTTGTCATGGTGTTGCTTTGCGGGTGAGGTTTGGTCGTGATGCTGGTGGTTTGGCTGGCGTTGTGATTGGTGCTGCAAGCAACGATCCCGTTGGGGGGCTTGGGCGTCTTGCCGCTGATGGTTGTCGATGGGCGGGGCTGGTGAACCGCAGCCTGCGAGGGAGGAGTTGCCGCTGATACATGGCTGTTTACTACATGGTCGACAGCGGTGGCGAGCTTCGTCTGATCTAGATCCTGCTTGAGGATCAGGGAGAGGGTTAGGGCAAAGTCGCTCAGTAGACTTTTCAGTGAGCTCTGTGTAAGGGTTATGGTCGGCTCCTGAGATGTCGGGGTGGGGATGACGGTGTTGTGTAGTGTCATGGGAGCATCCTGGGATAGCAGAGGAGTAGCCTGGGGTGACAGTGAAGCAGCCTGGGGTGGCAGAGAGGCAGCCTGGGGTGGCAGAGAAGCAGCCTGGGGTGACAGAGAGGCAGCCTGGGGTAGCAGAGGGGGAAATTCTGCCGCGAGTGCAGGGGGTTGCTGATTTTGTTGTGGCGACTTTCTGTTGTTTTGGGAGCCCCAGATAAATGTTCCCGAGGGAGCGTCGCAGTGTGTTTCCATCCACTGCTTCTGCGTCTGAATGTCTTGTTGTACTCTGCGGCGCCTCTCCGGACAGCTTTTGTTCCATGCGTGGTGAGTTCCGCCGCAGTTGGGGCACTTGTGTGATACTGCCTCCTTCGCCTTGTAGCGCTGGAGGCACTGGTCCGTTTCGTGAGGAGCACTGCATATTCCGCATCGAGGGTGGTTCCGGCAATGCGCTCGTGTGTGGCCGAAAGCTTGGCATTTGTAACACCTCAAGGGCTCCTGGGTGAACGGACGGAGGTAAAACCTTCCCCATACGCCGATGTCCAGGTTTCCAGGAAGGGGACCCTCGTGTTCGACCACGACTTGTCGGGTGCTGTGTCCATTGAAGGTGCAGCGAGTTGCCGAGATTATGTTCTCTAGGTCCTTGACTAGATCTAAAGGGAGACTTAGAGGGAAGCCTATCAAGACTCCCTTGGTGACTGTGGTATTGGGGTCTAGTGTTTTGAGGCTTACTTCCCTTCCTTGCAGGGCCTTGGTGTTCCTTAGTGTTATCTCCGTGTTTTCGTTCTCCGGGTATATTATGAAGCTGTTGTTCCTCCCGGGTCTGGCTGTGAAGGAGAGTGTTTCGTCCTTTTGCAGTAGTACTACTACCTCGTATGGGTTGGTGAAGTCCGTGGATGCCATCACCTTGAACGCAAGTCGAGGTGCGTTGGGTGGGCGTGGGGCCAGAGTGACACCCATGCGTGTCCGAGGTAATTGCCTGGTGCTGGATTGGGGAGATGCGGTCATGTCCGTCGGGGGAGAGGGTGGCGCGGTCTTTTTGGGCTGCCTCTTCTTTCCTACTAGGGTGAATCCATCTTCTTGAGGGTCCATGGGACCTGCTGCTGGTGGAGGCTGGGTCTGATCTTCTGGATCTAGTGGTGCCGACATGGCGTTGTTTGTGAGGAGTGAGTTGGCTGGTGAGGGAGAGTCCGTGGTAGGAGCTGATGACGCTTGCGCATTCTCTGGAGCTTTGGAGACAGATTCCTGTTCCAGCGCCCTGGCCTTGCGTTTGGGAGGGGTATCGGTTTCGTCCTCGGAGTCCTCGTCCTTCCTCAGACGCTTGTTTCTGTCCAGGCTCATGCATCGTACCTGCCGCGGGACGACGCTCTTGTTGCAGGACGCTTTCCGGGAAGTGTCTTGCTGCTTGTTACGCACCATTCTGGGTGCAGCTTCTTTCTTTTAACAACAACAATGACAATGACAACACAACAGCGACGACAATACAACGACGAGAAAACCACACACACCAACAACAAACAAACACACACACAATCCTACCTACAGCCCCGATTGTAGGCCCCAGCCACCCGGAGGCGTCGCACTGGGGACCGGGACTGGCCCCAAGGGGAAGAACAGCTAACTTTATTTCCGCCGAAGCGACAGGAGAAAAGCAGGGGGGCTATAGAAGAGCCCCCTAAAAAAAACAGGTTACACACCTGACCCCACCCCAGCTGACAGAGCCACCACCGGTGGTGTCACTGGGGTATCGCAGGTTATCCTGGAGGGGGAGGGCCCCCGGCAGGAATAAAAATGGAAAAATTTAAGAATGAGGAACAGAGGGAGGCCCAGAAAAAATCCCTTACTGTGAGCTCGTCCTCACCAGCAAGACCAGCAGGCAGCTGAGGGTCACTCTCAGCGCCCGTAGGGTCTTAGAAGGTGTATAGAGTATTCTCAGTAGGGGGGGCAAGGAAGGGAAGGGGTAGGGTTTTTGGCCTGTCCTGGCAGCTCCCTCACCGGAAAGGGAGGGGGCTCGGTACAAGGGCAGGTTGTCTCGCTCCTGTGCCGGGTAAGTATTCCTACTTTTGTCACGTACGCTCTCTTTATATTAAATTTTAGATGTCTAGGGGTATCTAAGAGCCAGTGACAAACTTATATTTATTTATTATAATCCAAATCTCCCGAGCACTTAATAACAATGTGTCCGTCACAGTAATATGTACATAGCTGATAATGTAGTGCCAACCACAACTCTGAGTCACAACTCCAACCAACACAACTCTAACCAATGTATACCTCACTTCCTACCAATCTCCAATCAGCATACAACTCCAACACGTGGACTCCTCCTGTCCTCTGGTACCAAACTCCAACCAGTCACAACTCCAACCAAACACTAACTCCAAGTCACAACTCCAACTAATCTCAACTCCAACCAACACTACCCCAACCAACCTCAACTCCAAGTCACAACTCCAACCAGTCTCAACTCCAACCAACCAAAACACAACTCCAACCAACACTACTCCAACCAGTCTACCTCACTTCCTACCACCAACCAAAACACATACCTTTGTTTTCACCACGTGGACCTCCACCACGTTACAGGACCTCAGCCCTCGCCAACCAACCAAACCCCACACCTGTGACCGAGAGAGAGAGAGAGAGAGCGCGTGACCCCGCTCTCCTCCTTTTATATGACCCCCCACCCTTTGTGACCTAGCTTGCCCTGGTACAACTGTATACTTCCGCGCCTCCGCGGACTACACCTCACGTACGCTAACCCAACATTTCCTACACACAAGTACATAACACATCACCCATCTTATCTACCTACCACATGTATAACTCAACCTACATAACAACTAATACCCCCAACAAACCTCTACTAACCCCATACAATCTAATCTATACTTATTTACTACCTGGTACCCTGGGTGACACTCGCGTCCCCCGCATCCTTCCCGTCAAAATGCTGACACAAAGCATAAATGCGGGATCCGCCATTTTCTTACATCTTCTCACTTAAATGCACATGTCGCATTTAAGTACTATACTACATATCACTACACTTTGCTGGGAGTTCAATGGCGGGAGAAACTCGAGAATGGCGGGAGAAACTCGACCACGTGGTCCAGCGAGAGCAGGAGCGGAGCGGGGTAGGTGTTGCCTCGGCGAGAGCTGTAGAGCAAGTGATCAACGAGGCTGTGAGTTGGCCGTGCATGTAAGGTGACAGGCGGCTACGCTTATAGATATTTTGTACCGGCTCCTCAGAATGCATTGGAACCATCATACTTGACATTACATCACAGCTGGAATGGTTAATTTTTTAAAAACAACACATTCATGACCTTACAATAGTGATCCTGTCATTGAACTTGAGGGAAGATAGATGCTGATGAACGGGGCAGATGACGCATGGTAAGAGAGTAGCGAGGTTGACAGCAGAGTTAGCATCCTCAGTGACTGGGACTCCTGCATAATTTGGTATTCAATTGAGGATGAGTAGGTTATGGAGGAAAGCGAGGGCGTGGGTATTGATGAGGATGTCCTCGCGTGGGGAAGGATGGGTGAATGTTCCTAGGACAGATCTGGAATCGAAGTGGATGAAGGTTGCTGAGTTCCGTGAGCGATAGTGTATGTGGAGAGCTTCAGCAATGGCGAGTAGTTCCGCTTAGAATGTGCAGCAGCCATCTGATAGGCGGAAGAGGGTAGAAATGTGCGTTGAGAGACGAGCTACATCGTTCGGTGGTGGTGGAGCCTTGAGATTGCGCGTCAGTGGTGTGGGAGGCGGCGAGGCGCGTGCGTCTGGTACAGCCATGCCACACGTTGATCCCGGGCTCATGACAGCGTGGGCACGTCCACTTTGAGGCGTCTTGTGGGAGTGAGGGGAGTTGTTCTGAGGTAGGAGTGGTAGCATCAGTGGCGGGCATCGGAGGGATGCGATATAGGCAGGTCCGGGAGGCGTGGTTAGCTGAGCACCACACACACCTGTCCGAGGGAGCAGAATAGTACCGCGATATATGTCCGATACCCCAGCATTTGAAACACCAAGGCTGTTCGTCTTTCATCCTTCGTAGCTCATAGGATTGGAGGCAAGGGAGGAAACTGAAGCTTATATTTGGTGGAGGTGGATCTGGGAGGCTCCAGGTGACGACGAGCCGGTTAATGGGTGTGCCATTGATAGAAGCGACGAACAGTATGGATGCCAGAAAGCTCCTTGGCCAAGGAAGGGTGAACACTGACAGGGTAGCGGGTGATGAGGTAGGTCGGGAACTTTCTTGGCCTCTCGATAAAGTCCTGAGCATCCAGGAACAAGGACAGAATCTCACCACTCGTGACGCAGTCTATGATGTCTTGACGTAGTCGTTAACTATAGACGAAACGGGAAGTGACAATAGACATCTTAACCTCCGCCAACTCTCAATCAAGGCGAAACGTCTTCGAGACTTCAGACAGCCACCGAAGCTTCATATCGATAGTCGGGTTCTCTTTAAAGAGCAGCTTGACATAACCAGTCCTCGGGTCAAAAGCTGGAAAAGAAGGTGCCGGCTGGGAAGGTGTCCTCTGAGGATTGAGGCGAGGGAAGGAGTAATCAGGAACCGAAGGATGAAAAGATGTTTCGTTGTGCCTGGATGTTTTTGCAGCGGTGTCCGAAGCATGGTCCATGGGGCGCTTGGTGGAAGTGGAGGTGGAGGTGGTGTGTGTGTGTGTGTGTGTGTGTGTGTGTGTGTGTGTGTGTGTGTGTGTGTGTCTGTTTAACACTCGTGAATGGCATCGTGTTGGAGTTTAAGCGTCAACTTCAAACAAAGCAATACAAATAAATAAATACAGAAAAGATTGAGATGGATGCAAAAAATGACTATAATACCCTCTCTCCCAGTCATTCTTACCCCTTCCCCCCTCCCCACTCTTCCTTCCATCCTTTCCCCTTCCCCTTTCATTACTAACCTTTCAATCCCTACCCTTTCAATCCCTACCCTTTCCCCTTCCTCACACCCCTTTTTCCATCCCACCCTTTTCCCCCATTCATATACTCCTTTCAATCATTCCCCTTCCCCCCTCCTTACTCCCACTTAAATACTCTACCCTTTCCTCCCTCCCAAATCCCTTATCCATTCTTTCCCCTTCCTCATCAACATTCCCCCTTCCTTTCTTACCCCTTCCCCCCTCCTCACTCTTCCTTCCATCCCTATCCTTTCTCCCTTCTAAACCCCCAATTCATCCTTACCCTTTTAAACCTTCCACTCCCTCTTCCATCCCTACCCCTTTGACCTCCCAACTCCCCGTTCAATTCTTACCCCTTCCCCCCTCCTCACTCTTCCTTCCATCCCTATCCCATCCTGCCTCCCCTATCCCCCTTCCATCCCTAAGCCCTTCCCCTCTCCCCATTAACCCATCTATTCTCTCCCTATCCTCCTTCCTCTGACACACTCACCCATCTAACCCTTCCATCATTACCCTTTCCCTTCTCCCCACTCTCCCTTCCATCCCTACCCCTTCCGCCCTCCAAACTTACCCTTCCCCCTTCCATTTACTATCATTATCCCTTTCTCCCTTCCCACTCCCCCTTCTTTTATTCCCACTTTCTATCCCACTTATTCAAACTCCCACATCTATCCTTTCCCTACTTTCCCTCCACCTCCCCACTCCTCCCACTCCCAATTCCACCTTCCATTCATACCCCACTTCCCCTCCCCACTCCTTCGTCCATCCGTCCCCACTCCCCCATCTATCCCTTCCCCACTCAACCTTCCCTTCCACACTCCTCAATCTATCCCTTTTGAATTTTCTCTTACCCCTTCCAACACCCCCTTCAATCCCTTCCTTTTTCCCCCTTCACACTCTCCCTTCCATCCCTACCCCTTTCCCCCTCCCCACTCTTCCTTCAATTTATAACGCTTTCCCCTCCCCCCACTCACCATCCATCCCCATCTCTTTCTCCTTCCCTAAATCCCCTACCATCTCTTTTCTTTCCCTTCTCTCAACTCTTCCTATCATCCTTACAATATTCTCCCTCCCTACTTTTTCCGCCCTCCCCAAATCCACTTGCTCCCTCCCCACTCCCCCTTCAATCCAAACTCTTTCCCCCCCCCACACATCCCCCGTCCATACCTACCCCTTCCCCCTACCCACTTTCCCTTCCATTCCTACCCAATCCTCAATCCCCAATACACCTTCCATCCTTAACTCTTCCCCCTCCCAACTCCCCCTTCCATCTTAATTCCTTCCCCCTCCTCACTCTTCCGTTAGTGTCTACCCCTTCAACTCTCCCCACTCCACTTTCAATCCTTATCCCTTTCCCCCTTCCAACATTTTCTTCACTTCTAACCCCTTCCACCCTCCCCACTTTTCCTAGAGTCCTTATCCCTTTCTCCCCTCCACAATCCACTTTCCATCCTTATCCGTTTCCCCCTTACAACTCTTCCTTCCATCCCTGACACTTCTTCCATCCCCACTCTTCCTTTCATCCCTACCACCTCCCTCCTCCCCTCTCCACTTTTATCTTTACCCCTTGCCCCTTTCCCATTCCCTCTTCCATCATAAAGCCTTACCCCTTCCCCACTCTTTCATGTATCCTTACCCCTTCCTTCTTCCCCACTCTCCATACCATCCTAACCCTTTGCCTCCTATAAACTCCCCCTTCCATCCTCGACCCCCTTCTTTCCACTCCCCGTTCCATCCTTACCCCTTCACCAATACCACTCTTCCCTCCATCCCTATACCTTCCCCCCTCCCTACTCCCCCTTCCATCAAAGCCAATTGCCCTCCTTGCACACTACTCACTCACTTACTCAAACACACTCACTCACACTCACACACAATCACCCACACTCACACTCACTCACCCACACTCACACTCACCCACACTCACACTCACTCATTCACTCATACCCACAATCACTCACTCACTCACACTCACTCACTCACAATCACTCACTAACCCACACTCACACTCACTCACTCATACTCACAATCACTCACTCACTCACACTCACTCACCCACAATCACACTCATAATCACTCACTCATTCACACTCACACTCACTCACTCACCCACATTCACACTCACTCACTCACCCACACTCACACTTACTCACTCACCCACACTCACACTCACACTCGGTCACCCACACTCACACTCACTCACACTTACCACACACACACTCACTCACACTCACACACACTCACTCACACTCACACTCACTCACCCAAACTCACACTCACACACAATCACCCAAACTCACACTCACACACCCACACACACACTCACTCACACTCACACTTATTCACCCACAATCACACTCACTCACACTCATACTCACTCACTCACCAACAAACACACTCACACACAATCACCCACACTCACACTCACTCACTCACACTCACAATCACTCACTCACTCACACTCACGCTCACTCACTCACCCACATTCACACTCACTCACTCACCCACACTCACTCACCCATATTCCTTTCACTCACCCAAACTCACACTCACACTCAATCATCCACACACACACTCCATCCTTACCCCTTCCCTTTCCCTCTCCTCACTCCCTTCTTAATCCTTAGCCCTTCCTCCTTCCCCACTACCGCTTCCATCCCTACCTATTCCCCTCTCTGCACTCCCCTATCCTCCTCTATCCACCCCCCCTTCCATCCCTACAGCTTCCCCATCCCAACTCCACCTTCCATTCTTACTCCTTCCCCCTAGCTACTCTTCTTTCCATTCCTACACGTTCCCCCCTCCCAACTTTCCCTTCAAACCTCCCAACTCGCTCTTCCATCCTTACCCATTCCCTTCCATAACCCCCTACCCATTATTCCTTCCATCCTTTCTCTTTCCCCTATCCCTACCCCATAACCACTCCCTACTCTTCCTACACATTCCACACTCCCAATTTCCACCTCATCACTCACGCTTTCTTCCCTAATCATTTAACCCTTCCCTCTTCCTCACTCCCTTACCTCTTCACCCCAACTCACTTCCCCTTCTATCCTTACCTTTTCCCCAATCCATATTCTTCCTTCAATCCCTACCCATTCCCCCTTCACACTCCCTCTACCATCCATACCCTTTCCTTCCTCGCCACTTTCCATTCTATCCCTTCCACCTTCCCCCTTCCATCCGTACCACTTCTCCCCTTCACACTCCCCCTTCCATCTTCCTCCTTAACCCTCCCAACTCCCACTTCCATCCCTACCCCTTCCGTTCCCCTTATCATCCCTAACCCTTCCCCTATCTCCAATAATCCTTCCATCCCTACCTCTTCTTATCCATCCTTAACCCTTCAACCCATCCCACTCCCCCTTCCTTCCCTATCCCTTAACACTCCTTACTCCCATTTCTATCCGTACCCTATCCTGTCAGCTAACTTCCTCTTCCATCACTACCCCTTCCCACTTCCAAACTCCCACATCTATCATTTCCTCACTTTCCCTCCACCTCCCCACTCCTCTCCCTCATAATTCCCCTTTCAATGACTACCCAACTTTCCCTCCCCACTCCCCCATCTATCCCTTCCACTCCCCCATCTATCCCTTCTCCACTCCTCCATCTATCCCCTCCCCATTTCCCCTTCCCTTTACCACTCACCCTTCCATCCCTACTCCTTCTTCCCTCCACACTCCCTCGCCAATTTCTACCCCTTCCCTCCTCCTAACTCCTCCTACTATACATATCCCTTTCCCTCTCCCCACTCTTCTTTCCATCCCTATCTCTTCCTCCATTCCCATTCCCCTTCCATCCCTACCCCGTCTTCTGTCCCCACTCCTCTTCCATCCCTACCCCTTCCTCCCTCCCACTCACCCTTCCATCACTACCCCTTCCCCCCTCTCTACTTCCGTTTCCATCCTTACCCCTTCCTTCATCCATTGTCTCCCTTCCATCCCTAGCCCTTCTTCACCTTTCTACGTCCACTCTTATCACTATCCCCTCTTCCCTCCCCACTCCCCATTCTACCCCTTCCTTTACCTTCCTTCCCACGCTTCCTTCACTCCCTACACCTTCCCCTCTCCCAACTCCCCCTTCCATCCCTACCCCATCTTGTCTCCTAACTTCCCATTCTATCCCTACCCTTTTAATACTCCCATACTCTTTCCCTTCCCCCACTCCACTTTCCAACCCTATCCCTTCCTCCCTCTATAATTCCCTTTCCATCCCTACATTTTCCACCTTCCCCACTTCCCCTTCTTTCCTCCCCACTCCACCTTCCATACTTACCCATCTCCTCCACCCCACTGCCCCTTCCTTTCTTACCTGTTCCTACTCCTCACTCCCTCTTCTATTACTACCCCATCTCCCAACCCATTCCCCCTTCCAAACTCACCCATCTGTTCTTTTCCCACGTTACCTCCCCCTCTCTATTCCCCCATATACCGCTTTCCTCATCTATCCTCTCCATTTCCATTCCCCTTCTATAACTACCACACTTTCCATCCCCACTCCTCCGACTATCCTTATGCCTTTCCCACCTTCCCACTCCCCCATATATTTCTTCATCTCCCTCTCTTGCCCTCACACTCCCAAATCTATCCCTTCCTCATCCTACCTCCCCCTTCCAACTCTTCCTTCCTTCCGTACTCAATCCTCTATTCCCTCTCCACCTCCCATCCCCATACCGTCTCCCCCCACTAACTCTTCCATTCCTATCTCTTCCACCTTCCCACTCACCCTTCCTCCCTACCCCTTGCAACTCCCAACTTCACATTCATCCTTCCCCACTCCCCCTTCCATCCTTACTTCTTCCCACCTCTTAACTCTGCCATCCATCCATACCGATTCCTCCCTCCTCTCTCCACCTTCCATTCCTACCTCTTACACCCTCCCAATTACCCCTTTCATCATTATCTTTTCAACCCTTAACCACTCTTCCTACAATCCCTACACCCCTCTCCCTCACTCCCCAATCCCACTTTCATAAATTCCCATTCTCTGCTCAACACTACCCGTTCCATCTCTATTCCTTTCCCCTTCCCAACTTCTTCCATTCTTATCCCTTCCCCCCTCCCCAATCTTCCTTCCATCCATACCCATTCCCCACTCCCCACTCCTCCTTCCATCTGTACCCCTTCCCCCTCCCTACTCCTTTTTTCCATCCTTTCTCCTTCCAACTCCCAACTCGAACTTCCAACCTTTCCCACTCTAAACTCTTCCTTCCTTCCCTACCTCTTCCTTCCTCCCCACTCCCCTTCATTCTCTTCTCCTTCCCTTCTCCAAACTCACCCTTTCATCTCTTCCCCTTCCTCCCTCTCCTCCCTCCCTCCCCTTCCCTGCTCAACATTCCCCCTTCCATCCCTATCCTTTCCCCCCTCCCAAATGAACACAATTGACAGTACTCTTTTCCTTTTACACGCAGGCACAAACGACGTTCAGCACACCCTGTTCCGAGGAGCTGATGGAAAAGTACAAGAAAATGATCCAGGCGTTCAAGACAAAAACTAATAACATTATCATTTCAGGCATTCTCCCCAGGATCCGTGCGTCAGCCGCCTTCTATGACAAAGCCTTCAGCACGAATAATCGTCTAAAAAGTCTCTGTTCTCAGGAAGGCGTCGACTTCATCAACATGTGGGACGACTTCTACGATAAGGATAGCCTGTTCCGGGGAGACGGACTACACTTGAACGGTATCGGTTCCGCACGCTTTGGCCGACTCCTCAATAATAAAGTTTCTCTTTTCAGGCAAAAAAACGAAACACAGCCTCCTGCAGACGTGTCGTCGTAAGTGATTCTCGCTGTCGTAAGCGGAACGTCATAAGTTGTTGCATGATCAATGCGCGCAGTATACGTAATAAATTCCTTGATCTCGAAGCCCTTGCAGCGTCGGACGAATATCACATTTTAGGCATTACTGAAACATGGCTCGATACGGAAAACAGAGACTTTTTAGCTGAATATAACTTACCCGGTTACTCGATGTTTAGCTGCGAAAGAAAAAATAAGTTAGGTGGAGGAGTTCTTCTCTACGTAAAAGCCAGTCTTCGACCAATTTTAACCGACAAGAGAAAAATAAACAACGTGGACACAGTATTTTTAAATTTAACTATTCGTTCAAGAAAAATTGTTATCGGACTTGTTTATAGACCTCCAGCCCAAGGCGCTAACACCGATAAAGATTTATACGACCAGATAACTGAGATAAGCGATTCAAGCGAAAGTGTCATATTCGGAGATTTTAACTTACCCGTAAATTCATGGGGAAATCCAATATCGTCCCACTCTGGTCAAAATTTATACGATAATTTACTAGAAAGCGCTCTAAGTCAACATGTTAACGAACCAACGAGAGGTGATAATATATTAGACCTTGTATTCTCAACAAACGAAACGCTAATAAGTAACGTCATTGTTGGCCCAGAATTCAGCACGAGCGATCATAAAATTGTTAAGTCTGACATAAATCTCAAGATTTACGATGAAAACATTAGTGAAGAATTAGTTTACGTGTACAGTAAAGGTAATTACGAAAGACTTATAAATATTCTCTCAGAAACAGACTGGAGCCAATTATCATGTGAAACCGACGTAAGCGATTCATGGAATAAATTCACTCACATCTTAAACAATGCGGTAAAATCGTGTATTCCAGTCTGTAAAAGACGTTCAGGTAATAATATTAAACCAAAATGGTGGAATAATCGCATAAAAACAGGCCTGTCTAACAAAAAACGTGCATACCGTAAATACCAACGAACTCAACTCAAAAGTGATAAGATATTATTTCAAAGACTTCGCCGCGAAACTAATAAACTTATTAGACAAAGTAAAAAAAATTGTGAAGCGCTTATCGTCAGTAAAATTAAATCGAACCCGAAAGAATTCTACAGTTACGTTCGCCGTAAAAAAGTCCAAACTAGTAACATCGGTCCACTTCGCCTAGACAATGGGGAACACGTTAACAACGAGGTCGATATGGCCGAAACATTAAATGAATATTTTGCCTCAGTTTTTACAAGTGAAGACACAAATGGTTTCATAGAGACGTCGCAAGTCACAGACAATAGCATCCTTTTAAATAATTGCGAGATTACAGAGGATATCGTAATAAAAGTACTTGATAATATTAAAGTAAACAAAACTCCTGGGCCTGACCGCATAGCGCCACGTGTATTAAAAGAAACCAAAAATCAAATATGTAAACCCCTCTCGATAATTTTTAATAAATCACTAAACTCCGGTAAAGTACCTCGAGACTGGAAACTTGCAAATGTTACCCCCATTCAAAAGAAGGGAAACAAGTCTCTTCCATGTAATTATAGACCGATCAGCCTCACCTCAGTAGTCAGTAAATTAATGGAAACCATATTGCGTAACAAACTAGTAAGCTTCTTGGAAGAGAACAGTCTCATTAAAAACTTCCCAACATGGCTTCCGTAATAAACGTTCATGCCTCACTAACCTACTAGACTTCTACAACGACGTATTTAACATATTCGACGAATCCAAAGCGGTAGACGTCATTTATCTGGACTTTCAAAAAGCGTTTGACAAAGTTCCCCATAAGCACCTTCTAAGTAAATTAATTTCGCACGGCATTACTGGTAAAATTCACTCGTGGCTCGAAGACTGGCTCTACGAGAGAAAACAACGCGTCGTTATTAACGGTAAAGCATCAAACTGGCGAAACGTTCTAAGTGGAGTGCCGCAAGGTTCAGTGCTCGGCCCCGTTCTTTTTGTAATCTACGTAAACGACATCGATGAAGGCCTCACCTGTAAGATATCCAAATTTGCTGACGACACGAAAATAACTGGAAGAGTTACTACTACTGCCGAAAAAGCGCTACTACAGTCCGACCTCGATCGCTTAGTAAATTGGTCAAAGAAGTGGCAGATGACGTATAACTTAAATAAGTGTCAAGTTTTGCATATTGGGAGTAACAATAATCGCACTAACTATTCAATGAACGGTACCGAACTTCTTAAAGTTAATGAAGAAAAAGACCTGGGCGTAACTATTAGTAGCGACCTCAAACCAGGCAAACACTGCTCAGAAGCCGTTAAAACCGCTAACAAATTAATTGGTTTCATTGGCAGAACCTTCGAGTTTAAATCTGATAAAGTCGTCCTGACACTGTTCAATTCCCTCGTACGTCCGCATCTCGAATATTGCGTTCAGTTTTGGTCACCTTACTATAGAAAAGACATTGTAAAGCTGGAGAGAGTCCAAAGACGAGCCACAAAAATGATTCCGCGACTGCGCAATAAGCCATACGAGGAACGACTGAAGGAGCTCAATCTGTTCAGTTTAGAGAAACGTAGATTACGGGGAGACCTAATAGAAGTTTTCAAAATGATTCGTGGTTTCGATAACGTCAATATAAGCGATTACGTAATTGTTGATCGGGAAAGAATCACAAGAAACAATGGATTCAAAATAATCGGTAAAGCCTTCAGATCGGAAGAATCTAAACACTTTTTCTTCAATAGAATAGTTAATGTATGGAACTCTCTCCCAGCACAGGTAGTCAACAGTAATACGATTGAAACTTTTAAAGCTAAACTCGATAAGTACTTGACGACAAAACCTAACCTAACTTATTACCCGCTTCGTTAATGATTTTTATTTATTTATTTATTTATTTATTTTTTATTTATTTATTTATTTTATTTATTTATTTTTTTTTAAATAGTGATAGATAGCCTTTTTCTTTCTTTTTCACACTATACTATCAAATTTCCTGCGCAGTTTTTATTACTACTACTGCGCAGGTGTTTCTTTAACCACTTTTTTTCCTGCCGGCGTTTGCCGGAGGGAGAGGTGGGTGGGGAGGAGCCTTCCACTTTACTATCCTTTACCTCAGACTTGTAGAGAATATAGAAGTAGAGTAGCTACACAGGCAACCCTGTAAGGCCCACCAGGGCTGTTGTTGCCTGTTATTCCTTTGTATTCCTTCTATTCTTACTCCTTTCCCTCTCCCCAATCTTCCTTCCATCCATACCCCTTCCTCTATCCCCACTCCCCTTTCCATCCCTACCCTTTCCCTCCTCCCGACCCTTCCCTAAATCCCTTCCCCTTCTCCCTCCCAACTCCTTCTTCCATCCTTACTCCTGCCCCTACCCACTCCCCTTTCCATCCCTACAATCTCCCCCATCCCCACTCCCCTTCCATCCCTACCCCTTCCCCACTCCTCAATCTTCCTGCCAACCCTATCCCTTTCTCCTTTCCCACTCCCCCTTCCATCCCTTCACCTGCCCTTCTCCCCACTTTTCTTTCCATCTCTACCCCCTCTTCCTTCCCCACTCCAACTTCAATCCCTACTTTTCCCCTCTTCCCACTTCCCCTTTCCCCCTCCCCACTCCCCTCTCCATTCCTCCCTCCCCACTCCCGCGTCCATTGCTACCTATTCCCCTCTCCGCACTCCCACTTCTATCCTTACCCGTAACTCGATCCCCATTATTTCTTCCATCCATTCCCCTTCCCCTTTCCCCACTACTCCTTTCAACCTTACCCCCTTCCTACTTCTCTACTCCCCTGCCATCCCTACTCCTTCTTCCCTCCCTACACCCACTTCCATCCTTCCATCCCTTCCCCTCCTCATGCTTCCTTCAATCCCTACTTCTTCATCTCTCCCCACTCCCCCTTCCATGTTTACTCTTTCTCTTCACTCCCTCTTCCATACATACCTCAACTACTTTCCCCAATCCCCCTCCCATCTCTAGTCCTTCTTCCATTCCAATCCCCCTTCAGATCCTACAATTTTTACGCCTTTCCCTTTCCTCATTCTTCTTTCCATCCCTACCACATCATCTCTCTCCACTTCCCCCTCCATCCCTTCCTTTTCCAACCTCCATACTTCCCCTTTAATCTCTTCCCCTCCCTCCTCTCCACTCTGCATACCGTCCTTATTCCACCCTCCCTCCCCACTTCCCCTTTCATCCTTACCTGTTTCCTCTTCAAAACTCACCCATCCTTCCTTTCCCTCTCCACTTCCCCATATATCCCTTTCCAATCCATCCTCAACTTCCCCACTCTTTCTTCAATCCTTACCCCTTCTTTTCTCCCCATTCTTTCTTGCATCTCTACCCCTACTCCCCTCCTAACTCTTCCTTCAATTCCTACACCTTTTCCCTCGCCACTCCCCTTTCCATCCCTATCCCTTCCTCCCTCCCCATTCACGTTTCAATCCTTTCCATTTCCTTCCTCCCCACTCGTCCTTCCGTCCATACACCTTCCCCCCTCCCCACTCCCCCTTCCATCCCTAACAATTCCCCCCTCCCCAGTCCCTCTTCCTTCCCTACCTCATCTTTCTTCCCCACTCCCCCTTCAATCCTTACCTCATCTTCTCTACCCATTTATCTTCCCATTCTTACCCCTTGCTTCCTCCCCATTTCCCTTTCAATCCTTACCTTTCCCCACCTTCCTACTCCCCCTTCCATCCCTACCTTTTCCTCCCTCCCCACTCCTTCCATCCTTACTCGTTCTTCCCTTCCAACTCCCCTTCCATCCCTACCTCTTCCTCCCTCCACACTCTCCCTTCCATCCCTACCATTTCCACTATCACCCTCCCCCATCCAGACCTACCCCTTCTCCCCTCCCAACTCCCCCATCTATCCCTTTCCAATCCAACGTCCCCTCCCAACTCCCCCATCTATCCTTTCCATTTTCAATATTTTCCTCTGTCCCCTCCCGACTCCTCTTTCTTCATTACCCCTTCTCTCTTCCCCACTCTTCCTTCAATCCCTAACCCCTACTCCCTCCAAACTTCCCCTTCCATCCCTACCCTTTTCTCGATTTCCACTCACCCTTCCATCTTAACCCCTTCCCTTTTCCCTCCACACTCCTCTTTTCATCCCTACACCTTGCCCCTCCCCGCTACCCCTTCCATCCATATCCTTTCCTTCCTCCCCACTTTCCATTCCATCTCTTCCCTGCAATCCCCTTCCATCTTTACCCCTTCCCCCTTCTCTATCCCCCATTACCCTTTACCCTTCCCCCCTTCTCTACCGCCCTTTACCCTTCCCCCCTTCTCACTTCCCCTTTAACCTTTACCCTCCCACCTCCCCCTTCCTTCTTTACCCTTTCTCCCCTTCTCACTCCTCCTTGTATACAAACCACTTTGCCCCTCCCCAGTCTTCCTACCATCAATATCACTTCCTCACTCTCCACTCCCCTTTCCATCCTTACCCTTTCCTCACTACCCATCCCCCCTTCCTGCCATATTCCCTCCCTCTTTGTCACACCAAATTCCATCCCTACCCCTTCCCTCCACTTCACTCCTCCTTCCATCCCTACCCTTTCCTCCCTCTCCGCTTCCCCTTCTATCCCTACCATTTCCACACTCCCCACTCTCTCTTCCATCCATACCGCTTCGCCCTTTCCCCATTCTTTCTTCCATCCTTACCCCTTCCTTCCTCCCAAAACAAACTTCCATCACTATCCCTTTTTCCCTCCCCACTGCCCCTTCCATCCCAACCGTTTCCTCCCTCCTCACTCCCCCTTCCATCGCCACCCTTTCCTCCCTCCCCACTCCCCTTTCCATCTCTAACCCTACCCCCTTTCCCATTCCATTGTTACCCCTTCCCTCCTCCCCACTCTTCCTTCAATCCCTACCTCTTCCCTCCTCCCCACTCCCCTTCTACCCCCTCCTCACTCCTTTTTCAATCCTTTCCTCAGCCCCCTCCCAACTCCTCCTTCTTCATTACCCATTTCCTCTTCCCCACTCTTCCTTCAATCTCTAACCCCTACTCCATCCCACATGGGGATTAGAGGTGTTCCACAGAAATTGTTTAAGAGTTACATTGATAATAGGTCACAATCTGTCTACTGCAATTCTACATATTCACTTGCTAAATCTATATCCAAGGGCGTACCACAAGGATCTATTTTAGGGCCTATTCTTTTTTTAATATGTATTAATGACATCATATGTGCTAGCTCAAAATTTAAATTTATCGTCTATGCTGATGACACTAATCTTTTACTAACGGACAAAAATATAGATTCTTTACATTTCAACTTGCAAGTAGAATTAAATTTAATAAATCAGTGGATAAAAGCAAATCAACTTGATTTTAATATTACTAAAACCAAATATACACTTTTTCAAAACCGTTCAATAAGGAATGACATGCCTCCATTATTGTTAGAAAGTAAGATAATAGAACGAGTTCATCATACAAAATTCCTGGGTGTACATATTGACGAAAACTTAAATTGGAGCTACCACATTAATGATGTATGTATGAAACTGGCTAAAGTGTGTGCTGTATTATATAGGGTCCGTCATCAACTCACAACAGAAGCATTATTAAGTATTTATTATACATTATGTTATTCTCATATGACTTACTGCATATTTATTTGGTCGTGCACATGGCCATCCTTCTTAAATAAATTAAGAATTGCTCAAAACAAAATCATAAGATGTATACTTTTTAATGGTAAATATGATTCTACGTACCATATGTATCCCTCTCTAAATAATCTTAATTTCAAATCAATCAGAACATACTTTATTCTTTTACTTA
>JAPQNM010000017.1:173012-190512 GCA_029783475.1 Metacarcinus magister | reverse complement strand
GAAGTGGACGAAGTGGACAAAGTGGGAGGATATATCTTTGTTCTCTTTTTTCTTTTTTTCTACTTTGACTGGAATATGAATGGCCGACTGCGAGGAAAATTGCCTCCAATAAAAGTAGTGCACTTTTTAGGGCTCGGACCAATCATGAATCAAGTAGATAGAAACGACGTGATTAACAGACAAACATAAATGATGCTCAGCCTAAACCAGCTCTCGATGCCGTGTTGCTATTGGTCGGTCACGCTGCACCAAAATGTTTCGTAGTGAATTAAAGAACAAATAGTCCAATGCACTTCATGAAATATCATTTGCATGTCGTGAGTGTGTGTGTGTGTGTGTGTGTGTGTGTGTGTGTGTGTGTGTGTGTGTGTGTGTGTGTGTGTGTGTGTTTGTGGAAATGGATGCTGAAGGCCTTTGTTCAGCTCTGACATTGTAATAGCCGATGATGATGATGATGATGATGATGATGATGATGATGATGATGATGATGATGATGAATGCAGTAGGTATGCAACAAGCTTACTGGAAGGAATTAAACATACTGGAATAGACAATTACCAACAACGACCAGAGTATTAGAAGTAAGCTGTCGTCCTATTATACATCCTCTCCCTTGCTCTCTCCCTCCCTCCTTCCCTCTCTCCTTGCCAGCGTGGTTAGAATGCATCCTTTATTCCTCCTAACGTCCTTGAATCACTGTATGCATAATGGTGAGACGCACCTCTATTCAGGACACGCACACTCACCATCACCCACACAGGCAACACAACAACAAGTCATCGTCTGCTTACCAACAACTCAATTACTATATGAAGGAAGGTCTTTGTACTCGAGTAAGTAAGTACGTAACACTAATCAAAAACACTTGCATTCTTCACGTACAGTAACCAACCATCACGTTCTCGTACTTCACAGCCCCCCCCAACCCCCCCACCCCGACACACACCATGTTCTCTCAGCCCCTCAAGAGAAAATGTCAATGTGTAAGTTTAAAGGATAACACAACTAAGAGTGGTCGGTATAGTTAGGTTTACTCACTTACCTTGGCCATTTCCACCTCGCTGCTTCCCTCGGCGGTGAGCACAGTTTGCCTCAACTTGCTGGGCTGCAACACAACAATTCAAAGTTTGCATCCAGCACGCCACTCCCCCATTAGCGGCACAACGGGGAACCAACTTGGAAAACCAGGCACAGGCAGGCTATCTCGAGCCGGCTGTTTGTCCTGCACGGGTCAGGCTGATTCAGGAGCTGCCACACACACACACACACACACACACACACACACACACACACACACACACACACACAGAGACACAGACACAAGCACACACACAGACACACACACACATACAGAGACAGAGACAGAGACAGACACGCAGACACACACACACACACACACACACACACACACACACACAGACACAGACACAGACACACACACACACACACACACACACACACACACACACACACACACACACACACACACACACACAGACACACGCACAATGACACACGCACAATGACACACACACACAGACACACACACACAGAGAGACACACACACACACACACACACACACACACACACACACACACACACACACACACACACACACACACACACACACACACACACACAGACACAGACACAGGAGACGCAGGATGCTGATGTGGGACGCCACATGCGTCAACACATTTGTGGACACCCATCTCCTTGACTGTGCTTCTGCCGCTGGCGCAGCCGCTCGAGCGGCTGAGGAGCGCAAGCGCCAGCACTACGCTGCCATTGCCCTACGCTACGATTTCGCTCCCCTTGCCGTGGAAACGAGTGGAGTGTTGGGCCCGGTCTTCAACGACCTACTGCAGGACATCGGCAGGCGCGTCAGCCAGCGCAGCGGAGAGCTTCGAGAGACGGCATGGCTGCGGCAGCGTATCAGCCTTGCCGTGGTACGTGGTAACGCGGCAGCGATTTGTGGGCCCTTGGTCGGCAGCATACGCCCTTAGCCACACCTCACACAGCACTCCCGTGGGGGAGCACACACAAACACACACACACACACACACACACACACACACACACACTGGTTGAACGTCACAGCAGCCTGCGGAAAGGTAGGTGCAGCTGCCATCACACTCGTGATGCCTAATAAAATAAAAATGGGTGGAGACGTACAAAACACACACACACACACACACACACACACACACACACACACACACACACACACACACACCAACGTGCAACAAGACACAGTATTCATCATAGGCTTCACACTAGACTTGTTTTCCTCTTCTAAAGCTAAATATCCCACTCAAGGTCACTCTAACGTTACTTCAAGTTTTCTCACACAACCACCCGCACCACCTCACCGCACTAATAACTCGCGTCTACTGTGTCGCTGAGCCTCGCCGCCCGCTGCCTGCCCACCATCGAGGGCTGAGAGTGAACTACGAACTTTGCACTCAAACTTCAAACAACAAGCTCGAGTCGTTGAATGTTTCGAAGCCTAAGTGAGAAATCGGTTTTATTCTTCCAGTAGGTTTATGTTGACGTTTTAAGTTGAGTGAGGTAGTTTGTATTTGTGTTTAGTGTTTTGCCAATGTAGTGTGTGTGGCGTATTGCATGTGGTGATGCAATTACTAGGAAGAGTAATGGAAGCGATTCAAAGTGGTGTCGAGTCTCAGATTCGTCTGTCCGAGTCACCTCCCACTACAACGTGCCATGTACCACCAGATACTCATTTCATGGAGAAAAAGAGGTACAGCAATACATTATTTGACACAATACATAAACAAATAAGTGTAATGCTCCACTGTGATGCACTAAGATGGCAACACTGGTCCTGATGCAGTGCAGGGGAAGAAAACACTTTGTGGCAGCCACCTTGAAGGATCACCTTCTTTCTGGGTGGAGTTGAAGGGGGAAGGAGGTGTAAGGATGAGGTGTTTTCATGCTCCTTCACTTAGGTGTTGCCAAGCAGTAGGTGTGTTCACAATTAATAGTATGTGTTCGTTCTTTTCCTTCTGCATTGTTATGGAAGAAAGGACAAATAAACTCACCTCCTGTCGTTGTTGATTTTATTGTTTATTTTTTATGTGGCATTATATTCATATCTTGCACTATTGATTTATACTAAAAACTACTTTTATCATCTTACTGACATAGTATCTACAGGTATTCATTATTATTATATCATACATAATAAAAAAACAAAAAACAATATAGGAGTCGTAGTTGTATGTATAGGAAACAATTGAATGCGTTACTTACATATGTCTTTAAACTAAGCTACGTCTTCAATTTGTCACATTCATTGACTTTGGAAGTAAAAAAAAAAATCTATATGGAATGCGTTAAGAAGGACGAGTAGTTAAATATGGATAGAAAAAAAAAAGCAGGATTTGTAC
Source organism: Metacarcinus magister (assembly GCA_029783475.1). NCBI lineage: Eukaryota > Metazoa > Arthropoda > Malacostraca > Decapoda > Cancridae > Metacarcinus > Metacarcinus magister. The sequence continues at coordinate 187,101 of JAPQNM010000017.1, read as the reverse complement.
AACTGTGCGTAACAAATTGGTAAACATTGGAGAGCATCGATGGTATGGTGGTTTGTGTTCCTTGACGCTACATCTGTCTGGATTCATGCACCCCTTCACCCCTTCCTTCCCTTCCCTTCCCTCTACCTGCCTTCAATCAACCTCACCACCTCCACCCCCCTTCGTTACCTTCCCACTCTCCTCCCTCTCTCCATTACCAGCAACAAGTGGCGGTCCTGGGCATAGGCGGTATAGGCAGCCGCCTAGGGCGCCAGTAGTGGGTGTAGCCCCCTCCCCCCACCCCCCAGGGGTCAGTTTAGTTTAGGCTAGGATTGTGTCATTGGGGGGTGGGTGTAGCCACCCCCCCCCCACTCCCGCCCCGGTCAGTTTAGTTTAGACTTGGGTTGTGTCGTTGGGGGGTCCGGGGATGGGTGTACACCCACCCACCCTCCCCCCAACCCCCCCCCACCCTCCCCCCAAACCACCCTCCCCCCCGGTCAGTTTAGTTTAGACTTGGATTGTGTCGTTGGGGGTCCGGTTAGGTTAGGTTAAGTCAGGTTGGGTGTCCGGTAGGCTAGTTAGTCAGTTGGGGTGTCCGTAGTTAGTTAAGTCAGTTGGGTGTCCGTTGGCTAGGTTAAGTCAGTTGGGGTGTCCGGTTAGGTTAGTCGTTGGGGGTCCGGTTAGGTTAGGTTAAGTCAGGTTGGGGTGTCCGGTTAGTTAGGTTAGTCAGTTGGGGGTCTGTTAGGTTAGGTAGTCAGTTGGGGTGTCCGGTTAGGTTAGTCAGTCGGGGTGTCCGGTTAGGTTAGGTTAAGTCAGGTTGAGGTGTCCGGTTAGGTTAGGTTAAGTCCGGTCGGGGTGTCCGTGTCAGTTTAGTTGAGGTGACCGCTCACTAAAACCTTCACTGATGTTTAGTACAGTAAGTATCCTGTGTACTGCAACAAAAACTATTATGATCAGTTAGGCGTTGTTGTGCAGATTACCCGTGTTTTGCCCCACAAATTAATTCCAAAACTAATTGAATCACATCAATACACACCAAAACTAACTAATGTTCCTTCAAAAATGACTTGTGAAACTCTTGCTGCAAATGAACGTGTAGTTATTTTCCCATTAATCTGCAAATTCAGCACGTCCTCAAGGGTAAAGAAGGATGGACACTCATTAAAATGTTGACAATGTGTTAAGGACAGAAAGCGTAATACGTGGAGCCAACATATGGGTCACCTCGGCCTGGAGCCTCTGTTACCAACATTCAACACAATCATAATAAAATACCTGATAAAATATCCTACTTGGCACCATTTGATGTATTAATAATTTGGTTGTTATTGTCATTGTTACCTGCCACTGGTGAGAAAGGTGTTGGTTAAGGTCTGCCATTGTCACCTTTGTATTGAGTTTTTTCCAGCTGAGACTTCTTCTCCATGATGAAGTGGAAGGCGGCAAGGCGTTTGTTGGACTTGGCCATTGGTGGTGTGGTGTGGTGTGTGGCGTGGTGTGGGAGGCTCACAGGGCCACCACCGTCAACAAATGAGCACAATGGCGGAACTGTGACGTGTTGTGTGTGTGTGTGTAGTGGAACGCATTCACACCAACTTTTGTTTTCTATACTCTGTTGTTGAATGTTATTTAATAATCATAACACTTCCCTTATATTTATCAAAATGATACTAATATTGGTGAATAATGTAAAATAAAAACTAATACATTCGATTCTATTTGTCAAAATAGTGCGATTTCCACCTGTAGCCTATCTCAGAATGTAATCTTAAACATTACACATTACACATTACACATTACACATGCACACCACACATATACCTGTAGCTCAGAATGTTATCTTAAACATTACACATTAGCCTACACATTACATATGCACACCACACATATACACGACAACTTGAACACACTCTTTCAACATACTCCTCCTTCACTGGAATCATAATTATCTTCCAGTCTGTAAGGTGAAAAAATGCCTTCAGATGCTGCCCTACAAGCCATTGATCGCCCAAGTTAAAAGTACATCAGTGATATGACGTAGAGAGACTGAGGCTGAGATGATATAAACACGTTGGGAAGAGGAATAATCACACTATTGATAAAGTTAGAAGGAAGATCTTAAAGGAAGCTTGGAATAAGATGAGATGGAATGCTAGTGGAGATAATGAAGATGGAAGTGATGAAGGGAGATGCAGAAAAGACACACACGAAACGAGGAGTGGTGAAGGAAGTGTGTCTGCGTTGGGAACCGTTACATATATAGTATCATTGATTACTATTCAATATTTATACCATAGGGAACAACAAAATCCTTCTACGTCACTACACTAGAATTCATAAACAAGTTGTTATAGTGTCATAGTTAGTGTGAATATATTTGAGTTTTCTTCTTATGTAAGTATTTTTCATAAAAAATGTACATTAAACTAGGGTAACACAAGTAGTTTTCTCCCTTGATATTTATTATAGTATTGAACTATTTGAAAACATTGTAGCAAGGTTCTTTCATGAACACTTTGTAAATTTGGGTAAAGGTGTTTCTATTGTGTTATATTAATGCATTAGAATATTATGTCCTTTATATACTGCATTTGTGTTAGAAATAAGAAATGTTTCATTCCAAGCAAGGGGAAGGTTTGATTTGATTTGATAAATTTATTACATCCCAAGGGGTGACAATCCTTGTTATTAGAATGAGTCCATTATAAGATACAGTGGCACTTGTGTCTCGCAGCGCACGTTTGGCAACAACATTAAATGAACAAATAGACAAGGAAGAGTTCAAGAAAATAAATCAAGCAGTCAATAGATAAATAAACAATTGAATATATAAAATACATACAATAAAAATATTAAATGAATGAGTAAACAAATAGATACATGATGATAATAGTAATAATAATAACAATAATAATAATAATAATAATAATAATAATAATAATAATAATAATAATAATAATAATAGTAATTATAATAATAATAATAATAATAATTATAATAGTAACATTTGTAATAACAATAATAATAATAATAATAATATTAATAATAATAATAATAATAATAATAATAATAATGATAATAATAATAATAATAATAATAATAATAATAATAATAATAATAATAATAATAATAATAATAATAATAATAGTAATAATAATAATAATAGTAGTAATAATAGTAATATCAATAATAATGATAATAATAATAATAATAATAATAATAATGGTAACAATGATATAACTAATTCCCGTTTACTTCGTTTTCTTTTTATTCAATATAAAACGTAAAACTATTATATATTTTCTTAATTATAGATATTGTTATATATTTATAAATTCTGTTATACTATTACTATTATAGGTACTACTACTACTATTGCTACTACTACTACTACTACTACTACTACTACTACTACTACTACTACTACTAATAATAATAATAATAATAATAATAATAATACAACTACTACTACTACTACCACTACTACTACTACCACTACTACTACTACTACTATTACTACTCCTACTACTACTACTACTACTACTACTACTACTACTACTCACTACTACTACTACTATTACTACTCCAACTACACACTACATATTAAAAGATACCTCCACCCTGCGTTTATTTCAAAGGGCTCCACGAATTGGAGGTCATCAGCCCCAACTCTGGTCGCTAATGACTGTGGCATCCAACCATAATATTCCTAACCCTAAGAATGTATTAAAATTAACATATATCTATACTAACTATCTACCCCAAAATTTACGTCCTTACTCTATCTCTAACCTATCTACCCTTATCCCACTCTCTACCACTGTGGCTTCGCAATCGAGGTCACTTATGTCCGTGTTGGAGGGAGTGGAATGTCTCGTACCCCTGAGACACAGGAGGGCAGACCGGAACAGGGAGAAGGAGAGGCGACACCTCCTCATCCAGGCGGCGACGGAGCTCCTTGGCTGGTGCTTCTTTGATGACATCAAGTCAGCTAGTCTTGAGTAGAAGCTCCTAGCCTTGGGGCCCATGCCGCCAGATGTGGTGAAGACCAGTGGCGTGAAGGTACCATGGTCGACTTGCAGGATCCTCTCACCGTAGGCCCTTGTCTTCTCCTGCTCGTTCCTTTGGTGGACAGCCTCGAGGGAGAGCTCGCGATGGGAGGCGGCCATCGGGTCGAAGATCCGGATGTCCAAAAAGGCCCGCTGCCCTCTGGTCCAGAATCCCCGAGCACCGATGTCCACGCGAGCCTCAGGGGCGGTGTTGGCTGTCCTGTACCGCAGGTGTTCCCCATCTAGAGGCAGAAGAGTTGGCTCGGTGGAGACGTCATGGCACACCTCCCTGAGCATGCTGGCTGTCAGGTCCCTCACCTCGTCGTGCCTGATACACACGAATCCCCCCTTTTTGCACGTCATGGTGTGGTCGACGTTGTTGGGGGAACCACACACACAGGTGTTAGGGAGCCCTTCCACTGGCCAGCCATACCTCAGAGCAACGGCATCGACAAATTCTTGTTTGTTGAGGTTGAAGCCCTTTGCTCTGATTGGTAGTGATGCTAGCCAGTTGGACGCTCCCGTCTCCTGTGCGATGTGGATTTTTCTCACGGTATCTGGAGGCAGGATGGTCAAAAGGTGTTCAAGGCTGGTCTTCTGCCCTTGTTGCCTGTTTCGTGAGATTCGTTTCTTTTGCTCAGCGATCGCACTTTGGTCAATTTCACCATGAGCGTCCTGAGCAATGATCATATCCGTGAGGGACCTGGTAAGGTTGATGGAGTTGAGGTTCTCCACCACTGCCAACTTCTCAGGAGAGGTGATTCCCATCCCGCCCAGTCTTGGAGGGAGTTCGAGCAACGCCCTCTCGTCATTCCCCAGGCCGGGAGACCTCAGTAACGCTGGTAGGAAGGTGTTCTTTATAGATTCCTCCAGCGGTCTGAGGAGTGGGCTGATGCCTGGGATGGTACGCATGACGAAGTTCCACCGATGTTGCAGGCCATGCGTGTAGGCCGAGTAGGCTGCGTGAGGCTCAGTCCTGGCCATGGCTGACAGGACATCGACCTCTTGCACCCACTCAGACACTTTCTCTCCGACGTACTCCTTCTTATACTCCTCTGTTCCGATAACAGCACCCAAATGCCGCTGTCCGTCCTTTGTTATCAACACTCCACTGCCACTGAAAATGTTTACGGCCCAGTCATAATGATCTGGCTTGACAATGAGGACGGATTTAGCGGCGTTGGGTGTGTATCCTATGGTAGGGCCATTGTCCTGTATTAGCCCCCACCAGTGTCTTAGTTCCCGTAATTTGCCGGCCCCTGACAGGTCGTCGGCATATGCCACCTGCTTCACATTAGTTTTTTCACACGCAATCACGTCTTGAAGCACTGACATGCCAAGGGCGTACATCGCCATGGCCCCTGGGTCACCTTGAGTTGTTCCTTCCCTTGACCTTAAAACCCTAACCTTATTGCTGCCACTACTATTTACATATAAATTAGAAGGTTCACTATAAGTGTTTTCAGCGTATGTAGCCAGGGAAGGACACTTGATTTTAATATTATGAAGCATTGTTTTTCTGTTAATGGAGTTAAACGCGTTTCTTGCGTCCACTAACAGAACCGCCTCACAGTCTTCTTGGGCGAAGATCTCCCTCATGGCGTGGATGGCTGCTTCTCCTCCTGCCTGTTGTCCTGCACACACCTGCAGGTTCCCCGCCGCCCTCCTCGCATCCTCCTTAACGACAACCATGATGCATTTACCCACGACGCGTCGTATGACTTCGCCGATGCCGATGGGTCTGCATCCTGGCTTCTTGTCAAGAGGAATGAGGCGGCAGGCAGTGAGGGCGTCGAGATGGTGACAAGTGGTGGTGGCAAGTTTCCTTGCTAGTGCTGCGAGGGCACTGCAGAGGTCACTAGCGCCACTGCCACAGATGGTGCTGCTCAGCAGGCGACGCCACCCTCTCGCATCCAGGCCTGAGGGACCAGCACTGCCATGTGTCTAGAGGGATTTCTTCCACACCATTTCCCCCGTGGTCATCTCGTAGATGACACTATTCGGGGGTATATGCGGGCCCTGCAGTCTGAGTCCGGTTAAGTCGCTGGGAGAAGGATGTTTTTCCTCCAGCTGACTGATGGTTTCCCTACTGAGGGGCAACACACCACCGGACTCATTCTCGTTGAGGGCCCGCAGTGCCGATGACACGTTGCCTTGCCGCATCCTGTCGGCAAAGCTACGGGCTTTATCCTCTTCTCTGTGACGGTTGATGGAGGGTCTCGGCAGTCTCTTCTGTATGGCCCTGGCCTCCTCCAGGAGCTCATCCCGTTTGTTTTGGAGCCACAGTTCCACTCTTCTTGAGACTGCCTTTATATTATCACTTGTCTTGCTCTTCCTGTGTGTCTTTTGAAAGAAGAGCTTTGGCAGCAGAAAGAGCAGTTTGAGGGCAAATGGTGATAGAGGCGTGTCAAGGTTACTACTACTACCACTACTACTACTGCTACTACTACTACTACTACTACTATTATTACTACTACTACTACTAATACTACTACTTCTACTACTACTACTACTACTACTACTACTACTACTACTACTACTACTACTACTACTACTACTACTACCACTACTACTACTGCTACTACTACTACTACTACTACTACTACTACTACTACTACTACTACTGCTACTACTACTACTACTACTACTACTACTACTACTACTACTACTACTACTACTACTACTACTATTACTACTACTATTACTACAACTACTACTACTACCACTACTACTACTGCTACTACTACTACTACTACTACTACTACTACTACTACTACTACTACTACTAATAATAATAATAATAATAATAATACTGCTACTACTATTACTACTACTACTACTACTACTACTACTACTACTACTACTACTACTACTACTACTACTACTACTACTACTACTACTACTGTGATGCCACGAAATAAGCCCCTTTCAGGTTTCTTCTTTTTTTTTGTTTATACCTTTTTCAATTCTGGCGCGTTACACGACTCCCGCCAATTGGAAAATGCAACAGTCTTTGGCTACTATTTATGTGGTTGTAACATTCTTCGCAACCCACACTGTACGCCTTCCAAATGTTTTTACTCACATTAACCATAAATTCTCTTTGTATTGTTTAGTTAAGGGTTTTGTTTTGTAAAGAGGTAAGAGAGAGAAAAGGGGGGATAGGTAAACACTTGTTGACAACTCGTCAGGCAGGACGCCCATTTTGGGTACGAGACAGCCACGCACCCCCTCTCACCTCAGCTGGCTTTCAGGACGGGAACATGTCTTAATATGGTGTATTGTTACAGGTGAGATATTCACGTTCCCTAATATAGAAATCCCTCTAGAACATCAGTATTATCACCCTGAAGGGAAGTTGTCATAATATGTAAGTGAATTTGAATAATAGTTATCCGTATAGGTGAAATAAGGAAGTGAAATATGGCCTCATAGTCACCATCTCTCTCCCCGGCTGGCAGGACGGGAACGTGTCTTAATATGGTGTATTGCTACAGCGGTCTCCACAACACAAATACACAGTGAACACTATCACAAAATGTAACTCAGTGGAAAATCAAGGCCAAAGTGGAGATGACGCCCAACATAATATATTGTTCTTTGTCAAGAACAGTGACCACGTGTGACCATGTTAACCAGTTATTGCAATGAATAGAAGAGCTTTCGGGGCCTGTAGCTATCCCATGTGGGAACATAGAAAATAAATCGTATGTTAATAGTAGGCAACCTTCAGTAATTCCAATTAAGTATGATGTGAGATCCTTTGATCAACATCCTAAGAGACGGTTGGTTAACCACTCCTAGTAATTATCCAAATTTCAAGTAATATGCCCGGGGAAATATCTTCAAAGGTGGGAGGGGGGAAAGGTTATGGATTCTGAGATATGGGGGATATAACGTGTGTGGTATGTATAAACTTAGGAAAGTTATCGGACCTAGTTTGTACTAGTTATTCAGTTCGGGTGACTCTTTCACCTATTATCTAAGAATAATAATAGTGGGAGAAAGTAAATTGGAAAGAATGAAATATATTTGTTATCAAAATTTCACTGGTCAATTCTTTAAAATAACCCCTGACTCAAAAATGATAAGGTAAGTAATTTGGAGGTGCTCAACACTCTTGAAACTAGGATATGAAAAACGTCCAACGTTCTCACGTGTCCTGTGGAGAACTCAGCCTACTCTACCAAAGGTGTTAAATGTATGTTCTTTTATTGGAGTTTGATAATATAAAATAATTTCACTTAAAGTAAAATAATTTCTCACAAAGGGCCCCCATGCCCCTTTACAAAAAAAACCGTGGGTGGTGGCAGCAAGGTCAATAAGAGATAAGGAGTTAAAGTAAGAATTAAGAAGAAACATAAATAACATAAACATAAATCCAATTTAAAGTAAAGTAAAGAAACAAAGACAACCCCCGGCACCACACTACTATACTACTACAACTACTACTGCTACTACTACTACTGCTACTACTACTACTACTACTACTACTACTCCTACTACTAATAATACTAATACTACTACTACTGCTACTACTACTACTACTACTACTCCTACTACTACTACTATTAATACTACTAATACTAATACTGCTACTACTACTACTAATAATAATAATGCTAATAATAATAATAATAATAATAATAATAATAATAATGTTTTGAATGTTCTTGGGCGTACTGTCTCACCCTCAGAGAGAGAGAGAGAGAGAGAGAGAGAGAGAGAGAGAGAGAGAGAGAGAGAGAGAGAGAGAGAGAGAGAGAGAGAGAGAGAGAGAGAGAGAGAGAGAGAGAGAGAGAGAGAGAGAGAGAGAGAGAGAGAGAGAGAGAGAGAGAGAGAGAGAGGAGAGAGAGAGAGAGAGAGAGAGAGAGAGAGAGAGAGAGAGAGAGAGAGAGAGAGGAGAGAGAGAGAGAGAGAGAGAGAGAGAGAGAGAGAGAGAGAGAGAGAGAGAGAGAGAGAGAGAGAGAGAGAGAGAGAGAGAGAGAGAGAGAGAGAGAGAGAGAGAGAGAGAGAGAGAGAGAGAGAGAGAGAGAGGAGAGAGAGAGAGAGAGAGAGAGAGAGAGAGAGAGAGAGAGAGAGAGAGAGAGAGAGAGAGAGAGAGAGAGAGAGAGAGAGAGAGAGAAGAGAGAGAGAGAGAGAGAGAGAGAGAGAGAGAGAGAGAGAGAGAGGAGAGAGGAGAGAGAGAGAGAGAGAGAGAGAGAGAGAGAGAGAGAGAGAGAGAGAGTATATATGTATGTATTCATTTGGAAGATATATTTCCCAGGATATCACAATAAAGTCCGTAGACTTATTTCCATTGTGGTTCTGAACACACACACACACACACACACACACACACACACAGGGGTATAGGATTTCCACCTGCCGGCATTGCAAGGTCACAAACCCTCGGCTTACTCCCGTACTTATTGTACTGTGTCACGGGTTCAGGTTCTACCTCCTGGTTGTAGTAACAATATTTTATTTATTGTGTGTAGAACTCGTCACGATAAATCTGTAGGATAATTACAAGCCTTCCGACTCCCAACCTCTTTTCACTCACCTTCGGGAGGCTCTGTATCGCCTAAGTTTTAAATCTAATGTACCCAGAGTGTTTGGCAAATTAAACAAGTAAGACAAGCTTCTTTAGTTTATTTAAATAAGCTTCCCCTGAAACGGAAAGATTATTAAAGACTCTCACACCATTCACTCGCTAACCTGGCTATAAAGAACTTAATTGTAAACCTTAAGATTCCTTACTGTACTCACGACCTTCCTACTCTAAAGGAAGTAGTGGTACATAGGTACAGCGGGCGTGTGCCATAGGTACAGCGGGCGTGGGTGGCGTCCGTGGATGTAGCAGGCGCGGGTTGGGGGGGGGCACACGTGGTATCCATATACACGTCTCCCTCTGTCCTCCCACACGCTGTTTCTGCAAAGAAACTCCACCACAGACACAAGGGGGCAGGACAAACCAGACTCCCACCTTAGACTCAGCCTCCACTCAAGCTCCACTAGCTAGCTCATAGACCACGTGGCGTCCACCTTAGACCTCTCCACACAGCTAGACTCATACCTGTACGTGGCGTCCACCTTGGACCTCTCCACACAGCTAAACTCAGCCTCTCCACTCAGAGGCAACTCCACTTAGCTAGCTCTGAGAAACTCCACCTTACTAGCTAAGTACCTGTACGTGGCGTCCACCTCGGACTCTCCACACAGCTAAACTCAGCCTCTCCACTCAGAGGCAACTCCACTTAGCTAGCTCTGAGAAACTCCACCTCACTAGCTAAGTACCTGTACGTGGCGTCCACCTTGGACCTCTCCACACAGCTAGACTCAAGCTCCACTTTGCTAGCTCTGAGAAACTCCACCTCACTAGCTAAGTACCTGTACGTGGCGTCTACCCTGGACTCTCCACACAGCTAAACTCAGCCTCTCCACACAAGCTCCTACCTGTACGTGGCGTCCACCTTGGACCTCTCCACACAGCTAAACTCAAGCTCCACTTAGCTAGCTCTGAGAAACTCCACCTCACTAGCTAAGTACCTGTACGTGGCGTCCACCTTGGACTCTCCACACAGCTAAACTCAGAGACACGTGGCGTCCACCTTGGACCTCTCCACACAGCTAGACTCAGCCTCCACTCAGAGACAAATCCACTAGCTAGCTCAGCCTCCACGTGGCGTCCACCTTGGATCGTCTCCACACAGCTAGACTCAGAGACACGTGGCGTCCACCTTGGACTCCACTCCACACAGCTAGACTCAGAGACACGTAGCGTCCACCTTGGACTCCACTCCACACAGCTAGACTCAGAGACACGTGGCGTCCACCTTGGACTCCACTCCACACAGCTAGACTCAGAGACACGTGGCGTCCACCTTGGACTCCACTCCACACAGCTAGACTCAGAGACACGTGGCGTCCACCTTGGACTCCACTCCACACAGCTAGACTCAGAGACACGTGGCGTCCACCTTGGACCTCTCCACACAGCTAAGCTCAGAGACACGTGGCGTCCACCTTGGACTCCACTCCACACAGCTAGACTCAGAGACACGTGGCGTCCACCTTGGACCTCTCCACACAGCTAGACTCAGCCTCTCTACTCAGAGGCAACTCCACTAGCTAGCTCAGAGACACGTGGCGTCCACCTTGGACCTCTCCACACAGCTAGACTCAGCCTCCACTCAGAGACAACTCCACTAGCTAGCTCAGCCTCCACGTGGCGTCCACCTTGGACCTCTCCACACAGCTAAACTCCTCCACTTACCTTCACTCCACTTCACTCACCACCAGTTTCTTCTCAAAGAAACTCCACACAATTCCTCGCGCCACCATACAACTGCAGTCCACCCGACTATGCAAGATTGCAATGGCGACGCGAGAAACAGCGTGGAAAAAGAATTTTACCCCCAACCTGACCTCTCTCCACCGCCACGCCAGCCAGACTGTTTGCCGGTCAGCCGGGGTCAGCCCGGGTCGCCACACCTGGCCCGGGTCCCCGGCCTGCCATACGCTGCCACACAGCGTAACTTGGTTGTGTTAATTTGTATAACACAACCGCTATTTAACATGCGCGTAAATGTTACCCATCATGCAACTATCCCTACAATTAAGTAGTCCTGCTTGCATGCAGAAAATGTCTCCCAGCCTGATAATACCCCCCCCATGGATATAATGTATTTGGGTTCTACTACCCACACTCCTTGTCTAAAATGCAGCCTTCTCATTGGTAGCGGCACAGGCCTACGGGTGACGTCAAAAAGGAATATTCCACTCAACGAAGCGTCCCCAGCTGTGTCACGTACACCCAGGAAACTTTCCGGGACCCCCACATTCCTTAGCCATGACGTAGCTCTCCTCAGCTATGTAGGCCTAAAATTCCACCCATGACATACTGCTAGTGTTAGGTGAGCAGAGGTTACAGCGTTGAAGAAGACAAACCCATCTTGTCTTCACCCGACCTGGGACTCCAACCCAGAACATCTCGGTTGTGAGCCGAGCGTGCTAACCACTACACCAGAGGGGGAGAGAAAGGCTTTTATTGACATCTTGAAAACATTTATTTATTTATTTATTTATTTTATGTGTGTGTGTGTGTGTTTTACAAGTGCTGAGCAGAACACACACACACACACACACACACACACACACACACACACACCACACACACACACACACACACACACACACACACACACACACACACACACACTTACATACATACACACACACACACACACACACATACACACACATACATACACACACACACACACACACACACACACACACACACACACACACACACACACACACACACACACACACACACACACACACATACACACACACACACACACACACACACATACATAAACACACACACACACACACACACACACACACACACACACACACACACACACACATACATACACACACAACGTAGATGTCGGCCTCCTACAGACAGCACCTCCCCCAAAACCTGAAGGCGATGCCACTTACCCAGGCTCGAGGCCATCCCCGGCCTCCAAAGTGGTACACCACCGTCACCACACTGCCCTGGGTGGACATTGTCGTGAAGCGGACCTGACATGACCCACGAGGCCACGACATACCACCAACTATCACTATGCTAACAATTTGTCTGAATACTCTCATGTAAAGAAGAAACAAAGTCTTTCACTCCTCACATTTAGAGTTAAGCAATTTTACAATGTATATTTTCAGCTTATGGCTGCTTTTTCCAATAAACCGTCTATTATTGTTATTATGATTTACATACACACACACACACACACACACACACACACACACACACACACACACGGAAGGCTTCAAGTCTCACATTTCCTCTTTGTTTAACTATTAATACTATTACTAATACCACTACTACTACTACAACTATAACTATTACTAATACCATTACTACTATTATTAATACCAGTACTACTACTATAACTATAACTATTACTAATACCATTACTACTATTATAATACCACTACTACTACTACAACTATAACTATTACTAATACCATTATTACTCTAACTATTACTACTACTATTTATACCACTACTACTACTACAACTATAACTATTACTAATACCATTACTACTATTATTATTACAACTATTATTAATAGCACTACTACTACTACAACTATAACTACTACTAATACCATTACTACTATAACTATTACTACTATTACTAATACCACTACTACTACTACAACTATAACTATTACTAATACCATTACTACTATAACTATTACTACTACTATAAATCCAATACTACTACTACAACTATAACTATTACTAATACCATTACTACTATAACTATTACTACTATTATAAATACCAATTACTACTACAACTATAACTATTACTAATACCATTACTACTATAACTATTACTACTATTATAATTACCAATTACTACTACAACTATCACTATTACTAATACCATTACTACTATAACTATTATTACTATTACTAATACCACTACTACTACTACAATTATTACTACTACTATTTTTAATACCTTTATTACTACTATAACTATTATTACTATTTATAATACCACTACTACTATTATAAACTTTTACTACTTTTACTAATACCATTACTATTATAACTATTACTATTATTATTAATACCACTACTACTATTATAACTATAACTATTATTTATTAAACCACTACTACTATTATAACTATTACTACTATTATTAATACCATTACTACTATTATAACTATAACTATTACTAATACCATTACTACTATAACTATTACTAATATTACTACTACTAATAGTACTAATAGTAGTATTAGTAGTAGTAAGAGTAGTAGTAGTAGTAGTAGTAGTAGTAGTAGTAGTAGTAGTAGTAGTAGTAGTAGTAGTAGTAGTAGGAGTAGTAGTAGTAGTAGTAGGAGGAGGAGTAGTAGTAGTAGTAGTAATAGTAGTAGTAGTAGTAGTAGTAGTAGTAGTAGTAGTAGTAGTAGTAGTAGTAGTAGTAGTAGTAGTAGGAGTATTATTATTATTATTATTATTATTATTAGTATTAGTAGTAG
>JAPQNM010000017.1:166258-172912 GCA_029783475.1 Metacarcinus magister | reverse complement strand
CCCATTACCCTTTACCCTTCCCCCCTTCTCTACCGCCCTTTACCAAGGCCACCTGGAGAGAAGGCCTGCGCGGGTAGCCGTGACGTCATCAGCATCAGTCATCTCTCTGGCTCTGTCCTCTGGCCTACAGTAGACGCTTATCACTTGCATTTATCTTAAACATACGATACGTAAAATGTATGTGAAGCCTAGATTAATAAATAATATAGCTCCATACCTATTACATTAGGCTAAACATGATGTAAGAGTGGATTATTATATAATCTTTGAAATAGACATGATTTCCAACTTTTATTGACATAAACATCCTGATCAGCTATGTGGAAACTAGGCTATAAATATACACTTGATTTATATTTTCAACCCCTTCTGTTTCGGCGTATCTATGCAATGTTATGCTACCTGTATTTAGAAGAGTTTGTGCAGTTTAAGAAGAATCTATCGTAGCATAAATGGTTACGTAAAATAGTTTGAAGCCGGTTAATTGTTAGAGGCCTTTTAAAAACTGAATAAAAATGTCTAACTATAGTTAGAATAATACTAAAATGACGTCGCCGTTACAGAAATGGTTCAATAATGTCCATTTGATCAAGCTAATCATAATGCAAGAGCGGATAAGAAGTCACAAAATTGACAAGCGGATTCCAAATTTTATTAACATGAATATAGCCATAAATATAATAAACTGTGTAATAAACAGTTTACATTTACAGTTCATGCACCCACATTTCTTCTTACACAAACCTTTTCATCAAGTTTTCCTTTTAACAAAATCCACTTCAATTCTCATTAACATCTACCAACTTCAATCATCACCACATCAATCTAAGCCATCTAAGATAATGTACATTAAGTCTAGCTTTACTTAGTAATTTAGAAAAGGCCGAAATGTTAATAGACAGAGATTGCCCAAATAATATAACAAACACACTCACATGTGACTCAGCCATTACCCTACGTCAAAGTCTGAAGCTTCCTTTTTTTCCCCGATTTGTTTTGATTTATGAAATCGTTCTCTTTCGCACAAAAATTATTTAGTAAAGCATTTGTAGAAGCCCACAGTATCATTTTATGAATTTTATCAATGCTATGGCCATCATCACAATTATTTAAAGGGAGGAAAGCATCATTTTCTATCAGTACATTAAGTGTAATCTCCAAGGCTAATTTTCTTTGATTTACTGATTTAGCGAATTCTGAATTTTTAGTAAGTTTAGTAATGACTTATAGTTATACATAATAATATTGACAACAGAATCATCAGGATAAAGCAGAGCGCCTCTGCTAATACCCTGTATATAATTGTGGTTGTCTGGAAGGCTATGTATATCTTCATTATTAGTTAGTAAGTCTTTGCAAAACTCACACTTCATTTTCTTTGACACAGCAAAGCAACAGTAACCAGCAAGATAGGTTATAACTTGGAGATAATCCATACATTTCTCAATATCATCGTTCGTTACCTCTATGTCAAACTTATGCATGTATTGTAAATCATTATTTTCCATTTTCTCCCATTTTTCCTCTTCAAAATCTTTCAAATCAACACTTTGGTTATGGAACGGTATCCTCAATACTGACATCATCCTCAATTTTTTTTCACACTCAAACACTTGTCTAACAGATATGTTATAATTGCAACCTGAAAGCTGCCGATACTTGCCGAACCTCGCCTCCAGTTGATCTGTTTGAAATTTACCTGGTAATATGTACTTCATATTCAGTTCATTTATACAATAATCTGTTACATGTAATATTGCAGTGGTTGTATGTTTGAGAGCAGTGAATGTTTCATTGGTCAGTTTTCCAGTCATTTCTGTCATGCCATCCCAAAGATTTAACCAATTAAGAAAATAATGCAAGAATAAATATTTCTCATCAGTCTTATCATTAGTCATTGGTGCAGAATATTTGTTATTATGACGAATACCTTTATAGGTTGATTTGACATTCATTATTGTCCACCAAAAATAGATTATTTGTATATAGCTTGCAACATCTTCATAATATGGCAAATCATGTTCTTCCCCTAGAGTTTGTAATGCATTAATAGTATACTCATTGAAAATTTGTAAAACTAAACTAACATTTTGTTTTTCAAGATTTGAGGGTGACAGCGATTTAAGTGTAAGCTTATATGCATGTTTAAGGAGGGAATCTGCTTCTAGCGAGTGAAGTTTCTTTAAAGTATTCAAAGGAGCATTACAAACTCTAGTTACTGAATCATTTACGTCATCAGAGGGAAATTGTGGAAATAGCATGGACTTAGTATAATTTCTTGTATTAATCCAGTTATTTCTAATACATTTTAGTAAATGTACTGCATCAAACATAAAAATAAAGGCCTTGAATCATGTGCTGGATGACGATATACAGTGGAACTTTTTGGAGGCGAGTGGAAGTATGACATGGCTTTCCTATTGATGGAGTTGTTATCTGTTATGACACATAATACTTTGAAACCTATCTGCTCTAACCCAATAATGACCCGCTTTATGATATTGAACAGGCTTTCTGCATTCATAGTTTTAGCTGGCAATATGTGAACAACATCTTTAAATTTTGAGGACAGACTATTTAACATAAAGACAAATGCACTTTTTGCAGCTTCAGTACTGTTGAAAGCTGACCCAACTACATTACCACCTTTGTAATCAAAATACTGTTTAATGTGAATTTCATCAATCATTAGTGTTACCGTTATGTCACTTTGTGATAAAACTTTAAATTTATTCTTGATATACTTCAGAAAGTTGCTATTATGTTGTTCAGCTGCTGGGCTCAAATTGTGTGATAGTGTCAGTCTTCTAATAGTAGAGTAGCAAGGCAAGATTAATTGTCCACTTTCCCTCAATAACCTGTAAGCTTGGGGGGAACAGTTATATAGCAGGGATGAAAACACCATGAATTCTGATGAATAGTCCAGTTGTTTTAGGGTCATTAAGTGAAGTTGTTCAGACATTACTTTCAATGTATTCACATGTTTAGATGACTGTTCTTGTAGAAGGTTTTTTAGGTTAGATAACAAGTCCTCAAGAGAATTAATGTCATTGATAAAATCTGGAATGCTGTAGTCACCCAATTTCTGCACCTCAACTTGACTTAAAAATACCTTCACTGCACAACTATTATCAATTGTTAGAGACAATGTTATTTTCGGATGAGGCATGCGTGCAATGTGGCATATCAACACTGATTCCTGCTCTTTAACTATTGTCCAGTATTTATCCTGGTTTTTTAGTTTATTTATCAATTCATCAGTTGTCTCAAATGTTCTGTGCTGTCTATGCTGTAACTCATCAGCAACACTTTCAACAATTGCATACTGAATTGCTGCTTCTTCTTTCCTGCATTTCCTTACATCAGGTGATTCTCGCAAAGTGGTCGTTGTTGAGAGATATGAGGGACAGTTAGGCAACTTTGTGGGAACTGCTCCTTTACGAAGCCTTGGTTTGCCTAATTTAACCGTAAGCTTCCTTCCAGTTCTCTCGTCAAAGTATGAAGTCTCCCTTTCTATGTCATCGTCATGGAAGTGTAGTTCACATACCTGTAAGTACATTTATAAATATTAGCATTGATCACAATTATTCATCTATCTATACTTCTTGAGGCAAAAGTATCATTTGTTTAGTATTCATGGAGACTAGTTAATGCGTTCAATTTTTGTCTGAATAAAGGTTTATAAATGTTTTAATTATTAATTTATTCATTTATTTATTGTTCATTAGTATGGCTGCCTACACAACTCTTACAAACATCGGGCATTGCGAGCCAGCTTCAGTTGGACGGCTTTTTTCATGTTAATCTCATACGACATTCCACGAAGCCAGTAGAAATGTTAGAAGCCATTTTATTTATATATCTATTAATTTATTTGTCTTCTTATTTATCTTTATTTATTCAACACCGGCCCGAGACGACGAGATGCTCCCGACATGTCCCGACTTTTGCCTGCGAATTTATTCATGAAGACTAGTTAATGCGTTTAATTTGTGTCTGAATAAGGGTTCATAAGTGTTGTAATTAATAATTTATTCATTTATCTATTGTTCATTAGTATGGTCAGGCAGAAAAGGATGTAGCCTAAACAAAACTGTTGAAACATGTGTCTAGCAATATTTTCTAAAAAATACATTACCTAGTTGTAAATTCTATTTTCTTACAAATTAAAAAAAAATTATCATAGTGAAATCTACTCTTATTCATCAGAAGACAATGGTTCAAGCAGTTGAAAGAAACACTTATGTAACCGGACCTAACTGAACCAAACCTAACCTAACTTAACCATAAAATAAACGT
Organism: Metacarcinus magister; assembly: GCA_029783475.1. Classification (NCBI taxonomy): domain Eukaryota; kingdom Metazoa; phylum Arthropoda; class Malacostraca; order Decapoda; family Cancridae; genus Metacarcinus; species Metacarcinus magister. Next base: position 168,613 of record JAPQNM010000017.1, on the reverse strand, counting down.
AACCTAACCGAACAACCTTCACCTAACCATAACTTAACATATGTGTGGACTTAAAATTTGAGGCACCTACTAGATTTTTAAAGAGCCTCTGTGGCCAAACTAAAGTCTTTTTGATGTTTCAACCTAGAGTTTTAAAACTTACATGTGCAAACATATTATATCCAGCACCAAACGCCAAACCCATAAACAAGGTTCTGTTATTTGTGAATGTAGGTTAAGGTTTGGTTAGGTTTTGTTTTGTTAGGTTACATTAATATAGAAGCTATCAAATGTTTTCTATGACCAAAAGTAGGGAGTTGGACGAGGTTTAGTCCCGAGACGAAGATGTAAAAAACGCCATTTTGGTGTAGATGTAAAATTTTACCTATCTCTCAATATAAACAATATGTACACTACCTTACGTTATAATAATCTTGAAATGCACTGGAATATCACCAATTATAAAAGTGATGCTATAATATAGAAGTACTTACCCTGCTGTTCTGATTAGGTTTAAAATCATTCCTCTTGATAGCTAGAGTCCAGGCGCGGGCCAATATTTCTTCCTTTGGGAAAGAAAATATAGCCACTTTAGGACCAGTAGGGTAATTTCCATTGCAACGAGGAGCACAACACCTGCTGGGCATGTTATTTTGAAGCACAGAGCTGCAGAAATTGGAGATTCTGTAAAAGTTCTTGAACAAAAGGGTCGTGACCTCGATTGGCTTTCCTCTCACGGCGGCGACTACCATATGACTGACCATCATGACGTCACAATGTTTTTGCAGACAACAGCGCAGGCCTTGTATCTAGGTGGCGTTGCCTTTACCCTTCCCCCCTTCTCACTTCCCCTTTAACCTTTACCCTCCCACCTCCCCTTTCCTTCTTTACCTTTCTCCCCTTCTCACTCCTCCTTGTATACAAACCACTTTGCCCCTCCCCAGTCTTCCTACCATCAATATCACTTCCTCACTCTCCACTCCCCTTTCCATCCTTACCCTTTCCTCACTACCCATCCCCCCTTCCTGCCATATTCCCTCCCTCTTTGTCACACCAAATTCCATCCCTACCCCTTCCCTCCACTTCACTCCTCCTTCCATCCCTACCCTTTCCTCCCTCTCCGCTTCCCCTTCTATCCCCTACCATTTCCACACTCACCCACTCTCTCTTCCATCCATACCGCTTCGCCCTTTCCCCATTCTTTCTTCCATCCTTACCCCTTCCTTCCTCCCAAAACAAACTTCCATCACTATCCCTTTTTCCCTCCCCACTGCCCCTTCCATCCCAACCGTTTCCTCCCTCCTCACTCCCCCTTCCATCGCCACCCTTTCCTCCCTCCCCACTCCTCTTTCCATCTCTAACCCTACCCCCTTTCCCATTCCATTGTTACCCCTTCCCTCCTCTCCACTCTTCCTTCAATCCCTACCTCTTCCCTCCTCCCCACTCCCCTTCTACCCCCTCCTCACTCCTTTTTCAATCCTTTCCTCAGCCCCCTCCCAACTCCTCCTTCATTACCCATTTCCTCTTCCCCACTCTTCCTTCAATCTCTAACCCCTACTCCATCCCACATGGGGATTAGAGGTGTTCCACAGAAATTGTTTAAGAGTTACATTGATAATAGGTCACAATCTGTCTACTGCAATTCTACATATTCACTTGCTAAATCTATATCCAAGGGCGTAACACAAGGATCTATTTTAGGGCCTATTCTTTTTTTAATATGTATTAATGACATCATATGTGGTAGCTCAAAATTTAAATTTATCGTCTATGCTGATGACACTAATCTTTTACTAACGGACAAAAATATAGATTCTTTACATTTCAACTTGCAAGTAGAATTAAATTTAATAAATCAGTGGATAAAAGCAAATCAACTTGATTTTAATATTACTAAAACCATATATACACTTTTTCAAAACCGTTCAATAAGGAATGATATGCCTCCATTATTGTTAGAAAGTAAGATAATAGAACGAGTTCATCATACAAAATTCCTGGGTGTACATATTGACGAAAACTTAAATGGAGCTACCACATTAATGATGTATGTATGAAACTGGCTAAAGTGTGTGCTGTATTATATAGGGTCCGTCATCAACTCACAACAGAAGCATTATTAAGTATTTATTATACATTATGTTATTCTCATATGACTTACTGCATATTTATTTGGTCGTGCACATGGCCATCCTTCTTAAATAAATTAAGAATTGCTCAAAACAAAATCATAAGATGTATACTTTTTAATGGTAAATATGATTCTACGTACCATATGTATCCCTCTCTAAATAATCTTAATTTCAAATCAATCAGTACATACTTTATTCTTTTACTTATCTACAGAAACATAAATCTTTATCCAGGAACCAAAAT
>JAPQNM010000017.1:136258-161258 GCA_029783475.1 Metacarcinus magister | reverse complement strand
ATTACCAACAACGACCAGAGTATTAGAAGTAAGCTGTCGTCCTATTATACATCCTCTCCCTTTCTCTCTCCCTCCCTCCTTCCCTCTCTCCTTGCCAGCGTGGTTAGAATACATCCTTTATTCCTCCTAACGTCCTTGAATCACTGTATGCATAATGGTGAGACGCACCTCTATTCAGGACACGCACACTCACCATCACCCACAAAGGCAACACAACAACAAGTCATCGTCTGCTTAACAACAACACAATTACTATATGAAGGAAGGTCTTTATACTCGAGTAAGTAAGTACGTAACACTAATCAAAAACACTTGCATTCTTCACGTACAGTAACCAACCATCACGTTCTCGTACTTCACAGCCCCCACCTACCCTCCAACCACGACACACACCATGTTCTCTCAGCCCCTCAAGAGAAAATGTCAATGTGTAAGTTTAAAGGATAACACAACTAAGAGTGGTCGGTATAGTTAGGTTTACTCACTTACCTTGGCCATTTCCACCTCGCTGCTTCCCTCGGCGGTGAGCACAGTTTGCCTCAACTTGCTGGGCTGCAACACAACAATTCAAAGTTTGCATCCAGCACGCCACTCCCCCATTAGCGGCACAACGGGGAACCAACTTGGAAAACCAGGCACAGGCAGGCTATCTCGAGCCGGCTGTTTGTCCTGCACGGGTCAGGCTGATTCAGAAGCTGCCACACACACACACACACACACACACACACACACACACACACACACACACACACACACAGAGACAGACACGCAGACACGCAGACACACACACACACACACACACACACACACAGACACAGACACAGACACAGACACAGACAGACAGACCACAGACACAGACATAGACACACACACACACACACACACACACACACACACACACACACACACACACACACACACACACACACACACACCAACGTGCAACAAGACACAGTATTCATCACAGGCTTCACATTAGACTTGTTTTCCTCTTCTAAAGCTAAATATCCCCCTCAAGGTCACTCTAACGTTACTTCAAGTTTTCTCACACAACCACCCGCACCACCTCACCGCACTAATAACACGCGTCTACTGCGTCGCTGAGCCTCGCCGCCCGCCGCCTGCCCACCATCGAGGGCTGAGAGTGAACTACGAACTTTGCACTCAAACTTCAAACAACAAGCTCGAGTCGGTGAATGTTTCGAAGCCTAAGTGAGAAATCGGTTTTATTCTTCCAGTAGGTTTATGTTGACGTTTTAAGTTGAGTGAGGTAGTTTGTATTTGTGTTTAGTGTTTTGCCAATGTAGTGTGTGTGGCGTATTGCATGTGGTGATGCAATTACTAGGAAGAGTAATGGAAGCGATTCAAAGTGGTGTCGAGTCTCAGATTCGTCTGTCCGAGTCACCTCCCACTACAACGTGCCATGTACCACCAGATACTCATTTCATGGAGAAAAAGAGGTACAGCAATACATTATTTGACACAATACATAAACAAATAAGTGTAATGCTCCACCTGTGATGCACTAAGATGGCAACACTGGTCCTGATGCAGTGCAGGGGAAGAAAACACTTTGTGGCAGCCACCTTGAAGGATCACCTTCTTTCTGGGTGGAGTTGAAGGGGGAAGGAGGTGTAAGGATGAGGTGTTTTCATGCTCCTTCACTTAGGTGTTGCCAAGCAGTAGGTGTGTTCACAATTAATAGTATGTGTTCGTTCTTTTCCTTCTGCATTGTTATGGAAGAAAGGACAAATAAACTCACCTCCTGTCGTTGTTGATTTTATTGTTTATTTTTTATGTGGCATTATATTCATATCTTGCACTATTGATTTATACTAAAAACTACTTTTATCATCTTACTGACATAGTATCTACAAGTATTCATTTTTATTATATCATACATAAAAATTTTTTTTTAAATAGAGTCGTAGTTGTATGTATAGGAAACAATTGAATGCATTACTTACATATGTCTTTAAACTAAGCTACGTCTTCAATTTGTCACATTCATTGACTTTGGAAGTAAAAAAAAAAATCTATATGGAATGCGTTAAGAAGGACGAGTAGTTAAATATGGATAGAAAAAAAAAAGCAGGATTTGTACAACTGTGCGTAAAAAATTGGTAAACATTGGAGAGCATCGATGGTATGGTGGTTTGTGTTCCTTGACGCTACATCTGTCTGGATTCATGCACCCTTTCACCCCTTCCTTCCCTTCCCTTCCCTCTACCTGCCTTCAATCAACCCCACCACCTCCACCCACCTTCGTTACCTTCCCACTCTCCTCCCTCTCTCCATTACCATCAACAAGTGGCGGTCCTGGGCATAGGCGGTATAGGCAGCCGCCTAGGGCGCCAGTAGTGGGTGTAGCCCCCTCCCCCCACCCCCCAGGGGTCAGCTTAGTTTAGGCTAGGATTGTGTCATTGGGGGTGGGTGTAGCACTCCCGCCCCGGTCAGTTTAGTTTAGACTTGGGTTGTGTCGTTGGGGGGTCCGGGGATGGGTGTACACCCCCCCACCCTCCCCCAAACCCCCCCCCACCCTCCCCCCAAACCCACCCTCCCCCCCCCCGGGGTCAGTTTAGTTTAGACTTGGATTGTGTCGTTGGGGGTCCGGTTAGGTTAGGTTAAGTCAGGTTGGGGTGTCCGGTTAGGTTAGGTTAAATCAGGTTGGGGTGTCCGGTTAGGTTAGGTTAAGTCAGGTTGGGGTGTCCGGTTAAGTTAGGTTAAGTCAGGTTGGGGTGTCCGGTTAGGTTAGGTTAAGTCAGGTTGGGGTGTTCGGTTAGGTTAGGTTAAGTCAGGTTGGTGTGTCTGGTTAGGTTAGGTTAAGTCAGGTTGGGGTGTCCGGTTAGGCTAGGTTAAGTCAGGTTGGGGTGTCCGGTTAGGTTAGATTAAGTCAAGTTTGTGTGTCCGTTTAGGCTAGGTAAAGTTGTAGCAGTCTCCCCAACACCATAGAGAACGAGCGGTTAGCAGCTCTGGTGAGAATGTGTTGCTCCACCACATACTATTATAACTTTATTTTTTATTATATTTTTCATTATTAATTGTATTCAATATACATCTTTATTTATGTATTCTTTTTATATTATTATTATTTATTTAGTTGCGCTGCAAACTCAGCGCACACCTATCAACTTGGTGCGCACTGTCATCAAACAGTGCGCATATTCAAAATACCATATACCACAACTCTTCAGCAATTGTTATTTACAGTCTCTATATTTTGTCAATAAAATAACTGACTGAGTTTTCTCATCTCAGTGGACAACTACTACAAACAGGTTGGGGTGTTCGGTTAGGTTAGGTTAAGTCAGGTTGGGGTGTTCGGTTAGGTTAGGTTAAGTGAGGTTGGGGGTTCCGGTTAGGTTAGGTTAAGTCAGGTTGGGGTGTTCGGTTAGGTTAGGTTAAGTCAGGTTTGGGTGTTCGGTTAAGTCAGGTTGGGGTGTTTGGTTAGGTTAGGTTAAGTCAGGTTTGGGTGTTCGGTTAGGTTAGGTTAAGTCAGGTCGGGGTGTCCGTGTCAGTTTAGTTGAGGTGACCGCTCACTAAAACCTTCACAGATGTTCAGTACAGTAAGTATCCTGTGTACTGCAACAAAAACTATTATGATCGGTTAGGCGTTGTTGTGCAGATTACCCGTGTTTTGCCCCACAAATTAATCTCAAAACCAATTGAATCACATCAATACACACCAAAACTAACTAATGTTCCTTCAAAAATGACTTGTGAAACTCTTGCTGCAAATTAACGTGTAACTATTTTCCCCATTAATCTGCAAATTCAGCACGTCCTGAAGGGTAAAGAAGGATGGACACTCATTAAAATGTTGACAATGTGTTAAGGACAGAAAGCATAATACGTGAAGCCAACATATGGGTCACCTTGGCCTGGAGCCTCTGTTATCAACATTCAAGACAATCATAATAAAATACCTGATAAAATATCCTACTTGGCACCGTTTGATGTATTAATAATTTGGTTGTTATTGTCATTGTTACCTGCCACTGGTGAGAAAGGTGTTGGTTAAGGTCTGCCATTGTCACTTTTGTATTGAGTTTCTCCAGCTGAGACTTCTTCTCCATGATGAAATGGAAGGCGGCAAGGCGTTTGTTGGACTTGGCCATTGGTGGTGTGGTGTGGAGTGTGGCGTGGTGTGGGAGGCTCACAGGGCCACCACCGTCAACAAATGAGCACAATGGCGGAACTGTGACGTGTGTGTGTGTGTGTGTGTGTGTAGTGGAACGCATTCACACCAACTTTTGTTTTCTATACTCTGTTGTTGAATGTTATTTAATAATCATAACACTTCCCTTATATTTATCAAAATGATACTAATATTGGTGAATAATGTAAAATAAAAACTAATACATTCGATTCTATTTGTCAAAATAGTGCGATTTCCACCTGTAGCCTATCTCAGAATGTAATCTTAAACATTACACATTACACATTACACATGCACACCACACATATACCTGTAGCTCAGAATGTTATCTTAAACATTACACATTAGCCTACACATTACATATGCACACCACACATATACACGACAACTTGAACACACTCTTTCAACATACTCCTCCTTCACTGGAATCATAATTATCTCCCAGTCTGTAAGGTGAAAAAATGCCTTCAGATGCTGCTCTACAAGCCATTGATCGCCCAAGTTAAAAGTACATCAGTGATATGACGTAGAGAGACTGAGGCTGAGATGATATAAACACGTTGGGAAGAGGAATAATCACACTATTGATAAAGTTAGAAGGAAGATCTTAAAGGAAGCTTGGAATAAGATGAGGTGGAATGCTAGTGGAGATAATGAAGATGGAAGTGATGAAGGGAGATGCAGAAAAGACACACACGAAACGAGGAGTGGTGAAGGAAGTGTGTCTGCGTTGGGAACCGTTACATATATAGTATCATTGATTACTATTCAATATTTATACCATAGGGAACAACAAAATCCTTCTACGTCACTACACTACAATTCATAAACAAGTTGTTATAGTGTCATAGTTAGTGTGAATATATTTGAGTTTACTTCTTATGTAAGTATTTTTCATAAAAAATGTACATTAAACTAGGGTAACACAGTAGTTTTCTCCCTTGATATTTATTATAGTATTGAACTATTTGAAAACATTGTAGCAAGGTTCTTTCATGAACACTTTGTAAATTTGGGTAAAGGTTTTTCTATTGTTATATTAATGCATTAGAATATTATGTCCTTTATATACTGCATTTGTGTTAGAAATAAGAAATGTTTCATTCCAAGCAAGGGGAAGGTTTGATTTGATTTGATAAATTTATTACATCCCAAGGGGTGACAATCCTTGTTATTAGAATGAGTCCATTATAAGATACAGTGACACTTGTGTCTCGCAGCGCACGTTTGGCAACAACATTAAATGAACAAATAGACAAGGAAGAGTTCAAGAAAATAAATCAAGCAGTCAATAGATAAATAAACAATTGAATATATAAAATACATACAATAAAAATATTAAATGAATGAGTAAACAAATAGATACATGATGATAATAGTAATAATAATAACAATAATAATAATAATAATAATAATAATAATAATAATAATAATAATAATAATAATAATAATAATAATAGTAATTATAATAATAATAATAATAATAATAATAGTGACATTTGTAATAACAATAATAATAATAATAATAATATTAATAATAATAATAATAATAATAATAATAATAATAATAATAATAATAATAATAATAATAATAATAATAATAATAATAATAATAATAATAATAATAATAATAATAATAATAGTAATAATAAAAATAATAGTAGTAATAATAGTATCTGGAGGCAGGATGGTCAAAAGGTGTTCAAGGCTGGTCTTCTGCACTTGTTGCCTGTTTCGTGAGATTCGTTTCTATTGCTCAGCGATCGCACTTTGGTCAATTTCACCATGAGCGTCCTGAGCAATGATCATATCCGTGAGGGACCTGGTAAGGTTGATGGAGTTGAGGTTCTCCACCACAGCCAACTTCTCAGGAGAGGTGATTCCCATCCCGCCCAGTCTTGGAGGGAGTTCGAGCAACGCCCTCTCGTCATTCCCCAGGCCGGGAGACCTCAGTAACGCTGGTAGGAAGGTGTTCTTTATAGATTCCTCCAGCGGTCTGAGGAGTGGGCTGATGCCTGGGATGGTACGCATGACGAAGTTCCACCGATGTTGCAGGCCATGCGTGTAGGCCGAGTAGGCTGCGTGAGGCTCAGTCCTGGCCATGGCTGACAGGACATCGACCTCTTGCACCCACTCAGACACTTTCTCTCCGACGTACTCCTTCTTATACTCCTCTGTTCCGATAACAGCACCCAAATGCCGCTGTCCGTCCTTTGTTATCAACACTCCACTGCCACTGAAAATGTTTACGGCCCAGTCATAATGATCTGGCTTGACAATGAGGACGGATTTAGCGGCGTTGGGTGTGTACCCTATGGTAGGGCCATTGTCCTGTATTAGCCCCCACCAGTGTGTTAGTTCCCGTCATTTGCCGGCCCCTGACAGGTCGTCGGCATATGCCACCTGCTTCACATTAATTTTTTCACACGCAGTTGTTCCTTCCCTTGACCTTAAAACCCTAACCTTATTGCTGCCACTACTATTTACATATAAATTAGAAGGTTCACTATAAGTGTTTTCAGCGTATGTAGCCAGGGAAGGACACTTGATTTTAATATTATGAAGCATTGTTTTTCTGTTAATGGAGTTAAACGCGTTTCTTGCGTCCACTAACAGAATCGCCTCACAGTCTTCTTGGGCGAAGATCTCCCTCATGGCGTGGATGGCTGCTTCTCCTCCTGCCTGTTGTCCTGCACACACCTGCAGGTTCCCCGCCGCCCTCCTCGCATCCTCCTTAACGACAACCATGATGCATTTACCCACAACGCGTCGTATGACTTCGCCGATGCCGATGGGTCTTGCATCCTGGCTTCTTGTCAAGAGGAATGAGGCGGCAGGCAGTGAGGGCGTCGAGATGGTGACAAGTGGTGGTGGCAAGTTTCCTTGCTAGTGCTGCGAGGGCACTGCAGAGGTCACTAGCGCCACTGCCACAGATGGTGCTGCTCAGCAGGCGACGCCACCCTCTCGCATCCAGGCCTGAGGGACCAGCACTGCCATGTGTCTGGAGGGATTTCTTCCACACCATTTCCCCCGTGGTCATCTCGTAGATGACACTATTCGGGGGTATATGCGGCCCTGCAGTCTGAGTCCGGTTAAGTCGCTGGGAGAAGGATGTTTTTCCTCCAGCTGACTGATGGTTTCCCTAGTGAGGGGCAACACACCACCGGACTCATTCTCGTTGAGGGGCCGCAGTGCCGATGACACGTTGCCTTGCCGCATCCTGTCGGCAAAGCTACGGGCTTTATCCTCTTCTCTGTGACGGTTGATGGAGGGTCTCGGCAGTCTCTTCTGTATGGCCCTGGCCTCCTCCAGGAGCTCATCCCGTTTGTTTTGGAGCTACAGTTCGACTCTTCTTGAGACTGCCTTTATATTATCACTTGTCTTGCTCTTCCTGTGTGTCTTTTGAAAGAAGAGCTTTGGCAGCAGAAAGAGCAGTTTGAGGGCAAATGGTGATAGAGGCGTGTCAAGGTTACTACTACTACCACTACTACTACTGCTACTACTACTACTACTACTACTATTATTACTACTACTAATAATAATAATACTACTTCTACTACTACTACTACTACTACTACTACTACTACTACCACTACTACTACTGCTATTACTACTACTACTACCACTACTACTACTACTACTACTACTACTACTACTACTACTACTACTACTACTACTACTATTACTACTACTATTACTACTACCACTACTACTACTGCTACTACTACTACTACCACTACTACTACTACTACTACTACTACTACTAATAATAATAATAATAATAATAATAATACTGCTACTACTATTACTACTACTACTACTACTACTAATACTACTACTACTACTACTACTACTACTACTACTACTACTACTGTGATGCCACGAAATAAGCCCCTTTCAGGTTTCTTCTTTTTTTGTTTTGTTTATACCTTTTTCAATTCTGGCGCGTTACACGACTCCCGCCAATTGGAAAATGCAACAGTCTTTGGCTACTATTTATGTGGTTGTAACATTCTTCGCAACCCACACTGTACGCCTTCCAAATGTTTTTACTCACATTAACCATAAATTCTCTTTGTATTGTTTAGTCAAGGGTTTTGTTTTGTAAAGAGGTAAGAGAGAGAAAAGGGGGGATAGGTAAACACTATTTGACAACTCGTCAGGCAGGACGCCCATTTTGGGTACGAGACAGCCACGCACCCCCTCTCACCTCGGCTGGCTTTCAGGACGGGAACATGTCTTAATATGGTGTATTGTTACAGGTGAGATATTCACGTTCCCTAATATAGAAATCCCTCTAGAACATCAGTATTATCACCCTGAAGGGAAGGTTGTCAATAATATGTAAGTGAATTTGAATAATAGTTATCCGTATAGGTGAAATAAGGAAGTGAAATATGGCCTCATGGTCACCTCTCTCTCCTCGGCTGGCCTTCAGGACGGGAACATGTCTTAATATGGTGTATTGTTACAGCGGTCTCCACGACAACACAAATACACAGTGAACACTATCACAAAATGTAACTCAGTGGAAAATCAAAGCCAAAGTGGAGATGACGCCCAACATAATATATTGTTCTTTGTCAAGAACAGTGACCACGTGTGACCATGTTAACTAGTTATTGCAATGAATAAAAGAGCTTTCGGGGCCTGTAGCTATCCCATGTGGGAACATAGAAAATAAATCGTATGTTAATAGTAGGCAACCTTCAGTAATTCCAATTAAGTATAATGTGAGATCCTTTGATCCACATCCTAAGAGACGGTTGGTTAACCACTCCTAGTAATTATCCAAATTTCAAGTAATATGCCCGGGGAAATATCTTCAAAGGTGGGAGGGGGGAAAGGTTATGGATTCTGAAATATGGGGGATATAACGTGTGTGGTATGTATAAACTTAGGAAAGTTATCGGACCTAGTTTTTACTAGTTATTCAGTTCGGGTGACTCTTTCACCTATTATCTAAGAATAATAATAGTGGGAGAAAGTAAATTGGAAAGAATTAAATATATTTGTTATCAAAATTTCACTGGTCAATTCTTTAAAATAACCCCTGACTCAAAAATGATAAGGTAAGTAATTTGGAGGTGCTCAACACTCTTGAAACTAGGATATGAAAAACGTCCAACGTTCTCATGGAAATCACACAAATGACGAAAACGAAATGGCTACAATCCTTAATAACTTTTTTGCATCCGTATTTACAGAAGAGGATTGTTCATCGTTTCAGCCACTTGAGATTAGAGGGACCGTAAACTTCTTAAATGATATACTCAAAGTAGAAAATGACGTTTTGCAAAAAATCAATAAGATGAAAACAAACAAAACCCCTGGACCAGATAAAATTTCCCCAAGAATCTTGAAAGAGGTCAAGCACCAGATCAGTAAACCGCTTACAATCTTATTCAATAAATCCTTAAGAGATGGTAAAGTTCCATCAGATTGGAAACGTGCAAATGTAACACCAATCTTCAAAAAGGGGGACAAGTCACAACCCGGAAATTATAGGCCAATCAGTCTGACATCAGTTGTATGTAAATTAATGGAGACAATCATTCGTGACAATGTGGTGAAATTCCTTGAAGACAACGATATAATAAAACCCTCACAACATGGTTTTCGTAATAAACGTTCATGCTTAACTAACTTATTAGACTTCTTCCACAATGTTTTTGACGCGTACGATGAAAGCAGAGCAGTAGATGTCATATATCTGGATTTTCAAAAGGCTTTTGATAAAGTACCTCATCAACGATTGCTTAATAAACTAATGACTCATGGTATCTCTGGTAGCATTTACAATTGGCTTCTGGACTGGCTCTCTGAACGTAAGCAGAGAGTAGTCTTAAACGGTGTCTCCTCTCAATGGTTAAACGTTAAAAGTGGCGTACCACAAGGCTCAGTGCTTGGTCCTGTCTTATTTATGATATATGTTAATGACATAGATGATGGGATCACTTGCAAAATATCGAAATTCGCTGACGATACGAAAATTCTCAGCAAAGTAACTACGACAATTGACAGAGAAGTCTTACAATCAGACCTAGATCGACTAACGTCTTGATCCAATAAATGGCAAATGAAATTTAACGTTGAAAAATGCAAGGTACTACACATCGGAAGAAATAATGATCACGTTCAGTACTCAATGAATGGTAAATCACTTTCTACAGTAAACAAAGAAAAAGATCTGGGAATCACAATATCAAACGATTTAAAACCCAGTCAACATTGTTCAGAGGTAGTTAAAACTGCTAACAGATTGGTCGGCTTTATTGGGCGTACTTTCGAAAATAAATCAGAAAAAGTCATATTAAAACTCCATAATTCACTAATACGACCCCATCTTGAGTATTGCGTACAGTTTTGGTCCCCATATTACAGAAAGGACATTGACAAACTGGAAAGAGTCCAGCGAAGAATAACAAAAATGATTCCAAGGCTGAAAAATAAACCTTATGAAGAAAGACTTAAAGAACTAAACTTATTCAGCCTAGAAAAACGAAGGATGCGAGGGGATTTAATTGAAATGTTCAAGATAATCAAAGGATTCGATAATATCAATGTAGAAGATTACATTACTTTTGATCGATCAAATATAACAAGACGACGTCATTCTTTTAAGATTACTGGTAAAAGATTCACATCAAACGAAGCCAAGCACTTCTTTTTCAATCGGATCGTTAACGTTTGGAACTCCCTGCCCGCCAATATCGTCGACAGTAAAACAATTACTACGTTCAAAAATAGACTTGACAAATATTTAGAAGCCAATCCACAACTAAAATACTATCCGTTAACGTAGCAAACTTTGAGTAAGTTCATCCTGATGTACCTAACTTACGAAATGTCGATTCAAAAGACGTCGCTAGTGGCCTGACATCGCTTGCCAGGAAGTAGTGGTAGCAGTAGTGGTAGTGACAGTATGGTCTTGGTTGGCCTTCCTTTCCCTGCCAGCCATGGCTGGGGAGAGAAGCCTTCACCCTTACTATCCTGTATCCTTCACTCTAGAGTAGATAGTGTAGTCTCACAAACAGCCTCGTAAGGGCCAGCAGGCCTGTTGTTGTTTGTTCTTCCTATGTGTTCCTATGTGTTCTCACGTGTCCTGTGGAGAACTCAGCCTACTCTACCAAAGGTGTTAAATGTATGTTCTTTTATTGGAGTTTGATAATATAAAATAATTTCACTTAAAGTAAAATAATTTCTCACAAAGGGCCCCCATGCCCCTTTAAAAAAAAACCGTGGGTGGTGGCAGCAAGGTCAATAAGAGATAAGGAGTTAAAGTAGGAATTAAGAAGAAACATAAATAACAAACATAAATCCAATTTAAAGTAAAGTAAAGAAACAAAGACAACCCCCGGCACCACACTACTATACTACTACAACTACCACTGCTACTACTACTACTGCTACTACAACTACTACTACTACTACTCCTACTACTAATAATACTAATAATACTACTACTGCTACTACTACTACTACTACTACTCCTTTTACTACTACTATTAATACTACTAATACTAATACTGCTACTACTACTACTAATAATAATAATGCTAATAATAATAATAATAATAATAATAATAATAATAATAATAATGTTTTGAATGTTCTTGGGCGTACTGTCTCACCCTCAGAGAGAGAGAGAGAGAGAGAGAGAGAGAGAGAGAGAGAGAGAGAGAGAGAGAGAGAGAGAGAGAGAGAGAGAGAGAGAGAGAGAGAGAGAGAGAGAGAGAGAGGAGAGAGAGAGAGAGAGAGAGAGAGAGAGAGAGAGAGAGAGAGAGAGAGAGAGAGAGAGAGAGAGAGAGAGAGAGAGAATGAGAGAGAATGAGAGAGAGAGAGAGAGAGAGAGAGAATGAGAGAGAATGAGAGAGAGAGAGAGAGAGAGAATGAGAGAGAATGAGAGAGAGAGAGAGAGAGAGAGAATGAGAGAGAATGAGAGAGAATGAGAGAAAATGAGAGAGAATGAGAGAGAATGAGAGAGAGAGAGAGAGAGAGAGAGAGAGAGAGAGAGAGAGAGAGAGAGAGAGAGAAAAAAAAAAACATATGTAACACGGAGAGGGGAAGAAAAAAGGCCACAGCAGGATCTTGAAGAGGACAAAGGGTAGGAGAGGGGAGGGAGGAGGAAAGAATAAGGAGTGGAGAAAAAGAAGAAGAGAGAGATTGGATGATAACACACACACACACACACACACACACACACACACACACACACACACACACACACACACACACAGCTGCTGCCCTACATACATTAAAACAAGACTGCCCAAGAGACGACAAAGATACATTTCAAAAATCCGTCTTGTCGCCAGACCCTGTCAAGAGAAGAGTAGGAAAAATAGAAGCAAGGGTTGGAGGTGTTTGTGCATATGTTTTGAAGGTTCTGTACCCGGAATTAGATGTTGGCTCAGGCTTGCAACAACAAACAGGCATTCCTTCTCATTAATCTGCAGCTGTATAGTCACTGATGAAGATAATGACCCTGACACCCATCTGCTAGTCAACTTCCTTGATGGCGCCCCCTAGCACATGGCGCCCATCAACACTGCCCGAGTTGCTGCTACCTTGAGCCGGCCTGCTAACCAACTTAATCTAACCTAACATAGCCTCCTCTTCCTCCTTCTTCTCCTCCTTCTCCTTGTCCTTCTCCTTCTCCTTCTCTTCCTACTCTTCCTACTCTTCCTCCTTCTACTACTCGCTGGATGAGTGGATGTAAATTATGAAGGAAGATAAATTAACTCCTCCTCCTCCTCCTCCTCCTCCTCTTCCTCCTCTTCCTCCTCCTCCTCTTCTTCCTATTACGTTATTTTCAGTTTTTTTTATTTCCTTCTTTATATAGTATTAGTGATTAAGTTTTCTATTATTTTTGTATCTATCCTTCTCTTTCCTCTTCCTCAATTTCCATTCACTCCCTCCTCCTCCTCCTCCTCCTCCTCCTCCTCCTCCTCCTCCTCCTCCTATTATTTATTTTTATCATTAATATTTATATTTATCATTAATATTTATTTTTATCATTAATATTTATTTTTATCATTAATATTTATTTTTATCATTAATATTTATTTTTATCATTAATATTTATTTTTATCATTAATATTTATTTTTATCATTAATATTTATTTTTATCATTAATATTTATTTTTATCATTATTATTTATTTTTATCATTAATATTTATTTTTATCATTATTATTTATTTTTATCATTATTATTTATTTTTATCATTATTATTTATTTTTATCATTAATATTTATATTTATCATTAATATTTATTTTTTATCATTATTATTTATTTTTATCATTATTATTTATTTTTATCATTAATATTTATTTTTATCATTTATACTTATTTTTATCATTAATATTTATTTTTATCATTGATATTTATTTTTATCATTGATATTTATTTTTATCATTAATATTTATTTTTATCATTAATATTTATTTTTTATCATTAATATTTATTTTTATCATTAATATTTATTTTTATCATTAATATTTATTTTTATCATTATTATTTATTTTTATCATTAATATTTATTTTTATCATTAATATTTATTGTTATCATTAATATTTATTTTTATCATTAATATTTATTTTTATCATTAATATTTATTTTTATCATTAATATTTATTTTTATCATTAATATCTATTTTTATCATTAATAAGAAAAATTTGAATAAAATCATAATTTTTTTAAAAATCTATAAATCGAACACTTAGAAAAGACCTCGGCAGTGTAAGGGTTAATACTGGCAATAAGTTATGTTTAACCTGCCATTACCACCGAGACGAAGGATGCGAGGGGATTTCATTGAAATGTTCAAGATAAGCAAAGGATTCGATAATATCAATACAGAAAATTACATTACTTTTGATTGATCAAATATAACAAGAAGACATCATTCTTTTAAGATTACTGGTAAAAGATTCACATCAAACAAAGCCAAGCACTTCTTTTCCAATCGGATCGTTAACGTTTGGAACTCCCTGCCCGCCAATGTCGTCGACAGTAAAACAATTACTACGTTCAAAAATAGACTTGACAAATATTTAGAAGCAAATCCACAAATAAAATACTATCCGTTAACGTAGCAAACTTTGAGTAAGTTCATCCTGATGTACCTAACTTACGAAATGTCGATTCAAAAGACGTCCCTAGTGGCCTGACATCGCTTGCCAGGAAGTAGTGGTAGCAGTAGTGGTAGTGACAGTCTGGTCTTGGTTGGCCTTCCTTTCCCTGCCAGCCATGGCTGGGGAGAGAAGCCTTCACCCTTACTATCCTGTATCCTTCACTCTAGAGTAGATAGTGTACTCACAAACAGCCTCGTAAGGGCCAGCAGGCCTGTTGCTGTTTGTTCTTCCTATGTGTTCCTATGTGTACTCACGGTCTGACCTTCCTAGTGTCAACACCTCGGCCTGACCTCTCCGCGATCTCTCCGTCACCTCTGCTGTACTTTGCTGTCCTGCAAAACACGCTAAGTTTTTTCTAAACGTTATATTTCATCAAATTTATTTACCTTCCTTCAATTACTTATTTACAAATATTACAAATAACACAAATTACACCACACAGACACCAGTGATAGACATTACAAGTTAATTTCACATTACAAGTTAATTTCTCACCACACTCTTTTGTCGCATATATATTTATCCCTTGCTCTAATTTCAAAACCGTAAAACCTTCTGTTTGTAAACCAAATAGAGTTTGTAGTTTGATAAGTGGTATAGAAAAGTTTTATTTTAGACGTAGTTCAGTTTATTTTATTTATTTATTTACTTATTTATTTGTTTATTTACTTTTGTCCCCTTTTATATAAAGAAATAAGCGTAACTCATGTATTAAGTGCGTTAGCTTATCGGTTGTACAATATAAAGTGTATTCTATGTAAGGTTATTCGTTACTTATAGTTTACAAGTAACTGTAAGGTAATTAGCTATACCTCACTTTCTCAACGGTCCCTGCCAGCCGCGCCTTCCCCCCTTCCCCCTTTTAATCCCCACTTAAACCTGACCTGACCTGTACATATTCTTGACCTGACCGCCACCCTCACCTGCACAGCCTTAATATGCCTTCCAATCTCGTTAGATGTGGAATGTGCAAGGGAAGATTTGCGAAGCAGATGTTTAACTTAGGTAACGACCTATGCAGACTGTGTACATCGACGACACAGATAAAAAAAACTATCAGAAGACGTAAAACTACTTAAACTAGAAAACAATAAGCTGAGTCAAAATTACGTTGATATAAAAAAACTTCTAACTGACAAGCCGAATGCCGTTTCTCGCGACCCACCTTCCTCCTCCTCCTCTCCCCCCGTCTCCCCCCACTCTCCCACCGGCTCTTCATCCTCCTCACCTCTCTCTCCATCCTCCTCCCCGCCCTCTCCATCCCTCTTTCCCTCTCTCTCCCTTTCCCACTTATCCCCTTAACTAATCCCTCCTCCTTCTCCCCTTCTCCCTTCATCCTCCCCCTCCTCCCCTCTCTCTCCATCCTCCTTCCCTCTCACTCCCTCCCCTTCCCCCTCTCTCTCCCTTTCCCACTTCCCCACCTTTAACTAATACCCTCCACCTTCTCCCCTTCATCCTCACCCTCCTCCCCTTCATTCTCCCCCTTCTCCCCTTCATCCTCCCCCATCTCATCCTCCTCCTATTTCTCCTTCCCCTGACCCTCCCCATCCTCCTCTTTCTCCACCACCCGCTCCCCTTCGTCCTCCTCTTCTTCCCCCTCCTCCTCCTCCTACTCCTCCTCCTCCTCCTCCTCCTCCTCCTCCTCCTCCTCCTCCTCCTCCTCCTCCTCCTCCACCTCAGTGGAGTGTAGACGTGATCTCCTGACCTGCAGCCACACTTAAATTCGTGACCTGTCTTTCGTGAAGAGAGGACCGACCCTGTGCAGAATTACGATAAGTTCATATCACTCCTAGAATATCTCTTGCTATCCTTATTGTCTGTGCACTTTATACATTTTATACGACTCATACATACACATACAGCAGTGATACATATAATTCCTGTGTATAATTTTCCATGTAGCCCTTAACCTCTTCACTCGTCAGTATTGTTATTATTTAGTAGTATTGTTATTATTTACTATTAGTGCTTACTTAATTGTTCTTGTGGTGGTATTTACTCAGTAACATCCGATTTTTTCCTTATACAGTTGTATTTTGTTAAAAAATAGGAAGTGTTTCACAAAAAATTTGACCTTGAAAATTAGTTTGACCTGACTACAGCTGTATCTCGTCTACCTGTCTGACCCTTTTCAGATCTTAATCCCCTCTCAGCCAGGCTACCTGGCCATTCCCTTTACTTCCCTAAAGCCTCATCTCCTTACCACCCCTCTATCCCCTCTCCTCCTCCGCCCCCCATTCCCCTCCTCCTACTCTCTCCTCCTGCTCCTCCTTCTCCTTCCCCCCTTCCTTCTCCTCCTACCCAACCCCCCGCCTCCCCCCCTACTTCCTCCTCCTCCTACCCAACCCCCCGCCTCCCCCCCTACTTCCTCCTCCTTCTACCCAACCCCCCGCCTCCCCCCCTACTTCCTCCTCCTTCTACCCAACCCCCCGCCTCCCCCCCTACTTCCTCCTCCTCCTTTTCCTCACCATGCCTTCCACACTGATACTGTGCGAGGCTTGTAATATTAAATACACCACTAAGTTTTTTCAGAGATTCTTCGACTTGCATGTTGTGCAACTTGCAGCAGAAACAGGAGGAATCCGAAAGGCGCCACGACGAGACACGCAAGATGCACGATGACCTTGCATAAAAGTTTTCAATCCTCCAGGACTTCGTCGCCTCCAACGTAGGATGCGCTCGCGAAGAAGTCATGACTTACGCCACCGCTGCTGCAACACCGCGCCCCACCACTAACACACACTCTCTCACCAGGCCTAACTCGGAGACAGCACCCTTCACCCCAGTCAGAAATGGTGCCAATCCTACTAATAAATATTTTTTGCCTATCTCTACTTACAATAGTTTCGCCGTGCGTCAGCCGCCTTCTATGACAAATCCTTCAGCACGAATAATCGTCTAAAAAGTCTCTGTTCTCAGGAAGGCGTCGACTTCATCAACATGTGGGACGACTTCTACGATAAGGATAGCCTGTTCCGGGGAGACGGACTACACTTGAATGGTATCGGTTCCGCACGCTTTGGCCGACTCCTCAATAATAAAGTTTCTCTTTTCAGGCAAAAAAACGAAACACATCCTCCTGCAGACGTGTCGTCGTAAGTGATTCTCGCTGTCGTAAGCGGAACGTCATAAGTTGTTGCATGATCAATGCGCGCAGTTTACGTAATAAATTCCTTGATCTCGAAGCCCTTGCAGCGTCGGACGAATATCACATTTTAGGCATTACTGAAACATGGCTCGATACGGAAAACAGAGACTTTTTAGCTGAATATAACTTACCCGGTTACTCGATGTTTAGCTGCGAAAGAAAAAATAAGTTAGGTGGAGGAGTTCTTCTCTACGTAAAAGCCAGTCTTCGACCAATTTTAACCGACAAGAGAAAAATAAACAACGTGGACACAGTATTTTTAAATTTAACTATTCGTTCAAGAAAAATTGTTATCGGACTTGTTTATAGACCTCCAGCCCAAAGCGCTAACACCGATAAAGATTTATACGACCAGATAACTGAGATAAGCGATTCAAGCGAAAGTGTCATATTCGGAGATTTTAACTTACCCGTAAATTCATGGGGAAATCCAATATCGTCCCACTCTGGTCAAAATTTATACGATAATTTACTAGAAAGCGCTCTAAGTCAACATGTTAACGAACCAATGAGAGGTGATAATATATTAGACCTTGTATTCTCAACAAACGAAACGCTAATAAGTAACGTCATTGTTGGCCCAGAATTCAGCACGAGCGATCATAAAATTGTTAAGTTTGACATAAATCTCAAGATTTACGATGAAAACATTAGTGAAGAATTAGTTTACGTGTACAGTAAAGGTAATTACGAAAGACTTAAAAATATTCTCTCAGAAACAGACTGGAGCCAATTATCATGTGAAACCGACGTAAATGATTCATGGAATAAATTCACTCACATCTTAAACAATGCGATAAAATCGTGTATTCCAGTCTGTAAAAGACGTTCAGGTAATAATATTAAACCAAAATGGTGGAATAATCGAATAAAAACAGGCCTGTCTAACAAAAAACGTGCATACCGTAAATACCAACGAACTCAACTCGAAAGTGATAAGATATTATTTCAAAGACTTCGCCGCGAAACTAATAAACTTATTAGACAAAGTAAAAAAAATTGTGAAGCGCTTATCGTCAGTAAAATTAAATCGAACCCGAAAGAATTCTACAGTTACGTTCGCCGTAAAAAAGTCCAAACTAGTAACATCGGTCCACTTCGCCTAGACAATGGGGAACACGTTAACAACGAGGTCGATATGGCCGAAACATTAAATGAATATTTTGCCTCAGTTTTTACAAGTGAAGACACAAATGGTTTCATAGAGACGTCGCAAGTCACAGACAATAGCATCCTTTTAAATAATTGCGAGATTACAGAGGATATCGTAATAAAAGTACTTGATAATATTAAAGTAAACAAAACTCCTGGGCCTGACCGCATAGCGCCACGTGTATTAAAAGAAACCAAAAATCAAATATGTAAACCCCTCTCGATAATTTTTAATAAATCACTAAACTCCGGTAAAGTACCTCGAGACTGGAAACTTGCAAATGTTACCCCCATTCAAAAGAAGGGAAACAAGTCTCTTCCATGTAATTATAGACCGATCAGCCTCACCTCAGTAGTCAGTAAATTAATGGAAACCATATTGCGTAACAAACTAGTAAGCTTCTTGGAAGAGAACAGTCTCATTAAAAACTCCCAACATGGCTTCCGTAATAAACGTTCATGCCTCACTAACCTACTAGACTTCTACAACGACGTATTTAACATATTCGACGAATCCAAAGCGGTAGACGTCATTTATCTGGACTTTCAAAAAGCGTTTGACAAAGTTCCCCATAAGCACCTTCTAAGTAAATTAATTTCGCACGGCATTACTGGTAAAATTCACTCGTGGCTCGAAGACTGGCTCTACGAGAGAAAACAACGCGTCGTTATTAACGGTAAAGCATCAAACTGGCGAAACGTTCTAAGTGGAGTGCCGCAAGGTTCAGTGCTCGGCCCCGTTCTTTTTGTAATCTACGTAAACGACATCGATGAAGGCCTCACCTGTAAGATATCCAAATTTGCTGACGACACGAAAATAACTGGAAGAGTTACTACTACTGCCGAAAAAGCGCTACTACAGTCCGACCTCGATCGCTTAGTAAATTGGTCAAAGAAGTGGCAGATGACGTATAACTTAAATAAGTGTAAAGTTTTGCATATTGGGAGTAACAATAATCGCACTAACTATTCAATGAACGGTACCGAACTTCTTAAAGTTAATGAAGAAAAAGACCTGGGCGTAACTATTAGTAGCGACCTCAAACCAGGCAAACACTGCTCAGAAGCCGTTAAAACCGCTAACAAATTAATTGGTTTCATTGGCAGAACCTTCGAGTTTAAATCTGATAAAGTCGTCCTGACACTGTTCAATTCCCTCGTACGTCCGCATCTCGAATATTGCGTTCAGTTTTGGTCACCTTACTATAGAAAAGACATTGTAAAGCTGGAGAGAGTCCAAAGACGAGCCACAAAAATGATTCCGCGACTGCGCAATAAGCCATACGAGGAACGACTGAAGGAGCTCAATCTGTTCAGTTTAGAGAAACGTAGATTACGGGGAGACCTAATAGAAGTTTTCAAAATGATTCGTGGTTTCGATAACGTCAATATAAGCGATTACGTAATTGTTGATCGGGAAAGAATCACAAGAAACAATGGATTCAAAATAATCGGTAAAGCCTTCAGATCGGAAGAATCTAAACACTTTTTCTTCAATAGAATAGTTAATGTATGGAACTCTCTCCCAGCACAGGTAGTCAACAGTAATACGATTGAAACTTTTAAAGCTAAACTCGATAAGTACTTGACGACAAAACCTAACCTAACTTATTACCCGCTTCGTTAATGAATTTTAAATAGTGATAGATAGCCTTTTTCTTTCTTTTTCACACCATACTATCAAATTTCCTGCGCAGTTTTTATTACTACTACTGCGCAGGTGTTTCTTTAACCACTTTTTTTTTTTCCTGCCGGCGTTTGCCGGAGGGAGAGGTGGGTGGGGAGGAGCCTTCCACTTTACTATCCTTTACCTCAGACTTGTAGAGAATATAGAAGTAGAGTAGCTACACAGGCAACCTTGTAAGGTCCACCAGGGCTGTTGTTGCCTGTTATTCCTTTGTATTCCTTTGTATTCCTCTCCCTCTTCTTTCTTCCCCTCCTCCTCTCCCTCTTCTTCCTACCCCTCCTCCTCTCTATCCTCTACGTCTTCCCGTTTCATCCCCGTTAGGAACGGTATAAGGCCATCGCCAAAACGTCAGCTAACGGTCACGACAAGCAATAGATTTAATATATTAACAGAAGTGACACAGGAAAGTGAAGACACCAAATTAATATGTGACTCAATAATACGTGATCAGCTCGTTGAATTTTGTTCCCGCTCTAAAAGCTACCACCGTCATTGTTTCCCGGGGGCCAAATTAGACCATATAACCGATTCATCCGAAAACACGACCGCTAACGCAACGGAGAACACTCTATTCATCATCCACGCGGGAACAAATGACATTAATCAAACCAAATCGGAGGCCCTCTTAGCTAAGTACCGAGAGATGATAAGAAAATATAAAATGAAGTCCCGTAACATTATCATTTCTGGTATTCTCCCCAGGATAAACGCAGCAAGTAGTTTTTACGACAAGGCGTCTAGTACTAACAGGTGTTTGACTAACCTCTGTAGAGAGGAAGGTGTATACTTCATTAACCTCTGGGATCAATTCTACAACCTACCAACCATCTTCCAACACGACGGACTTCACCTCAATCCTGTAGGCTCAGCACGTTTTGGGAGACTGTTACACACAGCAGTGTCCATCTTCAGGACAAAAAACGAGTATCAGGCAGAAATACAGTTGACACCGTAAATACTCGTCCCTGCAATCATACAAACTCACGTTCGCACAGTAGTACACTCAATGTGATTATCCCGCGTCCTCCCATTGAGATAAACCCTCGTCCTCACACTAATTCAAATTCTCGTATTCAAAATGCTCCAGCCATTCACAAAAATATTAAAGTTTGTTACCTAAATGCACGAAGCATTAGAAATAAATTTCAGGATCTTGAAGAGATCGTTTGCCTGGAGGAATATGATATCATCGGTGTTACGGAATCTTGGATTGACTCAAAAAACTGAGATTTTTTAGCTGAATTTTCAATACCGGGATATAACTTATACAGCAGTGAAAGACACCAAAGAAAAGGAGGTGGGGTACTCCTTTACGTTAAATCTACTCTCCACCTCTCTCACTTGCATTATCGAAACAAGCGATTGAAAATATCAATGCAACGTACATTCAGTTAAAAGTAAACTCGCGTAAAATAACTATCGGTCTCATTTATCGACCTCCTGTACAGTCACATTCAATCGACGATAAACTTTACGAACAACTTGCAGAAATTAGTTGTCAAAATGAAAGTATAATATTCGGTGATCTAAATTTACCTGTCACCAAATGGGGATGTCCTCTCGCTTCACACTCCGGTCACGATCTCTACGTAAACTTACTAGAAAGCTCTTTTCACCAACATGTCGAACACCCAACTCGAGGAAATAATATTTTAGACATTATTCTTTCAACCGAGCAAAGCCTTGTCAACAACGTTATTGTAGGATGCGAGTTTAGTTCGGGTGACCACAGGGTGATTACATATAACATTGAAGTAGAAAAACCTAAAATAAAAGAAAATAAAGAAAAAGTACCAGATTATAGAAGGGCAGACTTTAATAAATTTAGAAGGTCTCTAGCAAGCTGCAAATGGAATCATTTATTGAATCATAACGATATAAACACTGCGTGGCAAGTATTCACGAACAAATTAAAACAAACGGTAGAATCCTGTATTCCACTACGTAACAGACGTAAAATTCAAAACAGCAAACCTAAATGGTGGAACAGCGAAATTAAGAACAGCCTTTTGGCCAAAAAGCATGCGTATCAAAAATATAAAACAACGAAGGATGTTAACGACAATCTTGAACACGATAAAATAAGACGTATCACTAAAAGACTGATAAAGCAAAGTAAACAAAATGTCGAACTCCATGTAGCAAACTCGTGCAAATTGAATCCTAAAGAATTTTATAGTTATATTAGAAAAAAGAAAATACTCACCTCAACTATCGGTCCTCTATCGACAGCCAACGGAGAACACACCGAAGATGAATTCGTTATGGCTAATGTATTAAATGAGTATTTTGCGTCAGTTTTCACCGATGAAAATAATTCATTGAACCTTCCCACTCTCCGAATGTATAATAATAATACCTACCTAAATACATGCGTATTCCATGAAAACGATATACTAAGTGCGATCAATAACCTGAAAACTAACAAAACACCCGGTCCAGACCAGATCTCACCTAGAATACTTAAGGAGGCCAAAAATGAACTAGTTAAGCCACTTTGCATTATATTCAATAAATCAATATCAACTGGCAGAGTCCCTCGCGAATGGAAATTGGCAAACGTCACTCCGATCTTTAAAATAGGTGATAAATCTCACCCCGGTAATTATCGTCCAATTAGTTTAACGTCTGTAGTAAGCAAGTTGATGGAATCGATCCTTAGAGACAAAATTGTATATTACTTGGAAAATAACAACATTATCAAAGACTCACAGCACGGTTTCAGAAATAAGAGATCATGCCTCACAAATTTACTCGATTTCTTCAATGAGGTATATAATTTGTACGATAACACGAAAGCAGTTGATATAATCTACTTAGACTTCCAGAAAGCGTTCGATAAAGTGCCTCACAAACGTCTTTTAAGTAAAGTAAAAGCCCATGGTATAACGGAAAACCTTAGTAAGTGGATAGAAAATTGGTTATCAGAACGTAAACAGCGAGTCGTAATTAACGGAAAAACGTCAGAGTGGGTAAACGTAAACAGCGGCGTTCCTCAGGGGTCTGTATTGGGACCAATACTTTTTATAATCTACATTAATGATACCGACGAAGGTATCACTTGCAAAATTTCGAAATTCACCGACGACACAAAAATCGCAAATAAGGTAAACTCTGAAACTAAGCGCAAACTAATGCAAAACGATTTGAATGCTTTAGTCGATTGGTCCAAAATATGGCAAATGAACTTTAATTTAGAAAAATGTCACGTACTCCACGTTGGAAATAGTAACCCCCAGATAAATTATACAATGGATAACGTTCAACTCAAAAACGTAGTTAAAGAAAAAGACCTTGGTGTAATAGTCTCAGCTGACCTTAAACCTAAACTTCAA
Organism: Metacarcinus magister; assembly: GCA_029783475.1. NCBI lineage: Eukaryota > Metazoa > Arthropoda > Malacostraca > Decapoda > Cancridae > Metacarcinus > Metacarcinus magister. The sequence continues at coordinate 137,636 of JAPQNM010000017.1, read as the reverse complement.
TGCGCCGAGGTAGTAAAAACTGCTTATAAATTAGTCAGTTTTATTGGAAGAGCTTTCGAATTCAAATCAGAAAAAATCATACTAACCCTGTATAACTCACTTGTACGTCCCCACCTGGAGTACTGCGTACAGTTCTGGTCACCTTACTACTGTAAAGACATTAAGAAATTAGACAGAATTCAACGTAGAATAACCAAAATGATTCCAAGACTGCGCAATAAACCATACGATGAACGTCTTAAAGAACTTAATTTATTTTCTCTTACTAAACGCAGACTAAGAGGAGACCTTCTAACAGTATTCAAAATTTTTAAAGGATTCACAAATTTAAAGCCGGACGACTACTTTACTATCGACCGTTCAAGCATCACCCGCAACAATGGCTTCAAAATAATTGGAAAACGATTTATAACTAACGAAGCCAAGTACTTTTTCTTCAATCGAGTCGTAAATATATGGAATGGACTGCCCCCAAACGTCGTCAACTCGAGTATAATAGAAACTTTTAAAAAACGTCTCTACAAACATCTTGAATGTAATCCCCGGCTGGCAATGTTCGTTACAGAATAAATATAGACAATTTTAAATCTTATATGTAATTAATGGATTCATGGTGTAGAGGGACTCAGACTGGTGGGGGGGGGGTGGCTGCAGCTGTTGGTTGTCGGGGTACTGGTGCATCCACCCGTGATCCGACGTAAACGAGAATCAAATCTCTACCTGAACAACAGTTGCAGTACGACTCCTACTGGTCTGTGTCTACTGCACCAGTTCCCATTTGATATGAGCATGCGATTCTGTACCAGCATTAGTGTTGGTATAGTATAGTATAGTATAGTATAGTATAGTGTCCTCCGCTATTTTTTATTTTATTTTATTTTTTTTTTTTTACTATTTCACACTTACCTCGAAAATTCCATGTAATTTTTCTATACTACATGGTATCACTTATTTTCCTGCCAGCTTCGGCTGGAGGGATGGGTGGGAGGGGACGAGCCTACTACTGTACTATCATTTCTCTAATTCAAGTAGTTAGTGTAGAGTAGTTATATCAAACAGCCTTCGCAGGGACCCTAGGATCTGTTGCTGTTTGTATTCCCTTGTATTCCCTTGTATACTACTACTGCTACTATTACTACTACTACTACTACTACTACTACTACTACTACTACTACTAATAATAATAATAATAATAATAATAATAATAATAATAATAAAAATAATAATAATAATAATAATAATCCTACCACTACTATTACTACTACTACTACTACTACTAATAATAATAATAATAATGATAATGATAATAATAATAATAATAATAATAATAATACACCTACTACTACTACTACTACTATTACTACTCCTACTACTACTA
>JAPQNM010000017.1:128758-133758 GCA_029783475.1 Metacarcinus magister | reverse complement strand
AACCCAAATTACATTATATCCATGGGGGGGTATTATCAGGCTGGGAGACATTTTCTGCATGCAAGCAGGACTACTTAATTGTAGGGATAGTTGCATGATGGGTAACATTTACGGGCATGTTAAATAGCGGTTGTGTTATACAAATTAACACAACCAAGTTACGCTGTGTGGCAGCGTATGGCAGGTCGGGGACCCGGGCCAGGTGTGGCGACCCAGGCTGACCCCGGCTGACCGGCAAACAGTCTGGCTGGCGTGGCGGTGGAGAGAGGTCAGGTTGGGGGTAAAATTCTTTTTCCACGCTGTTTCTCGCGTCGCCATTGCAATCTTGCATAGTCGGGTGGACTGCAGTTGTATGGTGGCGCGAGGAATTGTGTGGAGTTTCTTTGAGAAGAAACTGGTGGTGAGTGAAGTGGAGTGAAGGTAAGTGGAGGAGTTTAGCTGTGTGGAGAGGTCCAAGGTGGACGCCACGTGGAGGCTGAGCTAGCTAGTGGAGTTGTCTCTGAGTGGAGGCTGAGTCTAGCTGTGTGGAGAGGTCCAAGGTGGACGCCACGTGTCTCTGAGCTAGCTAGTGGAGTTGCCTCTGAGTAGAGAGGCTGAGTCTAGCTGTGTGGAGAGGTCCAAGGTGGACGCCACGTGTCTCTGAGTCTAGCTGTGTGGAGTGGAGTCCAAGGTGGACGCCACGTGTCTCTGAGCTTAGCTGTGTGGAGAGGTCCAAGGTGGACGCCACGTGTCTCTGAGTCTAGCTGTGTGGAGTGGAGTCCAAGGTGGACGCCACGTGTCTCTGAGTCTAGCTGTGTGGAGTGGAGTCCAAGGTGGACGCCACGTGTCTCTGAGTCTAGCTGTGTGGAGTGGAGTCCAAGGTGGACGCCACGTGTCTCTGAGTCTAGCTGTGTGGAGTGGAGTCCAAGGTGGACGCTACGTGTCTCTGAGTCTAGCTGTGTGGAGTGGAGTCCAAGGTGGACGCCACGTGTCTCTGAGTCTAGCTGTGTGGAGACGATCCAAGGTGGACGCCACGTGGAGGCTGAGCTAGCTAGTGGATTTGTCTCTGAGTGGAGGCTGAGTCTAGCTGTGTGGAGAGGTCCAAGGTGGACGCCACGTGTCTCTGAGTTTAGCTGTGTGGAGAGTCCAAGGTGGACGCCACGTACAGGTACTTAGCTAGTGAGGTGGAGTTTCTCAGAGCTAGCTAAGTGGAGCTTGAGTTTAGCTGTGTGGAGAGGTCCAAGGTGGACGCCACGTACAGGTAGGAGCTTGTGTGGAGAGGCTGAGTTTAGCTGTGTGGAGAGTCCAGGGTAGACGCCACGTACAGGTACTTAGCTAGTGAGGTGGAGTTTCTCAGAGCTAGCAAAGTGGAGCTTGAGTCTAGCTGTGTGGAGAGGTCCAAGGTGGACGCCACGTACAGGTACTTAGCTAGTGAGGTGGAGTTTCTCAGAGCTAGCTAAGTGGAGTTGCCTCTGAGTGGAGAGGCTGAGTTTAGCTGTGTGGAGAGTCCGAGGTGGACGCCACGTACAGGTACTTAGCTAGTAAGGTGGAGTTTCTCAGAGCTAGCTAAGTGGAGTTGCCTCTGAGTGGAGAGGCTGAGTTTAGCTGTGTGGAGAGGTCCAAGGTGGACGCCACGTACAGGTATGAGTCTAGCTGTGTGGAGAGGTCTAAGGTGGACGCCACGTGGTCTATGAGCTAGCTAGTGGAGCTTGAGTGGAGGCTGAGTCTAAGGTGGGAGTCTGGTTTGTCCTGCCCCCTTGTGTCTGTGGTGGAGTTTCTTTGCAGAAACAGCGTGTGGGAGGACAGAGGGAGACGTGTATATGGATACCACGTGTGCCCCCCCCCAACCCGCGCCTGCTACATCCACGGACGCCACCCACGCCCGCTGTACCTATGGCACACGCCCGCTGTACCTATGTACCACTACTTCCTTTAGAGTAGGAAGGTCGTGAGTACAGTAAGGAATCTTAAGGTTTACAATTAAGTTCTTTATAGCCAGGTTAGCGAGTGAATGGTGTGAGAGTCTTTAATAATCTTTCCGTTTCAGGGGAAGCTTATTTAAATAAACTAAAGAAGCTTGTCTTACTTGTTTAATTTGCCAAACACTCTGGGTACATTAGATTTAAAACTTAGGCGATACAGAGCCTCCCGAAGGTGAGTGAAAAGAGGTTGGGAGTCGGAAGGCTTGTAATTATCCTACAGATTTATCGTGACGAGTTCTACACACAATAAATAAAATATTGTTACTACAACCAGGAGGTAGAACCTGAACCCGTGACACAGTACAATAAGTACGGGAGTAAGCCGAGGGTTTGTGACCTTGCAATGCCGGCAGGTGGAAATCCTATACCCCTGTGTGTGTGTGTGTGTGTGTGTGTGTGTGTGTGTGTGTTCAGAACCACAATGGAAATAAGTCTACGGACTTTATTGTGATATCCTGGGAAATATATCTTCCAAATGAATACATACATATATACTCTCTCTCTCTCTCTCTCTCTCTCTCTCTCTCTCTCTCTCTCTCTCTCTCTCTCTCTCTCCTCTCTCTCTCTCTCTCTCCCTCTCTCTCTCTCTCTCTCTCTCTCTCTCTCTCTCTCTCTCTCTCTCTCTCTCTCTCTCTCTCTCTCTCTCTCTCTCTCTCTCTCTCTCTCTCTCTCTCTCTCTCTCTCTCTCTCTCTCTCTCTCCTCTCTCTCTCTCTCTCTCTCTCTCTCTCTCTCTCTCTCTCTCCTCTCTCTCTCTCTCTCTCTCTCTCTCTCTCTCTCTCTCTCTCTCTCTCTCTCTCTCTCTCTCTCTCTCTCTCTCTCTCTCTCTCTCTCTCTCTCTCTCTCTCTCTCTCTCTCTCTCTCTCCTCTCTCTCTCTCTCTCTCTCTCTCTCTCTCTCTCTCTCTCTCTCTCTCTCTCTCTCTCTCTCTCTCTCTCTCTCTCTCTCTCTCTCTCTCTCTCTCTCTCTCTCTCTCTCTCTCTCTCTCTCTCTCTCTCTCTCTCTCTCTCTCTCTCTCTCTCTCTCTCTCTCTCTCTCTCTCTCTCTCTCTCTCTCTCTGAGGGTGAGACAGTACGCCCAAGAACATTCAAAACATTATTATTATTATTATTATTATTATTATTATTATTATATTATTATTATTATTATTATTATTAGCATTATTATTATTAGTAGTAGTAGTAGCAGTATTAGTATTAGTAGTATTAATAGTAGTAGTAGTAGGAGTAGTAGTAGTAGTAGTAGTAGCAGTAGTAGTAGTATTAGTATTATTAGTAGTAGGAGTAGTAGTAGTAGTAGTAGTAGTAGCAGTAGTAGTAGTAGCAGTAGTAGTTGTAGTAGTATAGTAGTGTGGTGCCAGGGGTTGTCTTTGTTTCTTTACTTTACTTTAAATTGGATATATGTTTATGTTATTTATGTTTCTTCTTAATTCTTACTTTAACTCCTTATCTCTTATTGACCTTGCTGCCACCACCCACGGTTTTTTTGTAAAGGGGCATGGGGGCCCTTTGTGAGAAATTATTTTACTTAAGTGAAATTATTTTATATTATCAAACTCCAATAAAAGAACATACATTTAACACCTTTGGTAGAGTAGGCTGAGTTCTCCACAGGACACGTGAGAACGTTGGACGTTTTTCATATCCTAGTTTCAAGAGTGTTGAGCACCTCCAAATTACTTACCTTATCATTTTTGAGTCAGGGGTTATTTTAAAGAATTGACCAGTGAAATTTTGATAACAAATATATTTCATTCTTTCCAATTTACTTTCTCCCACTATTATTATTCTTAGATAATAGGTGAAAGAGTCACCCGAACTGAATAACTAGTACAAACTAGGTCCGATAACTTTCCTAAGTTTATACATACCACACACGTTATATCCCCCATATCTCAGAATCCATAACCTTTCCCCCCTCCCACCTTTGAAGATATTTCCCCGGGCATATTACTTGAAATTTGGATAATTACTAGGAGTGGTTAACCAACCGTCTCTTAGGATGTTGATCAAAGGATCTCACATCATACTTAATTGGAATTACTGAAGGTTGCCTACTATTAACATACGATTTATTTTCTATGTTCCCACATGGGATAGCTACAGGCCCCGAAAGCTCTTCTATTCATTGCAATAACTGGTTAACATGGTCACACGTGGTCACTGTTCTTGACAAAGAACAATATATTATGTTGGGCGTCATCTCCACTTTGGCCTTGATTTTCCACTGAGTTACATTTTGTGATAGTGTTCACTGTGTATTTGTGTTGTGGAGACCGCTGTAGCAATACACCATATTAAGACACGTTCCCGTCCTGCCAGCCGGGGAGAGAGATGGTGACTATGAGGCCATATTTCACTTCCTTATTTCACCTATACGGATAACTATTATTCAAATTCACTTACATATTATTGACAACCTTCCCTTCAGGGTGATAATACTGATGTTCTAGAGGGATTTCTATATTAGGGAACGTGAATATCTCACCTGTAACAATACACCATATTAAGACATGTTCCCGTCCTGAAAGCCAGCTGAGGTGAGAGGGGGTGCGTGGCTGTCTCGTACCCAAAATGGGCGTCCTGCCTGACGAGTTGTCAACAAGTGTTTACCTATCCCCCCTTTTCTCTCTCTTACCTCTTTACAAAACAAAACCCTTAACTAAACAATACAAAGAGAATTTATGGTTAATGTGAGTAAAAACATTTGGAAGGCGTACAGTGTGGGTTGCGAAGAATGTTACAACCACATAAATAGTAGCCAAAGACTGTTGCATTTTCCAATTGGCGGGAGTCGTGTAACGCGCCAGAATTGAAAAAGGTATAAACAAAACAAAAAAAGAAGAAACCTGAAAGGGGCTTATTTTGTGGCATCACAGTAGTAGTAGTAGTAGTAGTAGTAGTAGTAGTAGTAGTAGTAGTAGTAGTAGTAGTAGTAGTAGTAGTAGTAGTAGTAATAGTAGTAGCAGTATTATTATTATTATTATTATTATTAGTAGTAGTAGTAGTAGTAGTAGTAGTAGTAGTGGTAGTAGTAGTAGTA
>JAPQNM010000017.1:98016-128658 GCA_029783475.1 Metacarcinus magister | reverse complement strand
AGGAGGAGAGATAAAAATCAGGAGGGATAGAAAGGAGGAAAGATAGAAAAGGAGGGAAATAATAAAGAAAAAGCCAATTTCGTGTTCGGTGTCGGTGTCGGTGTCGGTGTCCGTGTCCGTGTCCGTGTCCGTGTCCGTGTCCGTGTCCGTGTCCGTGTCCGTGTCCGTGTCCGTGTCCGTGTCCGTGTCCGTGTCCGTGTCCGTGTCCGTGTCCGTGTCCGTGTCCGTGTCCGTGTCCGTGTCCGTGTCGGTGTCGTGTCCGTGTCGGTGTCCGTGTCGGTGTCCGTGTCCGTGTCAGTGTCGCGGCGCGTAAGTGTCGGTGTAAGTGTCGGTGTAAGTGTCGGTGTCAGTGTCGGTGTCAGTGTCAGTGTCAGTGTCAGTGTCAGTGTCAGTGTCAGTGTCAGTGTCAGTGTCAGTGTCGGTGTCGGTGTCGGTGTCGGTGTCGGTGTCGGTGTCGGTGTCGGTGTCGGTGTCGGTGTCGGTGTCGGTGTCGGTGTCGGTGTCGGTGTCGGTGTCGGTGTCCACGGTGTCCACGGTGTCCACGGTGTCCACGGTGTCCACGGTGTCCACGGTGTCCACGGTGTCCACGGTGTCCACGGTGTCCACGGTGTCCACGGTGTCCACGGTGTCCACGGTGTCCACGGTGTCCACGGTGTCCACGGTGTCCACGGTGTCCACGGTGTCCACGGTGTCCACGGTGTCCACGGTGTCCACGGTGTCCACGGTGTCCACGGTGTCCACGGTGTCCACGGTGTCCACGGTGTCCACGGTGTCCACGGTGTCCACGGTGTCCACGTCCGTGTATGTGTCCGTGTATGTGTCACGTGTATGTGTCCGTGTATGTGTCCGTGTATGTGTCACGTGTATGTGTCCGTGTATGTGTCCGTGTATGTGTCCGTGTATGTGTCCGTGTATGTGTCCGTGTATGTGTATGTGTATGTGTATGTGTATGTGTATGTGTATGTGTATGTGTATGTGTGTTTGTGTTTTTTCTCTTCTTCTTTTTACATAACTGAACCACACACCGTAAAACAAGAGCAGAGGATAGAAAACACACACACGAATAAAGAGTTCCAACACACCCCACTTGGAAGGACTGGCTTTTGTTGTGTTGTGCCTTGTTTTTACACACACACACACACACACACACACACACACACACACACACACACACACACACACACACACACACACACACACACAGGTAGAGTGAGAGCCAAATAAATCCATGGAAAAGGTAGTGAGGGAGAGAGGGAGGGAGAGAGGGAGGGAGGGAGAGGAGGAACCCTGCCTGCATGTACCACTCTATAAAGGGAAAAAGTGAGTGAGGGTTGGGATATAAAACTTGATTCTGCTGCAGGTATGTACAGGATGTTTTGATTGCGTGGCCAGCGCGACCAGGTGTCTTGATGCGGATGGCAGAGTTTTCATCACTTGACGCTAAACTACCAAGGTTATAACGGCGAGGAGAGGTGATTGTAGGGGTGATGGAGGGGAGAATAGTGAGGGGAAAGGGAGGTGATGAAGGGGTGGAAGAGGAGGCGGATGGTGAGTAACGAAATACTGAAAGGTGGAGAAATAAGGAGTGGATGGATGGAGGATGGAAGAGAGGGAGGTGATGATGAGCGAGAAAGAAGTAATGGAGGAAGAAGGAGATGATAGGGACGAGAGAGAAAGGAGGTGATAGAATGAGGAGAGATAATGGAAAATGGAGAAGGAGGAGAAGGAGGAGGAGGGAGATGATAGACAGTGGAAGAGGAGGAGGAGGTGGAGACAAATGTGTGAATTACCTCCAGGATCCATTACCTTCCTCATCCTTAATTTATACACTTAATTAAATTCATGAAGTATATACGTAAAAAAAAAATAATGTAAGAAAGAAACGCAATTAACTTAAAAAAAAGATGGCTTCCTTGTCAGTTATTTTTTTTCTTCTCCCTGTGCAGTGACAAACAGGTGTAGCAGCAGCACACCCTTGTCCTGATTTGTGTTTTGTTAAGCAGGGAAGGGAGGAAAAGGAAAGGTCAAAGAAGAACAAGCAAAGCACAATGGGTGACCTTTCAAATTTTTTTTCCCCTTCTACATAATGAGACACAAAGCGGAGGAGAGGGACAGCAAAAATAAGACTAGAAAAATGATAACTAATGCCGCTATTTCCGCTTCAAAAACAAGGGAATAACAGTTGAAAAAGAGAGATAGAAAGAGGGAGAGAAAAAAAAACTAAAGAGGATAAGACCAAGTAAGGTGAGGTGACTTGACACTTCTCCTGAAAATGTTTAAATCGGAGGAAGGAGGAAACTGGATCAAATCAGTGAAATGCATCGCTGGGAGGCCAAAAAGGGAAGGGAAGGGAGTGGAGGGGAGAAGAGAGGAGAGGAGAGGAGAGAAGGGGAGGAGAGAGGAGGGAAGGGGAGGGCTTTGGTGCTGAAGTCTGTGGAACGAGACAGGATGAACTGGCGTGCTGTCTTAGGAGGTGTTTAAAAGTTGTAGGAAAGAGAAGAAAATAGAAATACGTAAAAAGCGTTATGGTGGAGAGGTGCTGGCAGGGCCGGGGTGTAAGGGGACGTGGGCGGGGGACGTGGGCGGGGGACGTGGGTGGGGGAAGTGGGCGGGGGAAGTGGGCGGAGGAGCTGACGTGTTTTTGGAAGTGTTAAGTTGTTGGAGAAAAAAAAAGTATTGAAGGAAGGGTGTTTTGTGATCGAGAAGTGTTGGGTGGAAGGGCATGGCATTGTTAAGGGCATGAAGGAGAAGGACGAGGGGGATTTTGAGGACTTTGAAGGACTTAAAAACATCAGGGTTTGGGAAAGAAATGTTAACGGATTAGAGAAGGTAGTAAACTATGTGCAAGAAAAATCCGGTGCAACAAAACTCACAACGGACTACATAACAGACATGAATCCCTATGGCAGTGTATCCAGTGAGTCTTCTTTCACTAGACTCCGCCTCAAGTCACATAGTCTTTGGTTGGAGGTTGGAGGGTGGAGTCGCGCACACCCTTGAACAACATGTATGTCAGTGTATTGATAGTCAGGTCCAAATGGAACAACATGTACTGATAGATTGTTCATTATTCGTGACAGATATCCGATGTTGACTTTCAATAACAACTGAGAGAACATGTATTTGAATGATGAATGTAATTTTGTATATGAAGTACTCGGCGTTTATTGATACATTCCACTGTTTAATTTGTCAGTTTTAGATCCATGAAGGTGTCCGCCGCTGACCGTCTCGGCGCGGCCCTCACGCGGACGACTCATTTTCACGCCAACGAGTACTTATTTTTCTCCTCCATTTCATTCTGACTGGCAACGGCGCGGCTCAGGCGGAGGTGCGCGTAAACAAACTTACCGAGAGGAGGAGGAGGAGGAGGGGGAGGAGGAGGAGGAGGGTTGGTGGGTGGAGGGAAGGAGGAGAAAGAGTAGGAAGAGGAAAAGGAAAAAACATAGCGTATATTTTTTTTTATAGAAAGCATAATATACATATGAAAATAAAAATAAAAGCAAGTAAGAGAGACAACTATTACGAATAAGAATACATCCAGTACCTGAAAAGAAAATGTAAACAGGAACACGACTACGAAACAACAGGACTAACTAACTAAAAAAAAAGAAGTGATGAAATAAACAGAAAAGACATGAAGTGAAATGACAAGGCAAGAAAGAGGAGACGAAGCCGAAGGAAGAAAGCCTCGTAAAGCAGTGAACCTCCCAAACGAAGCACCCACGCCTGCCATTGACCCGTGTGAGTGAACCCCGCGAGACGGTTCATTCAGGAGCGAAACAATGAAGCCTCCACCTGGGGCACTACGCTCACTCAGGGGCCTCCCACGATAGATTATGCTTCTCTCCTCCATCTCAAATTTTTGCTTGGGATCCTAAGAGTAAATTATTATTATTATTATTATTATTATTATTATTATTATTATTATTATTATTATTATTATTATTATTATTGTTATTATTATTATTATCACCATCATTATTATTATTATTATTGTTATTTTCGTTGAGCTGCTTTCGCTTCATCGTGATTTTGATATTTATTTCTTAAGATGAAAATTTAATTATCCGATATATTGGTGGTGGTTGTAGTAGTAGTAGTAGTAGTAGTAGCAGTGAAGGGAACAAAGCTTCACTGAGCTGCGCAAAGCTTTGTTCATTGCTTCACCTATAACTTTCATGGACTTGTTTCTCTGCAGTTCCACCACGTACGACTCACTCCAACACGGGGTAGCATTCCCAGGTGACGAGTGTCTCAGAATGAACATATATTTGAGAAATGCTCCCAGTAGTCCGCTCTTATTCCTTCTATTAAAGTCAAGTTTAACCAAACATATATTTTTTCTTATTTATATATCCTCACTAAACATGTTACTATTCTTACTATCTGTTTTATTATACGTAACATTACAATTATAGAGAAATACCGAGATGTGTGTATTTTAGATCCGTGTGTCTGGGGAAAGAGAATGCAAAATACAAAATTACAGGATATCAAATAAAACCGTATGATTCCTGGAGTAATTTCTCTCGGGTCATTAAGGTTATTGGACATGTAGGAAGGAAAACACTTCACTTTAACACTCGTGAATGGCATCGTGTTGGAGTTTAAGCGTCAACTTCAAACAAAGCAATACAAATTAATAAATACAGAAAAGATTGAGATGGATGAAAAAAATTACTATAATACCCTTAGTGAATGGCAAACACACACACACACACACACACACACACACACACACACACACACACACACACACACACACACACACACACACACACACACACACACACACACACACACACACACTTCAGGCGTTGACAGGTAACATTAATCAGTACAGGTGTAATTAGGCTACGAAGGAGACCTGTATTTCATGATAGCGCAGGTCTGTCTGTCTTTCTGTTTGTCTGTCTATCTGTGTGTCTGTCTGTCTGTCTGTCTGTCTTTTCTTCCTCTCCCTCGCGTTGCAATAAACAAACAGCTGAAACATTTTCCTTTTCAGCTGAGTTGTTTTATCGCATCGGAAATCGTCACTTTTTGCATTTTTTAACCTTTCTTTTTTATTGTGAAATGAGAATAAAACTTTTCACTAACTGTTAATTTCCAAAGTGTGTGTTTTCATTTTATTTGGTTCTTTCATTATTTTTATTCCCCATGACTTTTTTTTGTGTGTGTTTGTGTGTGTGTGTGTGTGTGTGTGTGTGTGTGTGTGTGTGTGTGTGTGTGTGTGTGTTTGCCATTCACTAAGGGTATTACAGTCATTTTTTGCATCCATCTCAATCTTTTCTGTATTTATTTATTTGTATTGCTTTGTTTGAAGTTGACGCTTAAACTCCAACACGATGCCATTCACGAGTGTTAAACAGCACACACACACACACACACACACACACACACACACACACACACACACACACACACACACCTCCACCTCCACTTCCACCAAGCGCCCCATGGACCATGCTTCGGACACCGCTGCAAAAACATCCAGGCACAACGAAACATCTTTTCATCCTTCGGTTCCTGATTACTCCTTCCCTCGCCTCAATCCTCAGAGGACACCTTCCCAGCCGGCACCTTCTTTTCCAGCTTTTGACCCGAGGACTGGTTATGTCAAGCTGCTCTTTAAAGAGAACCCGACTATCGATATGAAGCTTCGGTGGCTGTCTGAAGTCTCGAAGACGTTTCGCCTTGATTGAGAGTTGGCGGAGGTTAAGATGTCTATTGTCACTTCCCGTTTCGTCTATAGTTAACGACTACGTCAAGACATCATAGACTGCGTCACGAGTGGTGAGATTCTGTCCTTGTTCCTGGATGCTCAGGACTTTATCGAGAGGCCAAGAAAGTTCCCGACCTACCTCATCACCCGCTACCCTGTCAGTGTTCACCCTTCCTTGGCCAAGGAGCTTTCTGGCATCCATACTGTTCGTCGCTTCTATCAATGGCACACCCATTAACCGGCTCGTCGTCACCTGGAGCCTCCCAGATCCACCTCCACCAAATATAAGCTTCAGTTTCCTCCCTTGCCTCCAATCCTATGAGCTACGAAGGATGAAAGACGAACAGCCTTGGTGTTTCAAATGCTGGGGTATCGGACATATATCGCGGTACTATTCTGCTCCCTCGGACAGGTGTGTGTGGTGCTCAGCTAACCACGCCTCCCGGACCTGCCTATATCGCATCCCTCCGATGCCCGCCACTGATGCTACCACTCCTACCTCAGAACAACTCCCCTCACTCCCACAAGACGCCTCAAAGTGGACGTGCCCACGCTGTCATGAGCCCGGGATCAACGTGTGGCATGGCTGTACCAGACGCACGCGCCTCGCCGCCTCCCACACCACTGACGCGCAATCTCAAGGCTCCACCACCACCGAACGATGTAGCTCGTCTCTCAACGCACATTTCTACCCTCTTCCGCCTATCAGATGGCTGCTGCACATTCTAAGCGGAACTACTCGCCATTGCTGAAGCTCTCCACATACACTATCGCTCACGGAACTCAGCAACCTTCATCCACTTCGATTCCAGATCTGTCCTAGGAACATTCACCCATCCTTCCCCACGCGAGGACATCCTCATCAATACCCACGCCCTCGCTTTCCTCCATAACCTACTCATCCTCAATTGAATACCAAATTATGCAGGAGTCCCAGTCACTGAGGATGCTAACTCTGCTGTCAACCTCGCTACTCTCTTACCATGCGTCATCTGCCCCGTTCATCAGCATCTATCTTCCCTCAAGTTCAATGACAGGATCACTATTGTAAGGTCATGAATGTGTTGTTTTTAAAAAATTAACCATTCCAGCTGTGATGTAATGTCAAGTATGATGGTTCCAATGCATTCTGAGGAGCCGGTACAAAATATCTATAAGCGTAGCCGCCTGTCACCTTACATGCACGGCCAACTCACAGCCTCGTTGATGCTCTATTGTTATGTGAATCAGCCGTTCAGGTGCGCACACAATCAAATATAGATGTTGAAGTACACAGTTACACTACAACGACAGCAAATAGACAATGCGAAACAAAACAATTAGTACGTGAGGAAGGTACGTGCTTATAACAACGACCACCATGCCACTACAATGGTTATATTGCATGCACACACACACACACACACACACACACACACACACACACACACACACACACACACACACACACACACACACACACACACACACACACACACACATTTTTACACAACAGCCTTAAGAATCCTTGTATATCCACATCCATATATTTGATCTCATGCCTCAAGCCATCTCTTTATAAATTGTAATAACTTCATGGCACTCAAACCTATCCTCGTGCATTAATCTATCCTTTGGAAATGTTTGAACAAAGGTATTTTGATATTTATTGAGACCTTCAAATATACCAACCTTATATGTTATTGAAAAAGGTAAAGTTAAAGTCTTGCCATTAGTAGAAAAAATTATTGATACTAATGTTTATTGCCTACCATAATAGTAGATGCCTTCCACGAAAGTTACCTTGAAGGAAGTTAAAAAACAGTAAATTCAGATTCATGACAGAAATTTCAAGATATACCCAATTGAACTTTTTTTTTTTGTATTCTATTCTATCCATGTGTTTTCGTTACCTTGCCTGACACAAAGTAATAATAGTCTTCTTCACCCTTCCTTTCTCCCTTCCCTTTACATCAGAGAACCTTTCCTTCCTCCTTTCTCATCTTCTTTTCTCCCTCCATCATCTTCCTCCTTCCTGTCCTATCAGTAACCTCGTTCCTCTCTCACCCCATTTTCCTTTTTCACACTGACGGAAGATTTTCTTGTTTGCATAGAAGATTAGAAGGCAAGTAAGGTGCTACAGAAGAGAAAAGTGCAGATAAAGGTGGAAAGACTGGAAGGCTGGCTCAGAGGAGGTGGAGGAGGGAAGTTGAACCTATTTGAGGCATTGTGTGTGTGTGTTGGGGGGGGGGTGTTGAAGAAGAGAAAGGAGAAATACAACGAGAGAGAAAGAGAGAAAGAAAGAGAGAGAGAGAGAGAGAGAGAGAGAGAGAGAGAGAGAGAGAGAGAGAGAGAGAGAGAGAGAGAGAGAGAGAGAGAGAGAGAGAGAGAGAGAGAGAGAGAGAGAGAGGAGAGAGAGAGAGAGAGAGAGAGAGAGAGAGAGAGAGTAGAGAGAGTAGTAGTAGTAGTAGTAGTAGTAGTAATAGTAGTAGTAGAAGTAGTATAGTAGTATCATCACTATTATTACAGTTTTAACCTTGGTGTGCTCTTATGTAGTTATCGTCTTTTCATGTGTATCTCGTTATGCAATCTTTGGATGTAGTGTTGTGTGACGCAGTGTTCCGTACAGAGGAAATGTATTTGATTGAGTGATTTCATTGATTCAGTGATTGATTTATCGATATATTGATCCACATCTCTTTGATATCTGTTTTATCTATTTATGCTCATTTATTTGCTTATTTATTTATTGTTTTTTCTTAATTTATTTCGTTAGTTATTACATCGATCATATGTTTGATGATATTAAATTATTGTGTCAGCTCAAAAAAAAATATGTACTTCGGTAAACATTTTCCAAAATATATATTGTATGCAATTTCCTTTGGCCTTTAGCGCACATGCAACAAGAGAGCAGCTTTTACCTACTCTCCGTTAATGTTCAGGCAAATGGTCGGGGTTTGCTGTGCAGGCTAGCTAGGGCATGCACAGTCTACGCATTACTGTCACAGAGGCAACAAAACATGACCGTTAGGAGACTTTGCAATTACCAACTTGTTAACACGTGCCTGCATGCTACCATCTGCGGCGGGTGAGTGCTGATTAGTGGTGGGAAGCACTAATCCCTGTGGCAAGTCTTAAATGGGTCGAAAGAGTCAGGCAGTACTGTGTATATGTTTAAAGTATTTTCCTCTCTAGTATATTGTCACAAAAGGTTAGATGTTTTAAGTCCAGTATTCATGTGTTGCGTACCCGAGTATCGTATCATCATTGCGTATCAGTGTGGTCGGGCAAACGTTTCATTGGTGCATGTTGAAATGTGATACAAAGATAACCCACACCAAATTATCGGGCCATGTCACGATACGCGGATAAGCAACACGTGAATACCGGCCTTCAGAGAACTATGATAAAAAAAGCAAAGTTAATGTTTCAAGTGGATTAGCAAATTACTTCTATAAACAATGTCGATATTGAAACTCACCCTTTTACTGAGTAGCCTAAACACAGCTAAATAAAAATATTCTAAAGGTTCAGCGCTGTCGTGCACCCATGTTTTACTAACTCGTACCTTACATACTGAATATTAGTTTGTTAACATGTTATAAGAGAAACAAAATTATCAAAATGAAAATGGGATTATCTTATTCCCAATACGTGGTGATGCTGCTGTCAAATATGTATCGAAGAGCATGATTGAAAAAGTGTGGTTCATATGATGTTATGTTGTATGTGTTTGTTGTTGTTCCTGGTGTTGTTGTTGTTGTTTACTGGTAGAGAGAGAGAGAGAGAGAGAGAGAGAGAGAGAGAGAGAGAGAGAGAGAGAGAGAGAGAGAGAGAGAGAGAGAGAGAGAGAGAGAGAGAGAGAGAGAGAGAGAGAGAGAGAGAGATAATGACATAGATTTAGACGGTACTGTTTCCGCCACTCTAGATAGGACGCCTCCACAATGGAGGTGGGGTGGGGTGGGGCGGTAAAGTTGACAGTGAGGCAGGGAGACAGAGGGAAGAGTAGAGAGCAATGTACTTTACCCAAACATCCTTTACTCTTTCTCTTCTCTTCGTCCTTCCTTGAGTAAGTCTTATTTTCTGTGTGTTAAGTACAAGGGAGAAAAAAGTTGTGTGATTCTTGCAAGGACGGTGAAGAGGCGAAAATTATAGGTCTAGTATAACAGTATTCTGGTCTTAGGTTTGTCTCTGTTAAAAATACGAATTGGACTTACACGTTTCTACTCAACCTTCTCTGTTTTCTTTCTGCCTTTCACTCTCTTAGCCAATACCTCTGTCATCTTTTTTTAGGGGGTGTGGTGACTTCCTTCATGCATGTCCTCCCTTCCCTTCCTTCTCTCCCTTCCTCTCTTCCTTCCTTCCTTCTTCCCTCCCTTCCACAACCTTCAGTTCTCTCCACGGCCTTCTAATACTCGCTTCCTTATCGATATAGTATATAGGAAGCGTTAAAAGGGATGAGATTGTAAAGTTTATCACGTGGTGGTGGATGCATGGCTTGGTTTGTTCTCTGTGTGTGTGTGTGTGGTGGTGTGTGTGTGTGTGTGTGTGTGTGTGTGTGTGTGTGTGTGTGTGTGTGTGTGTGTGTGTGTGTGTGTGTGTGTGTGTGTGTTACTTACGGTTAGGGTATCGCCAGGAGGTAGGAAACGTAAAGCTGGCAACACAGCCCTCGTTAGCCCTTACCTCCATTAGTCTTCATCCTGGAATACACATCAACCTCACCATCCTCTTTTCCTTAGTTTAGTGATTATTTAATATATAAAAAATTTGGATTCAGTTTCTCTCGTGGAACAGTTTGAGGTGGAGGTGGAGGAGGGTCTGAAGAGCAACCTCGAGGCCTCCTTCACCATCTCGGTCTCCAGTGCTGCTTCAAGGTCGTCCAGCCCGTCTCCCCTTCACTCTGTTTTCACCGACAAATTCCCTCGATTCCCAGCACCCAACCCAGCTTGTGACTCCCATCAGCCAATCCCAACGTGTGACTCCCATCACCCAACTTGTGACTCAGTGATCACCCATCACAACCAGACAATAGATCGCTGCTGCTTCCCCCAGCATCAGTGATCACCCATCACAACCAGACAACAGATCACTGCTGCTTCCCCCAGCATCAGTGATCACCCATCACAACCAGACAACAGATCACTGCTGCTTCCCCCAGCATCAGTGATCACCCATCACAACCAGACAACAGATCACTGCTGCTTCCCCCAGCATCAGTGATCACCCATCACAACCAGACAACAGATCACTGCTGCTTCCCCCAGCATCAGTGATCACCCATCACAACCAGACAACAGATCACTGCTGCTTCCCCCAGCATCAGTGATCACCCATCACAACCAGACAACAGATCACTGCTGCTTCCCCCAGCATCAGTGATCACCCATCACAACCAGACAACAGATCACTGCTGCTTCCCCCAGCATCAGTGATCACCCATCACAACCAGACAACAGATCACTGCTGCTTCCCCCAGCATCAGTGATCACCCATCACAACCAGACAACAGATCACTGCTGCTTCCCCCAGCATCAGTGATCACCCATCACAACCAGACAACAGATCACTGCTGCTTCCCCCAGCATCAGTGATCACCCATCACAACCAGACAACAGATCACTGCTGCTTCCCCCAGCATCAGTGATCACCCATCACAACCAGACAACAGATCACTGCTGCTTCCCCCAGCATCAGTGATCACCCATCACAACCAGACAACAGATCACTGCTGCTTCCCCCAGCATCAGTGATCACCCATCACAACCAGACAACAGATCACTGCTGCTTCCCCCAGCATCAGTGATCACCCATCACAACCAGACAACAGATCACTGCTGCTTCCCCCAGCATCAGTGATCACCCATCACAACCAGACAACAGATCACTGCTGCTTCCCCCAGCATCAGTGATCACCCATCACAACCAGACAACAGATCACTGCTGCTTCCCCCAGCATCAGTGATCACCCATCACAACCAGACAACAGATCACTGCTGCTTCCCCCAGCATCAGTGATCACCCATCACAACCAGACAACAGATCACTGCTGCTTCCCCCAGCATCAGTGATCACCCATCACAACCAGACAACAGATCACTGCTGCTTCCCCCAGCATCAGTGATCACCCATCACAACCAGACAACAGATCACTGCTGCTTCCCCCAGCATCAGTGATCACCCATCACAACCAGACAACAGATCACTGCTGCTTCCCCCAGCATCAGTGATCACCCATCACAACCAGACAACAGATCACTGCTGCTTCCCCCAGCATCAGTGATCACCCATCACAACCAGACAACAGATCACTGCTGCTTCCCCCAGCATCAGTGATCACCCATCACAACCAGACAACAGATCACTGCTGCTTCCCCCAGCATCAGTGATCACCCATCACAACCAGACAACAGATCACTGCTGCTTCCCCCAGCATCAGTGATCACCCATCACAACCAGACAACAGATCACTGCTGCTTCCCCCAGCATCAGTGATCACCCATCACAACCAGACAACAGATCACTGCTGCTTCCCCCAGCATCAGTGATCACCCATCACAACCAGACAACAGATCACTGCTGCTTCCCCCAGCATCAGTGATCACCCATCACAACCAGACAACAGATCACTGCTGCTTCCCCCAGCATCAGTGATCACCCATCACAACCAGACAACAGATCACTGCTGCTTCCTCCAGCATCAGTGATCACCCATCACAACCAGACAACAGATCACTGCTGCTTCCCCCAGCATCAGTGATCACCTATCACAACCAGACAACAGATCAATGCTTCTTCCCCCAGCACCAGTGATCACCCATCACAACCAGACAACACATCACTGCTGCTTCCCCCAGCATCAGTGATCACCCATCACAACCAGCCAACACATCACTGCTAACATCACTCTCTCATCACACACCCAGTTCCAGTTTCGTCTCCGTTTGGCAATCTGTTCGCTTTTCTATTGCATTTCTCTCTAACTAATCATTTTAACTGTAATTTTCTATTTTCTTAATGTTTTACAATGTATTTTTTATAAGTCATAAGTAGGTTCATCCCGCAGACAAATGAGTGAAGGTTGACGCGGCGGGCAGGCATTAATTAATTATATCAGTGTGAAACAGAGTCTGCCAATTGTTTGTGGAATAATGTGAAAGAAATTAAACGAAGAACAGAGATAGAATGGAGTGTTTTTTCTTAAGCTAAACAGTGTTATTAAAAGTAATCTCTTATTATTAGTAAGAAGAAAGGTTAATAATATGTATAATCAGTGCATTCTACCTTATGTCTAATATATGGACTAAAAACCTGGAGTCATATGAAAGTTCTGCAATGAAAACTTCAAAGGTCCAAAGGGGAATGAAGAGAACAATGCTAAATATAACAAGGAGAGATAGGGAGAGAACATCGTGGGTTTGAGAACAGACCAAAGTTGAACACATTTTGACTACAATTGAAATATAAAAATGGACATAAGGTAGGACATGTCATTCACCGAACAGGTAATAGATGGATCATTTTAGTTACACACTGGAAACTCAGAAGAATTTGTATAATTATAGAATAGTCACGTTTTCTTCCTGCAGGAGACGGAAAGACAAGAAAGAATATGGAATAGGATTTTTAATATACAAAAAAATAGTAGGAAATATTGAAAACTAGCAGGAAGTATTGAATTGAGTATCAAGATGATAAAGAAGACATTAAATATAGACAGAAAAACGCTGTATGCTTTTTTTACTCTCCATTTCCTTCCTCTCTTTCATATCCTCTTTTGTTCTCTTCTCTACTCCTTCCTCCCTCCTCATTGCTTTCCTATCCTACCTCTTTTCCCTCTATTTCCTCCCTCCCTCTTTGTTGCACCCATTTAATATTGTATCATATATTCCCTCTTCTCTCTTTCTTTAATACCTATCTTCCTCCCAACCCTTCTCTTAGACGTAATTTAACTCTTTCTGATCGGATCCGCCATTGCTGGCTCTGGAAGTAAACAAGGCCTTGAAAAAGCTCTCCCGATTCTGAGTGACCTAGCAAGCTGCCACCCTCCAGTCTTGGCAGAGAACGACAGTAAGACCCAGTCGACAGTATAGTGACATCAGGGTATTTGAGGGATTTTGGACTTTGCCAATTTTTTGACATGAAATTCCATACACTTGGCCATGCCCTTCCTGTCCGAAATTCCCGTGTCTGCGCATGCGCAGTGAGAGGGATGTGACGTGTGGCATCGTAATGACTACGTCACTCCATCCCCACTGGTGCAGGTTGCCAGCGCTCTGAGCTCGGCGATATGGAGTACTCTGAACCCGCCATCATCGCTGATATTAAAGGCTGATCTAGAACTCAGTGATGATGACGCCCAGTCTCAAGCAATCTGGCCGTCACTTGCCCTTCAGACACAGCAAGCATCCACCTTCTTTGCAGCCGCGGCGACATCCGCGCTGCCCCAAGCTGCTACCCCCTCCACCTCCACTTCCACCAAGCGCCTCATGGACCATGCTTCGGACACCGCTGCAAAAACAATCCAGGCACAACGAGACATCTTTTCATCCTTCGGTTCCTGATTACTCCCTCCCTCGCCTCAATCCTCAGAGGACACCTTCCCAGCCGGCACCTTCTTTTCCAGCTTTTGCCCCGAGGACTGGTTATGTCAAGCTGCTCTTTAAAGAGAACCCGACTATCGATATGAAGCTTTGGTGGCTGTCTGAAGTCTCGAAGACGTTTCGCCTTGATTGAGAGTTGGCGGAGGTTAAGATGTCTATTGTCACTTCCCGTTTCGTCTATAGTTAACGACTACGTCAAGACATCATAGACTGCGTTACGAGTGGTGAGATTCTGTCCTTGTTCCTGGATGCTCAGGACTCGATCGAGAGACCAAGAAAGTTCCCGACCTACCTCATCACCCGCTACCCTGTCAGTGTTCACCCTTCCTTGGCTAAGGAGCTTTCTGGCATCCATACTGTTCGTCGCTTCTATCAATGGCACACCCATTAACCGGCTCGTCGTCACCTGGAGCCTTCCAGACCCACCTCCACCAAATATAAGCTTCAGTTTCCTCCCTTGCCTCCCATCCTATGAGCTACGAAGGATGAAAGACGAACAGCCTTGGTGTTTCAAATGCTGGGGTATCGGACATATATCGCGGTACTATTCTGCTCCCTCGGACAGGTGTGTGTGGTGCTCAGCTAACCACGCCTCCCGGACCGGCCCATATCGCATCCCTCCGATGCCCCCCACTGATGCTACCACTCCTACCTCAGAACAACTCCCCTCACTCCCACAAGACGCCTCAAAGTGGACGTGCCCACGCTGTCATGAGCCCGGGATCAACGTGTGGCATGGCTGTACCAGACGCACGCGCCTCGCCGCCTCCCACACCACTGACGCGCAATCTCAAGGCTCCACCACCACCGAACGATGTAGCTCGTCTCTCAACGCACATTTCTACCCTCTTCCGCCTATCAGATGGCTGCTGCACATTCTAAGCGGAACTACTCGCCATTGCTGAAGCTCTCCACATACACTATCGCTCACGGAACTCAGCCACCTTCATCCACTTCGATTCCAGATCTGTCCTAGGAACATTCACCCATCCTTCCCCACGCGAGGACATCCTCATCAATACCCACGCCCTCGCTTTCCTCCACAACCTACTCATCCTCAATTGAATACCAAATTATGCAGGAGTCGCAGTCACTGAGGATGCTGACTCTGCTGTCAACCTCGCTACTCTCTTACCATGCGTCATCTGCCCCGTTCATCAGCATCTATCTTCCCTCAAGTTCAATAACAGGATCACTATAGTAAGGTCATGATTGTGTTGTTTCAAAAAAATCAACCATTCCAGCTGTGATGTAATGTCAAGTACTGATGGTTCCAATGCATTCTGAGGAGCCGGCACAAAATATCTATAAGCGTAGCCGCCTGTCACCTTACATGCACGGCCAACGCACAGCCTCGTTGATGCTCTATTGTTATGTGAATCAGCCGTTCAGGTGCGCACACAATCAAATATAGATGTTGAAGTACACAGTTACACTACAACGACAGCAAATAGACAATGCGAAACAAAACAATTAGTACGTGAGGAAGGTACGTGCTTATAACAACGACCACCATGCCACTACAATGGTTATATTGCATGCACACACACACACACACACACACACACACACACACACACACACACACACACACACACACACACACACACACACACACACACACACACACACACACACACAACACACACACACACAACACACACACACACACACACACACACACACACACACACACACACACACACACACACACACACACACACACACACACACACACACACACACACACACACATTTTTACACAACAGCCTTAAGAATCCTTGTATATCCACATCCATATATTTGATCTCATACCTCAAGCCATCTCTTTATAAATTATAATAACTTCATGACACTCAAACCTATCCTCGTGCATTAATCTATCCTTTTGAAATGTTTGAACAAAGGTATTTTGATATTTATTGAGACCTTCAAATATACCAACCTTATATGTTATTGAAAAAGGTAGAGTTAAAGTCTTGCCATTAGTAGAAAAAATTATTGATACTAATGTTTATTGCCTACCATAATAGTAGATGCCTTCCACGAAAGTTACCTTGAAGCAAGTTAAAGAACAGTAAATTCCAATTCATGACAAAAATTTCAAGATATACTCAATTTAACTTTTTTTTGTATTCTATTCTATCCATGTGTTTTCGTTACCTTGCCTGACACAAAGTAATAATAGTCTTCTTCACCCTTCCTTTCTCCCTTCCCTTTACATCAGAGAACCTTTCCTTCCTCCTTTCTCATCTTCTTTTCTCCCTCCATCATCTTCCTCCTTCCTGTCCTATCAGTAACCTCGTTCCTCTCTCACCCCATTTTCCTTTTTCACACTGACGGAAGATTTTCTTGTTTGCATAGAAGATTAGAAGGCAAGTAAGGTGCTACAGAAGAGAAAAGTGCAGATAAGGGTGGAAAGACTGGAAGGCTGGCTCAGAGGAGGTGGAGGAGGGAAGTTGAACCTATTTGAGGCATTGTGTGTGTGTGTTGGGGTTGAAGAAGAGAAAGGAGAAAGAGAGAAAAAGAGAGAGAGAGAGAGAGAGAGAGAGAGAGAGAGAGAGAGAGAGAGAGAGAGAGAGAGAGAGAGAGAGAGAGAGAGAGAGAGAGAGAGAGAGAGAGAGAGAGAGAGAGAGAGAGAGAGAGAGAGAGAGTGTGAGTAATAGTAGTAGTAGTAGTAGTAGTAGTAGTAGTAGTAGTAGTAGTAGTAGTAGCAGTAGTAGTAGTAGTAGTAGTAGTAGTAGTAGTAGTAGTAGTAGTAGTAGTATAGTAGTATCATCATTATTATTACAGTTTTAACCTTGGTGTGCTCTTATGTAGTTATCGTCTTTTCATGTGTATCTCGTTATGCAATCTTTGGATGTATTGTTGTGTGACGCAGTGTTCCGTACAGAGGAAATGTATTTGATTGATTGATTTGATTGATTCAGTGATTGATTTATCGATATATTGATCCACATCTCTTTGATATCTGTTTTATCTATTTATGCTCATTTATTTGCTTATTTATTTATTGTTTTTTTCTTAATTTATTTCGTTAGTTATTACATCGTTCATATGTTTGATGATATTAAACTATTGTGTCAGCTCAAAAAAAAAAATGTAATACGGTAAACATTTTCAAAAATATATATTGTATGCAATTTCCTTTGGCATTTAGCGCACATGCAACAAGAGGGCAGCTTTTACCTACTCTCCGTTAATGTTCAGGCAAATGGTCGGTGTTTGCTGTGCAGGCTAGCTAGGGCATGCACAGTCTACGCATTACTGTCACAGAGGCAACAAAACAAGACCGTTAGGAGACTTTGCATTTACCAACTTGTTAACACGTGCCTGCATGCTACCATCTGCGGAGGGTGAGTGCTGATTAGTGGTGGGAAGCACTAATCCCTGTGGCAAGTCTTAAAGGGGTCGAAAGAGTAAGGCAGTACTGTGTATATGTTAAAGTATTTTCCTCTCTAGTATATTGTCACAAAAGGTTAGATGTTTTAAGTCCAGTATTCATGTGTTGCGTACCCGAGTATCGTATCATCATTGCGTATCAGTGTGGTCGGGCAAACGTTTCATTGGTGCATGTTGAAATGTGATACAAAGATACCCCACACCAAATTATCGGGCCATGTCACGATACGCGGATAAGCAACACGTGAATACCGGCCTTCAGAGAACTATGATAAAAAAAGCAAAGTTAATGTTTCAAGTGGATTAGCAAATTACTTCTATAAACAATGTCGATATTGAAACTCACCCTTTTACTGAGTAGCCTAAACACAGCTAAATAAAAATATTCTAAAGGTTCAGCGCTGTCGTGCACCCATGTTTTACTAACTCGTACCTTACATACTGAATATTAGTTTGTTAACATGTTATAAGAGAAACAAAATTATCAAAATGAAAATGGGATTATCTTATTCTCAATACGTGGTGATGCTGCTGTCAAATATGTATCGAAGAGCATGATTGAAAAAGTGTGGTTCATATGATGTTATGTTGTATGTGTTTGTTGTTGTTCCTGGTGTTGTTGTTATTGTTTACTGGTAGAGAGAGAGAGAGAGAGAGAGAGAGAGAGAGAGAGAGAGAGAGAGAGAGAGAGAGAGAGAGAGAGAGAGAGAGAGAGAGAGAGAGAGAGAAGAGAGAGAGAGAGAGAGAGAGGAGACGAGAGAGAGACGAGAGAGAGAGAGAGAGAGAGAGAGAGAGAGAGAGAGAGAGAGAGAGAGTAAAAACAAACAAAAAAAAGACAGAATTTATACGGTACTGTTTCCGCCATTCTAGATAGGACGCATCCACAATGGGGGGTGGGGTGGGGCGGTAAAGTTGACAGGGAGGCAGGGAAACAGAGGGAAGAGTAGAGAGCAATGCACTTCACCCAAACATCCTTTACTCTTTCTCTTCTCTTCGTCCTTCCTTGAGTAAGTCTTATTTTCTGTGTGTTAAGTACAAGGGAGAAAAAAGTTATGTGATTCTTGCAAGTACGGTGAAGAGGCGAAAATTATAGGTCTAGTATAACAGTATTCTGGTCTTAGGTTTGTCTCTGTTAAAAATACGAATTGGACTTTCACATTTCTACTCAACCTTCTCTGTTTTCTTTCTGCCTTTCACTCTCTTAGCCAATACCTCTGTCATCTTTTTTTAGGGGGTGTGGTGACTTCCTTCATGCATGTCCTCCCTTCCCTTCCTTCTCTCCCTCCCTCTCTTCCTTCCTTCCTTCTTCCCTCCCTTCCACAACCTTCAGTTCTCTCCACGGCCTTCTAATACTCGCTTCCTTATCGATATAGTATATAGGAAGCGTTAAAAGGGATGAGATTGTAAAGTTTATCACGTGGTGGTGGATGCATGGCTTGGTTTGTTCTGTGTGTGTGTGTGTGGGTGTGTGCGGGTGTGGGTGTGGTGTGTGTGTGTGTGTGTGTGTGTGTGTGTGTGTGTGTGTGTGTGTGTGTGTGTGTGTGTTACTTACGGTTAGGGTATCGCCAGGAGGTAGGAAACGTAAAGCTGGCAACACAGCCCTCGTTAGCCCTTACCTCCATTAGTCTTCATCCTGGAATACACATCAACCTCACCATCCTCTTTTCCTTAGTTTGGTGATTATTTAATATATAAAAAATTTGGATTCAGTTTCTCTCGTGGAACAGTTTGAGGTGGAGGTGGAGGAGGGTCTGAAGAGCGACCTCGAGGCCTCCTTCACCACCTCGGTCTCCAGTGCTGCTTCAAGGTCGTCCACCCCGTCTCCCCTTCACTCTGTTTTCACCGACAAATTCCCTCGATTCCCAGCACCCAACCCAGCTTGTGACTCCCATCAGCCAACCCAACTTGTGACTCAGTGATCACCCATCACAACCAGACAACAGATCACTGCTGCTTCCCCCAGCATCAGTGATCACCCATCACAACCAGACAACAGATCACTGCTGCTTCCCCCAGCATCAGTGATCACCCATCACAACCAGACAACAGATCACTGCTGCTTCCCCCAGCATCAGTGATCACCCATCACAACCAGACAACAGATCACTGCTGCTTCCCCCAGCATCAGTGATCACCCATCACAACCAGACAACAGATCACTGCTGCTTCCCCCAGCATCAGTGATCACCCATCACAACCAGACAACAGATCACTGCTGCTTCCCCCAGCATCAGTGATCACCCATCACAACCAGACAACAGATCACTGCTGCTTCCCCCAGCATCAGTGATCACCCATCACAACCAGACAACAGATCACTGCTGCTTCCCCCAGCATCAGTGATCACCCATCACAACCAGACAACAGATCACTGCTGCTTCCCCCAGCATCAGTGATCACCCATCACAACCAGACAACAGATCACTGCTGCTTCCCCCAGCATCAGTGATCACCCATCACAACCAGACAACAGATCACTGCTGCTTCCCCCAGCATCAGTGATCACCCATCACAACCAGACAACAGATCACTGCTGCTTCCCCCAGCATCAGTGATCACCCATCACAACCAGACAACAGATCACTGCTGCTTCCCCCAGCATCAGTGATCACCCATCACAACCAGACAACAGATCACTGCTGCTTCCCCCAGCATCAGTGATCACCCATCACAACCAGACAACAGATCACTGCTGCTTCCCCCAGCATCAGTGATCACCCATCACAACCAGACAACAGATCACTGCTGCTTCCCCCAGCATCAGTGATCACCCATCACAACCAGACAACAGATCACTGCTGCTTCCCCCAGCATCAGTGATCACCCATCACAACCAGACAACAGATCACTGCTGCTTCCCCCAGCATCAGTGATCACCCATCACAACCAGACAACAGATCACTGCTGCTTCCCCCAGCATCAGTGATCACCCATCACAACCAGACAACAGATCACTGCTGCTTCCCCCAGCATCAGTGATCACCCATCACAACCAGACAACAGATCACTGCTGCTTCCCCCAGCATCAGTGATCACCCATCACAACCAGACAACAGATCACTGCTGCTTCCCCCAGCATCAGTGATCACCCATCACAACCAGACAACAGATCACTGCTGCTTCCCCCAGCATCAGTGATCACCCATCACAACCAGACAACAGATCACTGCTGCTTCCCCCAGCATCAGTGATCACCCATCACAACCAGACAACAGATCACTGCTGCTTCCCCCAGCATCAGTGATCACCCATCACAACCAGACAACAGATCACTGCTGCTTCCCCCAGCATCAGTGATCACCCATCACAACCAGACAACAGATCACTGCTGCTTCCCCCAGCATCAGTGATCACCCATCACAACCAGACAACAGATCACTGCTGCTTCCCCCAGCATCAGTGATCACCCATCACAACCAGACAACAGATCACTGCTGCTTCCCCCAGCATCAGTGATCACCCATCACAACCAGACAACAGATCACTGCTGCTTCCCCCAGCATCAGTGATCACCCATCACAACCAGACAACAGATCACTGCTGCTTCCCCCAGCATCAGTGATCACCCATCACAACCAGACAACAGATCACTGCTGCTTCCCCCAGCATCAGTGATCACCCATCACAACCAGACAACAGATCACTGCTGCTTCCCCCAGCATCAGTGATCACCCATCACAACCAGACAACAGATCACTGCTGCTTCCCCCAGCATCAGTGATCACCCATCACAACCAGACAACAGATCACTGCTGCTTCCCCCAGCATCAGTGATCACCCATCACGACCAGACAACAGATCACTGCTGCTTCCCCCAGCATCAGTGATCACCCATCACAACCAGACAACAGATCACTGCTGCTTCCCCCAGCATCAGTGATCACCCATCACAACCAGACAACAGATCACTGCTGCTTCCCCCAGCATCAGTGATCACCCATCACAACCAGACAACAGATCACTGCTGCTTCCCCCAGCATCAGTGATCACCCATCACAACCAGACAACAGATCACTGCTGCTTCCCCCAGCATCAGTGATCACCCATCACAACCAGACAACAGATCACTGCTGCTTCCCCCAGCATCAGTGATCACCCATCACAACCAGACAACAGATCACTGCTGCTTCCCCCAGCATCAGTGATCACCCATCACAACCAGACAACAGATCACTGCTGCTTCCCCCAGCATCAGTGATCACCCATCACAACCAGACAACAGATCACTGCTGCTTCCCCCAGCATCAGTGATCACCCATCACAACCAGACAACAGATCACTGCTGCTTCCCCCAGCATCAGTGATCACCCATCACAACCAGACAACAGATCACTGCTGCTTCCCCCAGCATCAGTGATCACCCATCACAACCAGACAACAGATCACTGCTGCTTCCCCCAGCATCAGTGATCACCCATCACAACCAGACAACAGATCACTGCTGCTTCCCCCAGCATCAGTGATCACCCATCACAACCAGACAACAGATCACTGCTGCTTCCCCCAGCATCAGTGATCACCCATCACAACCAGACAACAGATCACTGCTGCTTCCCCCAGCATCAGTGATCACCCATCACAACCAGACAACAGATCACTGCTGCTTCCCCCAGCATCAGTGATCACCCATCACAACCAGACAACAGATCACTGCTGCTTCCCCCAGCATCAGTGATCACCCATCACAACCAGACAACAGATCACTGCTGCTTCCCCCAGCATCAGTGATCACCCATCACAACCAGACAACAGATCACTGCTGCTTCCCCCAGCATCAGTGATCACCCATCACAACCAGACAACAGATCACTGCTGCTTCCCCCAGCATCAGTGATCACCCATCACAACCAGACAACAGATCACTGCTGCTTCCCCCAGCATCAGTGATCACCCATCACAACCAGACAACAGATCACTGCTGCTTCCTCCAGCATCAGTGATCACCCATCACAACCAGACAACAGATCACTGCTGCTTCCCCCAGCATCAGTGATCACCCATCACAACCAGACAACGGATCACTGCTGCTTCCCCCAGCATCAGTGATCACCCATCACGACCAGACAACAGATCACTGCTGCTTCCCCCAGCACCAGTGATCACCCATCACAACCAGCCAACACATCACTGCTAACATCACTCTCTCATCACACACCCAGTTCCAGTTTCGTCTCCGTTTGGCAATCTGTTCGCTTTTCTATTGCATTTCTCTCTAACTAATCATTTTAACTGTAATTTTCTATTTTCTTAATGTTTTACAATGTATTTTTTATAAGTCATAAGTAGGTTCATCCCGCAGACAAATGAGTGAAGGTTGACGCAGCGGGCAGACATTAATTAATTATCAGTGTGAAACAGAGGCTGCCAATTGTTTGTGGAATAATGTGAAAGAAATTAAACGAAGAACAGAGATAGAATGGAGTGTTTTTTCTTAAGCTAAACAGTGTTATTAAAAATAATCTCTTATTATTAGTAAGCAGAAAGGTTAATAATATGTATAATCAGTGCATTCTACCTTATGTCTAATACATGGACTAAAAACCTGGAGTCATATGAAAGTTCTGCAATGAAAACTTCAAAGTGCCAAAGGGGAATGAAGAGCACAATGCTAAATATAACAAGGAGAGATAGGGAGAGAACATCGTGGCTTTGAGAACATACCAAAGTTGAACACATTTTGACTACAATTGAAATATAAAAATGGACATAAGGTAGGACATGTCATTCACCGAACAGGTAATAGATGGATCATTTTAGTTACACACTGGAAACTCAGAAGAATTTGTATAATTATAGAATAGTCACGTTTTCTTCCTGCAGGAGACGGAAAGACAAGAAAGAATATGGAATAGGATTTTTAATATACAAAAAAATAGTAGGAAATATTGAAAACTAGCAGGAAGTATTGAATTGAGTATCAAGATGATAAAGAAGACATTAAATATAGACAGAAAACAGCTGTATGCTTTTTTTACTCTCCATTTCCTTCCTCTCTTTCATATCCTCTTTTGTTCTCTTCTCTACTCCTTCCTCCCTCCTCATTGCTTTCCTATCCTACCTCTTTTCCCTCTATTTCCTCCCTCCCTCTTTGTTGCACCCATTTGATATTGTATCATATATTCCCTCTTCCCTCTTTCTTTAATACCTATCTTCCTCCCAACCCTTCTCTTATACGTAATTTAACTCTTTCTGATCGGATCCGCCATTGCTGGCTCTGGAAGTAAACAAGGTCCTGAAAAAGCTCTCCCGATTCTGAGGAATTTAGAGTGACCTAGCGAGCTGCCACCCTCCAGTCTTGGCAGAGAACGACAGTAAGACCCAGTCGACAGTATAGTGACATCAGGGTATTTGAGGGATTTTGGACTTTGCCAATTTTTTGACATTAAATTCCATACACTTGGCCATGCCCTTCCTGTCCGAAATTCCGTGTCTGCGCATGCGCAGTGAGAGGGATGTGACGTGTGGCATCGTCATGACTACGTCACTCCACCCCCACTGGTGCGGGATGGAAAGGAGAGTGGGAAGGGGAAGGGGAAATGGGAGGGGATAGATGGAGGAGTGGAGCAGGGATAGAAAGTGGGGTAAGAATGGAAGGGGAATTATGAGGGGGAGGAGTGGTGAGGTGGAGGGAAAGTGAGGAAATGATAGATGTGGGAGTTTGGAAGGTGAAAGGGGTAGGGATGGAAGGGGGAGTTAGCTGGGAGGATGGGGGTAGGGATAGATATGGGAGTAAGGACTGTTAAGTGGTAGGGAAGGTGGTAGGGAGGTGGAGAGGGAATAGAGGATTGAGTACGGAAGGAATGAAGAGTTGGAAGGGGTAGGAAAGATGGGGAGATGGGAGGGCAAGGGAGGATGGTGAAGGAATATATGGGGGAGTGGGAAAGGGGGGAAGGGATAAGGATAGTCGGAAGAGTGGGAATGGAAAGTGGAGTAGTTATAGAAGGGGAATGGAAAGCGGGAGGATAGATGATGGAAGCGGTAGATTGGGGAATGGGGAGGGGGAGGAAAGGTGGGAAAAGGACAGATAGGGAAGTTTGGAAGGGGGAATGGTTTGGGAGATGGAGTAATAATAAAAGGAGGAGTGGGGAGTAGGAAGAGGTAGGAAAGGAAGGGGCAGTGGGGTGGGGGAGATGGGTAAGTATGGAAGGTGGAGTGGGGAGGGAAGAAAGGTAAATAGGGAAGGTGGAAAATGTAGGGATGGAAAGGGAAGTGTGGAGGGAGGAAGGGATAGGGTTGGAAAGTGGAGTGGGGGAAGGGAAAGAGTATGGGAGTGTTAAAAGGGTAGGGATAGAATGGGAAGTTACGAGACAAGATGGGGTAGGGATGGAAGGGGGAGTTGGGAGTGGGGAGAGGGGAAGGTGTAGGGAGTGAAGGAAGCGTGGGAAGGAAGGTAAAGGAAGGGGTAGAATGGGGAGTGGGGAGGCAAGAGGGGATAGTGATAAGAGTGGACGTAGAAAGGTGAAGAAGGGCTAGGGATGGAAGGGAGACAATGGATGAAGGAAGGGGTAAGGATGGAAACGGAAGTAGAGAGGGTGGAAGGGGTAGTGATGGAAGGAGGAGTGGGGAGGGAGGAAGGGGTAGGGATGGAAGGGGAGTGGGGAGAGAAGAAGAGGTAGGGATGGAAAGAAGAGTGGGGAGAGGGGAAGGGTTATGTATAGTAGGAGGAGTTATGAGGATGGAAGGGGTAGAAATTGGCGAGGGTGTGTGGGGTGAAGAAGGGGTAGGGATGGAAGGGAGAGTGGGAAGGGGAAGGGGAAATGGGGAGGGGATAGATGGAAGAGTGGGAAAGGGATAAATGGGGGAGTGGGGAGGGATAGATGGAGGAGTGGGGAGGGAAAGTGGGATAGGAATGGAAGGGGGAATTATGAGGGGTAGGAGTGGAGAGGTGGAAGGAAAGTGAGGAAATGATAGATGTTGGAGTTTTGAAGGGAGAAGGGGTAGGGATGGAAGGGGGAGTTAACTGGGAGTATAAGATAGAGATAGAAATGGGAGTAAGGAGTGTTAAGGAATAGGGAAGGAAGGGGGAGTGGGTTGGGTTGAAGGGGTAAGAATAGATAAGAAGAGGTAGGGATGGAAGGATTATTGGAGATAGGGGGATGGTTAGGAATTGAAAAGTGAATGGAAGGGATAGTGATGGAAGTGGGAGTTGGGAGGGTTAGGGAGAAAGATGTAAAGTGGGATGTGAAGGGGGGAAGGGATACGGATGGAAGGGGGAACGGGGAAGGGATGGAATGGAAAGTGGCGAGGATGGAAAGGGTATGAATTGCAGAGGGAGTGGGAAGGGGGAAGTGGTAGGGATTGAAGGAAAAATGTGGATTGGGGAAAGGTTAAGTATAGAAGGGGGAATGGGTTGAGGGAAAGAGGTAAGGGTGGAAGGGGGAGTGAGGAAGAGGGAAGGTTAAAGGGTTAGGAAAGGAAGCGGGAGTGACGAGGTGGAAGAGTGGGGAGGGTGGAATGTGTAGGAAGAGTAGAGAAGGGGTAAGAGGTAAGGATAGGGGAAGGGGAAAAAATGGAAGGAATAATGTGTAGGGGGTTATGGAAGGGAATGGATAAGGATGGAAGGGCGAGTTGGGAGGGTTGAAGGGAAAGTTGGGACGGGGGAACGGGTAGGGATGGAAAGAAGAGTAGCTAGGGGGAAGGATTATGAATGGAAGGTGAGGTTGGGAGGGGGAAGCGGTAGGGATTGAAGGGGGGGTGGATAGAGGAGGATAGGGGAGTGCGGAGGGGAATAGGTAGGGATGGAAGCGGTAGTGGGGAGGGAGGAAGGGCTAGGGATTAAGAGGGGAGTGAGGAGAGGGAAAGGGGAAGGGGTAAGGATGGAGTGTGTGTGTGGGTGATTGAGTGTGAGTGTGGGTGAGAGAGTGTGAGTGTGATTTTGGGTGAGTTTGGGTGAGTGAGTGAGTGTGAATGTGAGGGAGTGAGTGAGTTTGCGTGTGAGTAAGTGAGTAATTGTTAGTATGGGTGAGTGAGTGTGAGTGTGGGTGAGTGAGTGTGGGTGAGTGAGTGTGAATGTGGGTGAATGAGTGAGTGTGCGTGTGAGTGGGTGAGTGATTGTTAGTATGGGTGACTGAGTGTGAGTGTAGGTGAGTGAGTGTGAGTGAGTGAGTGAGTGTGAGTGTGGGTGAGTGAGTGAGTGTGAATGTTAGTCATTGTGATTGTGAGTGTGAGTGAGTGATTGTGAGTGTTAGTGAGTGAGTGAGTGTGAGTGTGGGTGAGTGAGTGTGAGAGTGGGTGATTGAGTGTGAGTGTGAGTGAGTGTGTTTGAGTAAGTGAGTGAGTAGTGTGCAAGGAGGGCAATTGGCTTTGATGGAAGGGGGAGTAGGGAGGGGGGAAGGTGTAGGGATGGAAGGAAGAGTGGTATTGGTGAAGGGGTAAGGATGGAACGGGGAGTGGAAAGAAGGGGGTCGAGGATGGAAGGGGGAGTTTATAGGAGGCAAAGGGTTAGGATGGTATGGAGAGTGGGGAAGAAGGAAGGGGTAAGGATACATGAAAGAGTGAGGAAGGGGTAAGGCTTTATGATGGAAGAGGGAATGGGAAAGGGGCAAAGGGTAAGGATAAAAGTGGAGAGGGGAGGAGGGAGGTGGTAGGGATGAAAGGAAGAGTGGGGATGGAAGAAGGGTCAGGGATGGAAGGAAGAGTTGTAAGGGGGAAACGGATAAGGATGGAAAGTGGATTGGGGAAGGGGGAAAGGGATAGTGACTCTAGAAAAAGTGGGGAGGGTGGAAGGGGTTAGAAGTGAAGAAAATGTTGGAAGGGGGAAAGGGATAAGGATTGAAAGTGGAGTGGGGAGGGTTGAAGGGGTAGACACTAACGGAAGAGTGAGGAGGGGGAAGGGATTAAGATGGAAGGGGGAGTTGGGAGGGGGAAGAGTTAAGGATGGAAGGGGTATTGGGGATTGAGGATTGGGTAAGAATGGAAGGGAAAGTGGGTAGGGGGAAGGGGTAGGTATGGACGGGGGATGTGTGGGGGGGGAAAAGAGTTTGGAATGAAAGGGGAGTGATGAGGGAGCAAGTGGATTTGGGGAGGGCGGAAAAAGTAGGGAGGGAGAATATTGTAAGGATGATAGGAAGAGTTGAGAGAAGGGAAAGAAAAGAGATGGTAGGGGATTTAGGGAAGGAGAAAGAGATGGGGATGGATGGTGAGTGGGGAGAGGGGAAAGCGTTATAAATTGAAGGACGAGTGGGGAGGGGGAAAGGGGTAGGGATGGAAGGGAGAGTGTGAAGGGGGAAAAAGGAAGGGATTGAAGGGGGTGTTGGAAGGGGTAAGAGAAAATTCAAAAGGGATAGATTGAGGAGTGTGGAAGGGAAGGTTGAGTGGGGAAGGGATAGATGGGGGAGTGGGGACGGATGGACGAAGGAGTGGGGAGGGGAAGTGGGGTATGAATGGAAGGTGGAATTGGGAGGGGGAGGAGTGGGGAGGTGGAGGGAAAGTAGGGAAAGGATAGATGTGGGAGTTTGAAAAAGTGGGATAGAAAGTGGGAATAAAAGAAGGGGGAGTGGGAAGGGAGAAAGGGATAATGATAGTAAATGGAAGGGGGAAGGGTAAGTTTGGAGGGGGGAAGGGGTAGGGATGGAAGGGAGAGTGGGGAGAAGGGAAAGGGTAATGATGGAAGGGTTAGATGGGTGAGTGTGTCAGAGGAAGGAGGATAGGGAGAGAATAGATGGGTTAATGGGGAGAGGGGAAGGGCTTAGGGATGGAAGGGGGATAGGGGAGGCAGGATGGGATAGGGATGGAGGGAAGAGTGATGATGGGGGAAGGGGTAAGAATTGAACGGGGAGTTGGGAGGTGAAAGGGGTAGGGATGGAAGAGGGAGTGGAAGGTTTAAAAGGTTAAGGATGAATTGGGGGTTTAGAAGGGAGAAAGGATAGGGATGGAAGGAAGAGTGAGGAGGGGGGAAGGGTTAAGAAAGGAAGGGGGAGTGTTGATGGGGAAAGGGGAAAGATGGATAAGGGATTTGGGAGGGAGGAAAGGGTAGAGTATTGAAGTGGGAGTAAGGAGGGGGGAAGGCGAATGATTGAAAGGAGTATATGAATGGGGGAAAAGGGTGGGATGGAAAAAGGGGTGTGAGGAAGGGGAAAGGATAGGGATTGAAAGGTTAGTAATGAAAGGGGAAGGGGAAAGAATGGAAGGAAGAGTGGGGAGGGGGGAAGGGGTAAGAATGACTTGGAGAGTGGGTAGGGATGGTAAGGGGAATGGAAGGGGTAGGGATAGAAGTGAGAGCTGGGAGGGTTAAGGAGAAAGATGGAAGGGGGAGTGAGAAGAGGGTAAGGGGTACGGATGGAAGGGGGAGCGGGGAAGAGATGAAATGGAAAGTGGCGAGGAAGGAAAGGGTATGGATGGCAGAGGGAATGGGAAGAGGGAAGGGGTAGGGATTGAAAGAAAAATGTGGATTGGGGAAAGGGTAAGGATAGAAGGGGGAATGGGTTGGGGGAAAGAGGTAAGGGTGGAAGGGGGAGTGAGGAAGAGGGAATGGTTAAACGGTTAGGAAAGGAAGCGGAAGTGAAGAGGTGGTGAGAGGGGAAGGGGTAATGTGAAGGAACAGTAGTGAGGGGGTAAGGGGTAAGGATAGGGGAAGGGGAAAAGCTGGAAGGAATAATGGGTAGGGGGTTATGGAAAGGAATGGGTAAGGTTGGAAGGGCGAGTTGGGAGGGTTGAAGGGAAAGTTGGGAGGGGTGAACGGGTAGAGATGGAAAGAAAAGTAGCTAGGGGGAAGGGGTAAGAATGGAAGGTGGAGTTGGGAGGGGGAAGCAGTAGGAATGGAAAAGGGGGTGGATAGAGGAGGATAGGGGAGTGCAGCGAGGGAAATAGTTACATATATTTATATATATATATATATATATATATATATATATATATATATATATATATATATATATATATATATATATATAATATATATATATATATATATATATATATATATATATATATATATATATATATATATATATATATATATATATATATATATATATATATATATATATATATATATATATATATATATATATATATATATATATATATATATTATATATATATATATATATATATATATATATATATATATATATATATATATATATATATATATATTATATATATATATATATATATATGTATATATATATATATATATATATATATATATATATATTATATATATATATATATATATATATATATATATATATATATATATATGTATATATATATATATATATATATATATATATATATATATATATATTATATATATATATATATATATATATATATATATATATATATAATATATATATATATATATATATATATATATATATATATATATATATATATGTATATATATATATATATATATATATATATATATATATATATATATATATATATATATATATATATATATATATATATATATTATATATATATATATATATATATATATATATATATATATATATTATATATATATATATATATATATATATATTATATATATATATATATATATATATATATATATATCTATATATATATATATATATATATATATATATATATATCTATATATATATATATATATATATATATATATATTATATATATATATATATATATATATATATCTATATATATATATATATATATATATATACTATATATATATATATATATATATATATATATATATATATATCTATATATATATATATATATATATATATATATATATTATATATATATATATATATATATATATATATATATATATATATATATATATATATATATATATATATATATATATATATATATATATATATATATATATATATCTATATATATATATATATATATATATATATATATATATATATATATATATCTATATGATATATATATATATATATATATATATATATATAT
>JAPQNM010000017.1:79466-97916 GCA_029783475.1 Metacarcinus magister | reverse complement strand
TTAATTCATTGTGTGGCAACTGGAGCCGCGCCATGAGAGCTGAGGTAGTCCCTTGTCACACACTGCTTGCGTGGCCTGGCTGTCTTCATTAACACTACAGCTCTGTACTCCAAACACAACCTCATCTACCTATCACTTCATTAACTATATAGTCTTACACACTCCTTAATTGTTAATCAGTAAATATAATACACAAAAAGTGGTTAAATAACACTTAAATAGATGAACTATAAGAAGCTTCACTACCGCTTCGAGATTATTCTTCCAACTCGTATCATCGTCTCATCAAACTAAGATTATTTCAATTTAGCTCGTCCTTCTTACCTCACAGTGCTTCCCGAATGCCCCACACCACCCATGGCATCCCTAGGGCGGCACACGAAGGGGAGGGAGGCGTAGGAAGGTGGTAAATGTGGAATAATAACAAGAGGCAATAGACAGCAGGTAACCCGCTCGGTGACTGAGTGAAACTGACGCCTGACTGGAGGAAGCATTTGTAGGTCACGTGATCACGTCCGCGAATATTACGTATTTTTGAAGTGTAGTTTATAAAGAGGGAGGAGGAATATAAGTCGTAGAAGTAGTAGTAGTTATGATAATTAAAGTGAGAACAATAGTGATACCAATACCAATAATAATAATGATGATAATGATTCTACTATGTACCAAATCATACGTTCCAATAATGTGAAATAAAAACTAGAGAAAAAAATACTCAACCAGCCAAGTTGATATTGATAGAACACTCGCTACCCAGACCGCACGCTGGCTAGTCGAGCTGCTCCTGTCTCTCATGCACCCAGCCACGCAAGGTTTAACACTCGCCCTCAGTGTACCTGCAGGTGCCTGAAGGATTTAGTCTGGCTTTTGCCTCTAGAGACCTGTGTTTCACCCGACGCTGAACCCTGAAGGAGTGTCTCGTAGGGCACGTCCATGAAGGGAGCCCTTAGAGTGGCTGGTTATAGGGTGATTCACAGCGGGCCATAGGGAAACTGGTAGGATAGGTTCAAGTCCCGAACGGGGCAACAGTGGGGCTAGTTCGACGCCTGTAAGGTGGCTAGTTTCAGCCCTCCCACTGTTGTAGGTATTGCCAGCACGTAGTTTAGCTCCCCTTTTAGTTTTAGCTGTGTTCTCCGCTGCGGTGGATCTGGATAGGTAGGGATTATAGGGCTTCCCAAGATGAAGGAGAGGAAGGTTTCACGCCTTCCTCGACCTATTAGACCACCAGTTACACCTTCACCTCCACTAACCACTACTGTTCCGTCACGTGTAACGACTGCTATGAAGAGGTACCGTCACCCCTCTACATCTAGTGATGGTTCCTTACCCTCGGCAGGGCGTATTGCTCCCACCAAGTTGCCCAGAATCAGCTATGACAATAGAAATACAGATTCACTAACCGCTGCCTCCTCCTCTCACTTATCTCGCTCTGATGTCTCCTCCTCACCTGCTCCAACATCTGTACGAGTTACGACATTCACTGCTCCTGCTGCGCCCTCTGACTGCTCAACATTGACCTCGACTTCATCCACTCCAAAACACAAACGCCCTGCCCTTGCTCAAGTTTCTGACAAGGCTCGCTCTGTCGCCCCCCCTGTGACTCCTCGTCACCTGCCTGTTCCTTCTGCTACACCCAACCTCCCCGCTCAACCTCATATCTCCTCTGCTGGTCCTTCCACCGCCTCGTCTGCTTCTTCCCCGCCTCTTACCGCAGGATCATCCTCCACGGCCACCACTGACGAAGACGGATTCACCCTTGTACAGAATAAGAAAACTCGATCCCGTGCTTCGAAACAGGGAAACGAGTCACTCCTGGAACACAGCTCATCTCTACCACGTATCACCCCCAAACCTTATGTGAGCGTGCAACGCCCTCCACCACTGCAATCTGTCTTCCCAGCCTTCCGAGTGACTGTAGAAGAAGGATCCAGCTACGAGGCAGTCGCTTCCTTAGAAAGCGACTACCCGGAGCTGCAGATGCGAAACCTGATAGGGAGAGACGGAAGCTCTGTTCTCCTCCCCAAGGACGACAACACCTACCAAATCTTGGACAGTCTCGCCTTAAACACACAAGCGGAGTTCAAGATCACAAAGCTGGACCCTCAAACACAAACAACGAAGGGCATTGTCATGGGATATCCGATACGCATGCCTCTTGCCCTTCTACAGCGCCACCCTCAGGTGGAAGAGGCAATTCGCTGCGTATCTTCCCGCTTCAAGGAGGAGACAAGGCAAGTCAGAGTCATCATCAGGGGAGCCCTCCCTCCTCATCTCGATCTGGGAAATTGGGGATGCTTTTACCTGAGACCCTACACGCCCGAGCCTCTCAGATGTTTCCGCTGCCAGCTGTTTGGTCACCATCAGGCGAACTGCACGCGCACTCCAACATGTGGTATTTGCAGTGGCCGCCATCCAACAACAAACTGCTTAGACAAGTACAAGGCAAAGCAGGAAGTTACTCACAAATGCCCGAACTGCTCCCAGGCACATCACGCGTGGAACCCGAGATGCCCTGTTCGCATTCAACGCGTGAATCAAGGTCGGGAACATCAGGTTTCCTGGGTACAAAGGCAACAACAGGCAACGTCAACCCCAGCCCTCTCAGGAACCTTCGTGTGGGGCCAACAACGTCAGCAGCAACCACAGCAGCCTATTCGTCAGGAGGACTTCCCAGCCCTTCCTGGAGCACCTCCTCCACCACAGACCCAGCCATTCCTACTGCCTCCTGCTCCACAGCCAAAACCCACCATTCGGCCTCCTGTCCCACAGCCACGACATACAATTCTGCCTCCTACTCAACCAGATCCTCCAAAGAATGCACTCCTCATTACGGCAGACATGCTGCACGAGTTTGCCAAGGAACTCTCAACATCAGTGGCCCGCACAATAGCACAGACCTTCACACAAATCTCGGGGGTTACCATCGATCTAATAGCGATGGAGTCGATGGTTTCCACCGTAGCCGAAAAGGTCACTACGGCGATGATGAAAACCCATTGTCTTCAGCCGACCACCGTCTCATCTCCTCATCAAGCCCCAGCTCAACCCAAAGTTTGTCTTATGGAACAGGGCGACGGAACACCGGCCCTCACCCATCCATAGAACAAGCTAACCTCACTCCAACCACCGGCCAAGTTGGTCGAGTCCGACTACTACAGTGGAATTGTCACGGAATTCGCGCCAAATACTCATCACTCCTAGAGTCCGCGCAGAATGACAAAACAGACGTTTTCCTACTGCAGGAAACTCTTCTCTCAGAAGGAACGAACATCAGTCTCCCTGGATTCAAGGCCTTCCACCTTCCTCGTGTCCAGGATTCCTGTCACGGACTCACCATCTTGGCCCGGCACACGCTTCACTGCACCCCCATCTCACAACCTCTTAGCTGTGGTGACCGAGTTGAGGTTCAAGCTGTAACCCTCCACCTTCCCCACTCAACTCTGCACCTATACAACCTCTACCGGCCACGCAATGCAACCCTAGCCCTTGAGGACCTTTTCGGTCTTGCTGCCACCGAGCCAGTCTTAGTGGTGGGAGATTTTAATGCCCATCACCCAATTCTCGCTTCCACAGGACCCACCAATGAGGCAGGTTTCCACCTAAGCTCTGCCCTGCGCGACTCTCACCACATCACTCTGCTGAACGACGTCGCACAACCAACACACATTGGAAACGGTAGGCTTGATCTCACCCTCATCTCCACTAATCTAGTTCACTCCTCATCATGGTCGCTTCACCCAACACTCACCAGCGATCACTTCGGCGTGATCATAGACATCCGGACCATCCTCGCCCCTCCTCCACCACGTCCCCAAAAATTCAATATGCGGCGTGCTGACTGGTGTGTGTTTCAGGACAAAGTTGAGGAGGTTTTCAAGAACACACAGCTTCCCCCCATGCTTGATGCCCAGGCGACCACGGTCACTAACATCATCCTGGAAGCAGCCCACCAATCCATCCCGTTCGTGAAGCCTCACTCCCGCACCTACAAAGATCGGTGGATCTATGGCACCAGAGTGCAAGAACTCAACAGGAGGGTCAACGCAGCACGCAAGTATTATCGTCACCACCCATGTACCACCACCCGTCAATACCTCCAAAGTGTTGTACGCCATGCACACAACACTAAGACAAAGCTGCGTAATGAAGCCTGGCTTCAATGGTGCAAGGGAGTAAATGCTCACACACCCCTTGGAGAGATGTGGCGTCGAGTCCGCGCTATTTACAAACCTCGCCCTCCTCCTCCACCCACTCATCCCTCTCCACAAGACGAAGCCAACAGACTGGCCCGCCACTTCGCCTCTCGCACTTCACCATCTATTTTACCTCCTACTACACAAAGCGAGCAATGTTACCTCAACGCCGAGAGATCCACTGCCATCACCACTGCCTGTGCTGAAGCAGCCGTCACCGATGCTCCCTTCACCATCCACGAGCTTGACGCTGCCCTACACTCCAAACCTGACACCGCTCCTGGCTCTGACAAAATAACTTACTCCATGCTGGCTCACCTAGGGCACACAGGCAAAACGGCCCTCCTCTCACTGTACAACCTTTCTCTCGAAACTGGAGCATTACCATCTGAATGGAAAGTTGCTACAATCCAGCCGATCCCAAAGCCCAAGGATCCGACAACAATGAGGCCGATCTCCCTTCTAAGTTGTCCTGCAAAGATCCTTGAACGCATGGTTCTTGCCCGCCTGAAGTGGCAGTCAGGCCCACTTCACCCTTCGCTATTCGCATACCAGTCACACAGAAGCACCACCACCTGCCTCATGACCCTTCTTGATGCTCTACGCTCGCGCTCAGGACTTGTTGTTTTCCTAGACCTCGAAAAGGCTTTTGAGCTGGCCAGCCCATCTGCCATCCTCGAAGCATTGACCAGGAAGGGGATTCGTGGTCGCCTCCTACAATGGGTGTCTGACTTTCTAACTGACCGCAGTGCTCGGGTACGTTTCCAAGGCCACCTCTCTCCCCCACATCACCACACCTTAGGCACGCCTCAAGGAAGCTGCCTCAGCCCCTTCCTATTCAACATCCTAATGGAAGGTCTTTTTGCCACCTTCTATGGACCTGGGGTTCAGCTTTTATGCTACGCCGACGACCTTGCACTAGTCTTCCCCAAACAAAACTACAAGAACCTTGTGCCCAGTGCCCTGAAGATTTTACAACAACACTGCACTGTCCTCGGTCTCAAAGTCAATCCTGAAAAGTCACGCTACATGACTTTTGGACTTTCTCCTCCATCACAGCCGCTTTGTCTTGGAAACACTCCCATACAATATACCAAAACTCACCAATATCTCGGAGTCTGGCTTGATCCACGCCTATCTTTCAAGACCCAAGTCAGATACCTCAAACAGAGAATTGAGGCCCGAAACAGAGTCCTGCGCTGCCTTTCTCAT
Source organism: Metacarcinus magister (assembly GCA_029783475.1). Classification (NCBI taxonomy): domain Eukaryota; kingdom Metazoa; phylum Arthropoda; class Malacostraca; order Decapoda; family Cancridae; genus Metacarcinus; species Metacarcinus magister. Next base: position 92,511 of record JAPQNM010000017.1, on the reverse strand, counting down.
CGAGGCAATGGTGCTTCTGTTGGAGTGAAGCGGCACTTCTACATCGCTGCTATTCGCTCCTTAATAGACTATTGCGCGCCTTGTCTCCCTGGCCTCTCACAAACCCTCTTTCAGACTCTGGAGGTGGCTCAGAATAACGCCTTGCGTACAATTCTGCATGCTCCAAGGTGGACACGCATAGACACACTGCGTGCAGAATGCGGGCTGCCTTCAATCAAATACCGCATTTTTGCGAGGGCATCGCTGGCCATGGCCAATTACATTCGTTCATGGCCTAATACTCCACTGACCAATCACCTCCTTCACGGATCTCAACGTCAGCCCAACACCACTCATAATGGCGATTGGATACATGCTGTAGCTGACGCTGCCCGAGCCCTAGAAATCAGTGATGCAGTCCGTTGTGAGCCTGACCTTCGTGTCCCTAATTATATCCCTCCCCCTCCTTGGGCTCCCAAGACCTTCACCATCCACCTTTCGCCTCACACACGACCTAAGTCAAGGCTGCCCACCCTTCTCCGACAAGAAAGTGTTGCTGCCATTGCCTCTTTCTCCTCCGCTGATGCTCTCCACTATTTCACAGATGGCTCTGCCAAAGAAGATGGCACAGCAGGAGCTGCCTTTGTATGTGGGGCAACGACACGTTCCTTCCGACTCTCAAACAACACTACTGCCTACCAAGCCGAACTGGTTGCACTCCTTATTTCACTACAACACGCCTGCAATCTTCAACCCACTTCCATCCACATCTTCTCAGACTCCCTTTCTGCTCTACACGCCATTCAACACGACTCTCCTACAGACAATGTCCTCCTCATCTCCTCCATTCACCATCACCTCCTAACTCTCTATCGCTCCAATACCGATGTTGCCTTCCATTGGGTTCCGGGACATGTTGGTCTCAACGGGAATGAGCGAGCTGACACAGCAGCCCGCCAAGCTAGTGAGAATTCATCCATCACTTTTCATGTCCCTATTAGCTATTCCAGCATTAAGGGAATGGTCAACAGGGCAGCCATCACTCAAACTGCTCATCTCCTGGAAAATTTTGTCATCCAGGGCTCTCGGTCAGCAACCTGGTACACGACTGCAACCAAGAGGAAACCACTTCAAATTCCACCTGGAACATCCCAAGAAATAGTATCCCACCTCGTCCGCCTAAGACTTGGTTACCTCTGCTGGTCACAGATAACAAACACAGACTCCGACCCTTGCCCACACTGCCTCACAGTCTCTGATGACCCACTAATACACTACGTCCTTCACTGCCCAAGTACCTGCAGACTACGTTCCCGGACTGCCGAGTCCCCTGATCCCGAGTACGAGCAGGCTGCACGGGTGGTCGCCTCTTCACCTCTAGCAGCGCTGCTCGACATCTGCACAAACTACCCTCCACCTCGATAGAAACCCTAACCATAATGTACATACACTGACGGGCTCTTAGTCAGCCCGTGCTCTTCCTCCCGGAGGAGCGATAGGGAAAAGATAGAACACGTCCATAAGCATTTTTTCAACCATTGAACATGAATCTTTTTCCACGTAATAAAACCAGTAAAGTATTGCCAACGAGGTCCAGGAGATTGCTAACTTATATGCATTTTCACCCATTTTATTATATACATACACATTTACTATTTTTATAAAACGGAATAGTTACCCTGTAGAAAAAAAAACCTTCATAGTTTTGTTAGGAGAATGAACGTTGATGAAACGGATGAAATAACTAGTAGGAGTCTAATACTTAATAGAATAAAGATGGATGAGAATGAATACAACCAAAAAATGGATGATGTCATGACCCCAGAATCACATCGTATTATTCTGGGGTTAAACAACAGAACGGTTAAAAAAACAACACACCACCACTTGACCACTTGCTTCTACATACATCCACATACATCGACATACTACTAGGCTGAGAACTCCACCAAGCACCTTCCCACTTTAATCTACACACCACCTGACCACCTACAACCACCTATCCTCCACCCTCCACCTCTACCTCCCTCCTCACCCTTACACCACCACTTCCTCCTCCAACACACGCCTCCACCTAGCCTGCCTGCTGCCACCTGTACCCTCTACCAAGCCTTTTTTCTTCTACATCACAAACCGTTGGCGCCAGTAGGCCTTATAGAGATAGGATGGACTTGCCTCTTGCCTGTGCGAATGTTTACGTTCTCTCTTGAATATGTTGAGAACGATGAGAGGCTATTGCCGCTAAAACCTCAGAGAGAAGTTAAGATACAATTAGCTTTTGACGCCACCATGTTTAGAAGAATTGCACGTCACTGGACCTGAACCCACCACCCAGATAAAACCCTTGTATTGAAATAACATCTTGGAGGATAACAAGAATTGACAGTGAAAATACATCACGTTCAACTTCATGCAAGCTGACTTAACTTGAAATATGAAAAGTTGACATAAGAAAGTTCATGTAGAGATTTTTGAAATTGATAACCTATGAATGTTAGTCAATGTAAAGGCGAGGATAAGTTAAGTATTAATGAAGAGGAAAGAATATTTGTATAGAAGATTATGCCTAAAAGATGGATGAAGGAATTGTGTTTTTGAGGCATTGAATATCACAAAGTTTGTCCTGCTCCATTCAGAAATAAAAGGAAGATCATAATTTGAGTGATCGTGGCGTCTTTCTTGGAGTTATTTGATTTATGTGTGGAACGGCAAAGGAAATTGAAAATTTAAATTAAAGTTATCAGCATGAGAGTAGATTGATGTATGTGTGTGTGTGTGTGTGTGTGTGTGTGTGTGTGTGTGTGTGTGTGTGTGTGTGTGTGTGTGTGCGCGCGTGCTTGTGTGTGTGTGTGTGTGTGTGTGTGTGTGTGTGTGTATGTGTGTGTGTGTGTGTGTGTGTGTGTGTGTGTGTGTGTGTGTGTGTGTATGTGTGTGTGTGTGTTTGTGTGTGTGTGTGTGTGCGTGTATGTGTGTGTGTGTGTGTGTGTGTGTGTGTGTGTGCGTGTGAGTGTGCGCGTGTGTGTGTGCGTGTGTGTGTGCGTGTGTGTGTGTGTGTGTATGTGTGTGTGTGTGTGTGTGTGTGTGTGTGTGTGTGTGTGTGTGTGTGTGTGTGTGTGTGTGTGTGTGTGTGTGTGTGTGTGTGTGTGTGTGTTTTATTTTTTTTACGTATTCACCCATCTTTATTTTATTAGGCATCACCGAGTGTGATGGCAGCTGCCCCTACCTTTCCGCAGGCTGCTGTGACGTTCAACCAGTGTGTGTGTGTGTGTGTGTGTGTGTGTGTGTGTGTGTGTGTGTGTGTGTGTGTGTGTGTGTGTGCGTGTGTGTATGGGTGTGTGTGTGTGTGTGTGTGTGTGTGTGTGTGTGTGTGTGTGCCTGTGTGTTTGTGTGTGTTTGTGTGCGTGTATGTGTGCGCGCGTGCGTGTGTGTGTGTGTGTGTTTGTGTGTTTGTGTGTGTGTGTGTGTGTGTGTGTGTGTGTGTGTGTGTGTGTTATATGGCTAATTACGCAGCATTTCACCATAAATGCATTCTCAAATACTAAGAGACCTTCTAACAGTATTAAAAATTTTTAAAGGATTCACAAATTTAAAGCCGGACGACTACTTTACTATCGACCGTTCAAGCATCACACGCAACAATGGCTTCAAAATAATTGGGAAACGATTTATAACTAATGAAGCCAAGTACTTTTTCTTCAATCGAGTCGTAAATATATGGAATGGACTGCCCCCAAACGTCGTCAACTCGAGCATAATTGAAACTTTTAAAAATCGTCTCGACAAACATCTTGATTGTAATCCCCGGCTGGCAATGTTCGTTACAGAATATTTATAGACATTTTCAAATCTTAAATGTAATTAAGGGATTCATGGTGTAGAGTGACTCAGACTGGTGGGGGGCTGCAGCTGTTGGTTGTCAGGGTACGGAGCGATCCCTTGATCCGAAGTAAACGAGAATCAAATCTCTACCTGAACAGCAGTTGCAGTATGAATCCTACTGGTCTGTGTCTACTGCACCAGTTCCCATTTGACATGAGCATGCGATTCTGTACCAGCATTAGTGGTAGTATAGTATAGTATAGTATCCTCCGCTATTTTATTTTTTTTTACTATATCACACTTACCTCGAAAATTCCATGTAGTTTTTCTATACTACATGGTATCAATTATTTTCCTGCCAGCTTTGGCTGGAGGTATGGGTGGGAGGGGAGGAGCCTTCCACTGTACTATCCTTTCTCTAATTCAAAAAGTTATTGTAGAGTAGTTATATGAAACAGCCTTCGCAGGGACCCCAGGGTCTGTTGCTGTTTGTGTTTTTTTAAGAATCTACTCATGACTCCTTTACCTGGAAGTCATCAAGCCTACGTGCAAGATTTGTGAGAGGAGAATTCGGCGATTATCTTCTTCTTGGTGTGTATATAGTGCAGTCTAATAATGGGGTTTCATGTTTTGGTTTGAATGCATAATTCACAACACAAAATATCATCGATAAAGATGAATTTTTGTCTATGTGTTATCTCGAGATTTTCCTGTATATGATATTGTGAATATCCCTGTAATGTATACAGCAGAATGCATTGTGTCCTGGAGTTCATGAAACATGTATTGCAGGTGACAGTGGCTATCCTCTGGAGCCATTCCTCATGACACCCGTCAGAAATCCAGCAACAGTTCCAGAGGAAAACTACAATAGATCACACATACGCTCACGTGTCGTGGTGGAGCAAATGTTTGGTGTTCTGAAAAGTAGATTCAGGTAAAAAATTACTCCTGTTAAATCCTGTTCACTCGGCAGTTGACAATTGACAAACATATCTATAGGACAATTGAAAATATGCAATGAAATAGCCATATTCAACCTGTTCAGAGATTATTAAAACAACTGCTGCCATCTCAGAGCAATATTTGTTTGAATAATTTCTTCTTGTTTATTGAATAACTCACTATTTACAGGTGTCTCCACAAGTCTGGTGGGGCCCTGCAATACACACCCTTGAGGTGTGCAAAAATCATCACGTGCTGCTTGCTCCTTCACAACCGATGTGTTGAACGTGGAATACCACCTCCTCCGCAGGTACTTCTTTGTATCAAATGTTGTTACCTATCTGTCACTCTGAGTCTTATATACTTGTAACAGTTTTTATGATATTGATGTTTCAATTAAGGTGAAACAATTTCAATGCATTTTTCAATACATTTAACTCAAAATCAAGTATAGGAAAACTCTATACTATTTCTGTAACTAAGATTGAGTGCAGATTAGGGTTTAAACTGATACAGTAGTTGACCTAAATATTAACTGAATTTCAGGCCGCCTACACAAGATAGCTGTATGTATGTATATCTAATACTGCTGTTCTACACCGTTGTCAAGAATAATTTTGACCCAAGTTATGTCATGGTCACTCCTTTGACTCAGCTCAGCAATGTATTTGTCATCTTCACCTCTTCCCCAGTAATCTATGATTAGCACTCTGCAATTATTATTCCCTTAGGCTGAAGTGGAGGAGGCAGACGACGATGATGACTTGGGGCCTAGGAGTGGTGGTGCTGCTGCTGCTGCCAACGAAACCGGGAGAAGGGTACGACAGGAGATCGTTACAAATTCTTTCAGTTAGATTCTAACTGAAAGAAATAGTTAGGTTCTAACTGTTAGAACCTAACACTCGTCTTCACATATCCTTTACATCATTCTGTCGTATTTCTGCATCCATCTCTTCATGTTTGTATATATATATATATATATATATATATATATATATATATATATATATATATATATATATGTATGTATATTTTCTTTATAAATATAATGTTGTTTTACTATTTGTCAGTGTATTTCTTCATGATTCATCCTTAACTATTTAATTTATGATATTAGGTTACTGTGTATATTATTGGTCAGTGTGGGTGTCTTCTTTTTATATTAGGTTAACATTCACAGCAAGGAATAATAAAATTAAGTAATGTGGGTGACTCATATAATGTAAAAATAGGTAAGTAAATATTTTTTTTCCCTTAAGCTACCAAAACTCATAGGTGGGAAGATACTAGAGTGGCTTACTAGTAGGGAACAGAGGGTACAGATTAATGGGAAGAAATCAGAATGGGGTAATGTCACTAGTGGGGTACCACAGGGATCAGTACTAGGACCATTGTTATTCATAATCTATATAAATGACTTAGAGACAGGAATAAACAGTGATATCAGTAAATTTGCCGATGACACAAAGATAGGAAGACCGGTAAAGAATATAGATGATTCTAGGATGCTGCAGGATGACTTAAATAGGCTGTACAAGTGGTCAGAGAAATGGCAGATGCAGTTTAATGTTAACAAGTGTAGCATTATGAGTGCAGGTAAAGGTAATAGGCCTGTAGACTACACATTAAATGACAATACCTTAGGAAAGTCATATAGTGTGAGGGACTTAGGAGTTCAAATAAGCAGTGACTTGCGCCCCAGGGAACAGTGTATTATAGCTAGAAATAGAGCCAACAAGATAATGGGATTTATTAATAGGTGTGTGACAAATAGGAGTTTTGAGGTCATTCTGAGGTTGTATTTAGCGCTAGTAAGACCCCACTTAGATTATGCAGCTCAGTTTTGGTCCCCTTATTATAGGAAAGATATAGGCTCCTTGGAGGCAGTCCAGAGAAGAATGACCAAGATGATTCAGGGGCTGAGAAATTTACCCTACAAAGATAGGTTAAAACGTCTTAATCTCCACTCCCTAGAGAGAAGGAGGGCAAAAGGGGATTTGATTGAGGTTTTCAAATGGGTAAAAGGAATTAATAAGGGAAACATTGATCAGGTTTTAGAATTTAGTAGTCAGGATAGGACACGTGGAAATGGGTACAAGCTAGAAAAACTTAGATTCAGGACAGACATAGGTAGATATTGGTTCACTAACAGAGTGGTGAACGATTGGAATAGGCTGGGTAGACACGTAGTAAGTGCTGAGTCAATAGATAGCTTTAAAAGACGGTTGGATCAGAGTATGGATAGGGATGACAGGTGGGATGGTTAAATATTGGATTATTCCAAGGGTGGGGGGCAAGGAGCTGCCTCGTATAGGTCATTAACTGGCTTCTTGCAGTCTCCTCATTTCTTATGTTTCTTATGTTTCTTAAAACCAAACGAGTCGAGTCGACTCGTTTGGTGTGTATGCAGCCTTATAGGCAGCGTTCCAGAGTCGAGAGACACTTAGGTAACGCAGCTGGCGACTAAGGAAAGACAATATCTGCACATAAAAACATTATTGATGTGCAGATATGTCATTCAGTGCCAAAACAGCTGCCCTAAAACTTGCAGCAATGTCCTGCAGGGCTAACGCAGTCTGCCTCTGGAACTCCAGCGACTGCCGCTCAATATCCACTAGATTGGATAAGAGGTCCCGAGTCTCATCTTGTCTTTGGAGAACATCCGGCACCAGGCGGTAGTCATCTCCATAACCTAAAATGAATAAAAAAATCCATTTGTAAAATTTTGACAGTAATCATCTGTTGTAATTTTTAAAAAAAAATTAGGAAACAGTAATTAGAAGAAAAAAAAATACATAATATATATATATATATATATATATATATATATATATATATATATATATATATATATATATATATATATAGTAAAAACCTTGATATAACGAACCCGCTTATAGCAAATTTCGGATATAACAAACGCCATTTCCTGGCCGAACCAAGTCGGATATAACGGACCAAAGTTCGTTATATCCAAGGCGTGGGGTGAGCCGGCCGAACTCTCCACTTTGTTTGAACATGAACATGCCGACGTGCAAGCCACTAAGTCCACAGTTAGCTCTCACTATGAAGGGTTGATTGCACTCGTGCTCTCACCACTTGCTACCTACTACATACCTACTACCTACAGTAAATAGTTTGTTAATTTGTGTCTAATGTAACATACACCAATACACTTAGATTCAGTACCCCTGTAACAACTCTGTATGAACACGTCTTAACAAACGAAACCCCGTATATAGCGAACTCATTTGGTATTTTTACCGAACTTAGGATATAACGTCAGACCCCCCCGCCCCATTGGTTCGTTATATCAAGGTTTTACTGTATATGTAAATATATGTAAACATACACATACCTGCTTGAGTTCTCGGTCGGCTGACTGGAGTTCTCGGTCGGCTGGCTGGAGTTCTAGGTTGGATAGGTGGCCGGGTTGATGGTGGTGAGGGTGAGGGTGAGGCAAGGGGTATGTGCCTTGCAGCTTCACTGTTGGAAAACATTATTATATCCTTAGTATAATTAGTTTAAGGATCACTGTTAATCCAAGTAAATTTTACTGTTTTACATGTCTTTGAAAACAGAAGTATGTATGTACATATATTGTAGGCACAGCTTACAAGTACAGCAGCCATTTCTTCATAGTTTTCGGTTATAAATATGGCACGTGCCTAACTTTTGGGTAATAAAATGTAAAATGCTTATATAACTGAACCAAACCGTACCTAACCTAACCTAACCATAACCTAACGTAAGCCGTAACCTTATAGTGCTCACTTATAAATACGGCATGTACCTAATTTTTGGGTAATAAAATATAAAATGCTTATATAACTGAACCAAACCGTACCTAACTAAACCTAACATAACATAATCAACCTAACATAACTTGATAGATGCTTTACCAGGTCAATAATAAGGCACAGGCCATAGGAATAGCAGATTATTCTGTTGATAACTTTCTAAGTGTTTTAGAAACTCTTCGTACGATGAAAATATCAAATTTAATGCGAACACGGTGGGTGACGCCGGTGAATGCCGTACCAATAGTGGATGACAACGGGGTACGGCTGCTGTATCTGTAAGCACTTCATATATTGTATGAATTTACATGCAACAGAAAATGTTAGAACAAAAATTATATTCCCAATACCTTTGAACTTGTATTATTTGTTCGGTCCCTTCAGTAACAAGTATGATGTTGTCAGTGGTGGCAGCACTCGTAGAGGGAAGGGGATCTGCCTCGGCAGTGGTGCCGACGCCTGCTTCGACAGCACTACTGAGATCTATTGGGAGAAAGAAGAAATGACATTGTAAGCAAAATATATTGTACATAACAAAATTCTGCATACATGATTGCATATAACTATAAACACTTTAGTGTTAGATAAACCACTTATATAGTTATGTACTAAATAGTTATATTTCAATATGCATCACAAATGTACAAGCAACTGAAGTGTATAGTATGATTATTAGAAAATTCTACACCGACTTACTAATTATAGAGTCCTGACTGTCAGAAATTGGCAGGCCTGCAAATGCTGTTGGTGACAAGAAGTAGAGCATTGCTTGCTCCACTACTGTGTACTGTGTGGGGACAGCAGGAACCCCACCACCTGTGGGAAACATTCCAATATGTGAATTTGTTATAAATAATGTGGCAACAAAGCAACATTTGTTTTCAAAATGTATCTTAATATTAATCTAATTTACAACACAAATTTGTGTATAGTTTTTCTCTTTAACTTTTAATGGGGTACAATTACATGCTTTATGCTCTTCCTAACCTAACCTAACCTAATTATGAAGAAGTACGGTGTTATTTTACCTATAAACATACCTCATTGTGGTGATTTTAACACAATATCCCAACAGGGTTGAACGTTAGTGCAAGATATGTATATCATAAAGTGGAAACATTCTATTCTTACCTGTTTGATTCATTTCCTTATATAGTTGGCTTGCTTTCTTCTTCACCAAAAACTTTAAGTCTTTGAATTTTGTCTTGACTTCGTCTGATTTGCGTTGAGCTGTGCTCACCACATTGACACAATTGGTCACCTCTTCCCACACAAATTCTTTGGCACGGGCAGTCACATTATTATCCAACTTGGAAAAGAGGACATGTTCATGCTTTTTTACCTCTTCAATAAGCATGAGGATCTCTGCTTCGGTGAAATTAGGGCGCCTAAGCTTCTTTACAGGTGGAGGGCAAGCCATTTCTCTGTGTGTGTGTTTGTAAACACTGATAACGTGGGTGCCCTGCGATTGGCTGCTTTGTTTTGTAAACAGTGTTGTCATTGGCTGGCAATGACGTCACGCCTCGTGACGACACTCGTGACGTATTGGAAGATGGCCGCTCAATCGGTCGTACAATATCGACTAGCCCCCCTTCTGGATGCAGCGGAGAGCGATGTCGTACACCGATTGGAAGCGTAAGTGGTTGCGGTCGCAGCTACGCCACCTGATCGTGGATCCCAGCCCGGGCATGTACCTCAGTCTGCCCGCCGGCCCCGTCCTTGTAGGGCCTCCTGTACTTCCTTTGGTTACTTAATAAAGAACCCTTAAGATACGTGTGTCTCTCTTCACCTACGCTTGTGTTAGAGACTCGCTACATGGCGCAGTGAGTAGGATTCTAGGATCCCCACCAAAAAAGGATTTAAAACCCTACAGGACGTTTCTAAAAAAGAGACAGCCGGACGAGACGCTTCTCCACAGACTCCGCCTTCTCCCAAGAGGTAATACAGTGTTCTTTCAAGTGCAGTGCAGTTTTTTTGGTAGTGTGGTGTTAGCTTTGTGGTTTTGACTTTATTCTATGTAAGTCATAGCACGTAAGACATCCTCGCGCGCAGCATCCAGGAAAAGCGCGCGACGAACCTCCTCTCGCGACAAGAGCGAGAACCGCACTGATGCTAGTGACGCACTGCGCGCATCACCGCTACAGCGAGTTGCCAACTCTCGCCACACACACCTACCACTTTACCTAATTTTTTTTTATTCTGTTTGCACTTTTGAAAGGCCTGTATTACCACCCCACTCTCTTTCACCAAAGGCACCATGCCTAGGAAGGGAAGCCGTCACACAGCATCTCGACAGACAGGGGATACAGGCGAAGCACACCACGATGACACCGGGTTATCGTTGGCCAGCAACCAAGCTTCCCCCCGTTCTCCTCCATCCAAAACAGACGACACGTCAATCCCCCCAAATACGGATTTGTGTTCTATCCTCAAGTGGATGGTGGAGAGAGATGAAACACAACGTCTCCAACGTGAACAAGAGCAAGAACGTCACCGTTTGGAACAAGCACAACAGCGTTTAGAGGAATCGGTACGTTTTGAAGCTCTCCTAGCGAGGCTTGCGACAACTTCTCCCACCCCGTCCACCCCGTCGTCACCGAGCGCTGGGACCACCCCGGGAGTGACGTCACAAGCCACGGCCTCACCTCTCCCATCAGCTGTTTCTGTCGCACCAAAGGCCGCTGTCCATCCTCCGCCTCCGTTGTCTCACGACGTCACATTCCAGTCTTACAGGGAGTGGAGGCGTAGGTGGAAGGACTACGCGACCATGGTCGACATACCGAGTCTACCACACCCAAAGCAACTCATTCAGCTCCGAATGTGTTTGTCGCTGGAGACACAAAGAGTGCTGGAGCACACTTTACAGGTGCCCCCAGACTCTACCTCTTCCGTTGATGAGATCCTCGACACCCTTCAGAACCACGTCAGGGACTCTAGCAACAAGGCGCTCCGACGAAGGGCGTTTACAAGATGCAAGCAAGCTGCTGGCGAGTCCTTCGCTGACTTCTTTGTCAGACTCAAGGGCCTCTCCGAGGAGATAGACGTCTGCAAAAGCAACGACGCCACTTGCGAGGCCTCCTGGCTCAAGCACGGCATCCTCACAGGCGTCAACGACGAGGAACTGGTGCAGAAGATTATCGCCCTAGATGCTTCCTGCACACTCACACACGTCGTGACGACCTGCCGTTCCCACGAGGCTACGAGATCAGCTGCGTCTGCTTTAAGGGCCCCTCCAGCTGCAAGAGCTGTTTCCCAGTACAAGTCGGGGAAAAAGGCAGCCCACAAAGCAAAAACAGACGCACGCCCACCTACTGAGACTTCATCTGCCTGTAAAAAGTGTGGCAAACAGCAGCATTGCCCCAACGGTTGTCCTGCAGCAGAAGCAACGTGCAGCTGCTGTGGTAAAACTGGCCACTGGTCCCACACCCAAGAAATGCTCAGTGCAGGTTATGCAACCGATATGGGCACTTCGACCAAACGTGCAGAACGTTGCAACCAAAGCAACAGTTTAAGCACGCCAAGAACACCAAGACCACCAAGCAGGGGACAGAAAGGCACTCCACGTTCCACGTCGTGAGAGCCCAGTCACCCCTTGGAAACCCCAACAAGCAGCAAGTCAACGTAAGGCGCGTAGAGTCGACAACACGTGAGAGACCAACGCCGTCTCCCACTGTCAGTGTTGTCGTCACGCACGCGGGAGTGTCGGGAAGCATTGACATGATTCCTGACACTGGTGCGGACTCCACGGTGATAGGCCTTCAGCATCTCAAGAGCCTAGGCTTCTCCAAGTCCGACCTCGACCCGCCTCCGACCGTTACTTACTACAACGCTGACGGCTCCAAAATGCCTGCTGCCTTGGGCTCTTTCCAAGCCAAGTTAACCCACGGTGCTCGCTCTTGCACCGGTTGGGTTGACGTCCAAAGCTAACTGGGGTCACCTCTACTGTCCTGGGAGCACTGCCGAGACTTGGGTTTAGTACCCAAGAACTTCCCACAGCAGATCAGGAATGGGAACAGGGTGAGAAGGTCAACGAGCGCCGGACCAGAGGGAAGCGAGCAGAGCGGCGGACATCCAAGTGTCGAAGCCTCTCCACCCCACGTCGCAGCGCCTCCACTTACACTCTTGGACTCAACATCCCCTGAAGCTGCCAAGGACTACTTCTGCAAGGAGTATGCAGACGTGTTGGTTACGAAGGAGGACATACGGGACGCACCGTTGAAGCCGATGGCAGGTCCGCCCGTGCGCATCCACCTTAAGGACGACGCACAACCCTTCGCCATCTACACCCCACGCCTGATCCCCCTGGCATACCAAGATCCTGTGAAGGCCCAGCTCGACTCTATGGTAGCACAAGGCGTCATCGCCCCAGCTGGCGACGACCCATCACCTTGGTGCCACCCAATGGTTGTCGTGGCGAAGGCTAATGGTGGTGTGCGCATCACCACGGACCTGTCTAGGCTCAACAGTCAAGTTTCAAGGCCCGCCCACCCTTCTCCCACGCC
>JAPQNM010000017.1:56966-74466 GCA_029783475.1 Metacarcinus magister | reverse complement strand
ATAACCGTTAGCGCCAGTAGGCTTATGGAGGCACAGATGTACTTGCCTTGCCTGTTATTTGACGTAGGTTATCAGATTTTTATAGTGACGCCTCAAATGTTTACGTCCTCTCTTGTATATGTTGAGAACGTGCGAGGCTAATCGCTGAACCAGCCTCAGATGCATATGAAGTTGTAAGTCCCGTCTGAGGACAGTATGGCAGCAATTTTGGTAGTCTTTGGCCACTCGGCGGTGATATCAAAGAATGAAAAGTGGTCAGCGAAAATCGGGGATTCGAACCTTGGATCCAAGGCTCGCTCATCCGAACGCCAGACCACTGTACCACCGCCTCCCCCTCCTCTCTGTGTGTGTGTGTGGGGGGGGGTAGGTGGGTGGGGGGGGGTAGGTGGGTGGGGGTGGGTGGGTGGGTGGGTGGGTGGGTGGGTGTGTGTGTGTGTGTGTGTGTGTGTGTGTGTGTGGGTGGTTGGGTGGGTGTGGGTGTGTGTGTGTGTGTGTGTTTGTGGGTTTGGGTGTGGGTGTGGGTGGGTGGGTGGGTGTGTGTAGGTGTGTAGGTGTGTGCGTGTGTGTATGTGTGTGTGTGTGTGTGTGTGTGTGCGTGTGTGTGTGTGTGTGTATGTGTGTGTGTGTGTGTGTGTGTGTATGTGTGTGTGTGTATGTGTGTGTGTGTGTGTGTGTGTGTGTGTGTGTGTGTAAGTAAGTAATTGTTTATTGCTAATAACAATGTCAATACATAATTTTATAATACGTACGTATTACATATACATTAGCCACGTTCCGTCGAGCAGTAGCTCCTTGACGAACGTTTTTATGAAATTAATTTAAAATTATGGTGTGTGTGTGTGTGTGTGTGTGTGTGTGTGTGTGTGTGTGTGTGTGTTTCACTGTACAGTCTGCTGCTGGTCTCTCTCGAGACAGCCGGCCGTCTCCCTATGGAAAGAGCTCAGAGCTCATACTGACCATTCTTTGGGTTGGACCGAGACCACTCACACACAACACACCGGGACAACAAGGTCACAACTCCTCGATTTACATCCCGTACCTACTCACTGCTGGGTGAACAGGGGCTACACGTGTGTGTGTGTGTGTGTGTGTTTGCGTGTGTGTGTGTGGATATGTTTACAAGGTTAATGGAAAATACCACACCCCCTAACATAAATGCAGTGACTCCCGAGAAGGTCAACACTGTGATATCAGTAGGCTATGAGACAATGAACCGGGTGGCGAAACAAAAGCTACATAGGAGTATGTCCAGGTTTGTGTTCAGCGGGGTGGGGGGGGGGCAGATTTCGGCAACTGAACGATAAAGGACACACAGCACGTCGATGTGGTTTTTTTTTTTTTCCCGTGTTGTGATGATCAGCTGACTGATCCAAGATGGCGGCGCACCCTTTTCGTGGGCACCCTTATCGCCGTGGAAAAAACTTGCTGATTAACATATAATAGAGTCTGGAGCAATTATTGCTGCAGTAAATGCAGTATTTGGATGGCTAGAAGATGTGAGGAAATAAAAGAAGCCGTAAACTCCTGTGAGCGTGGTGATATTGCGCAGATGATAGTGTGGCTGGTAAATTTCTAGTTCCTCCCCATGCACTTGGATGTAAATAACACACTTTTCGTATAAATATTGATCCATTTCGAACGATTTTGACATTCATTTTCGTCGCAAATGCATATCTAATAAGACATCCCCATCAACCCCCAACAATTCTGGGGACCTGTGGGTTCTTGGGGGAAGACAAAATACAATGATTGTCAGTAAGTAGTTTGGTAATTCTGCATAACTACTGCTTCGACGATATCGATATAAATATGAAGTCGTACATACTTTACATAGTGTACTTAACACATCTGTAAAGGTTTCAGGCGGTGCTAACCATTACTTAGCTGGTAAAGCATCTTTCAAGTTATGTTATGTTAGGTTATGGGGTAGAATTTTACATCTTCACCGAAATAAATTGTCTGCAACGCGTCCAACTTCCTATTGTTGGTCATAGAGAACATTTATTAGCTTCTAAATTAACCTAGGTAAAGATTCGAAAGACGACCCAGTCTGTTTTTTGGACAAAACTATTTTTTTCTGATAAATTTTGATGTGTTTTGAATTCATCTGATGTTTGTTTGTTATGCCATGCATTTTTTTTCCCAAGGTAAAAATTGCCACAAAAAAGACAGATTAATTCAAAACCATCAAAATCAATAAGAGAACAAATTTCTTTAAGTAAGCCTAAGCAAACCTAATTAAACCTAACCTAACCTATCTGAACAAGTATCTGAGGTTGAATTTGCAGTGCATTACAAAGGTAGTAAGATATCGAGTGGGTCATCTTACGAATCTTGACCTGGTTTGGTTATGTAAGGGTAGATTTAGTTAGGTTAGGCTAAATTAGGTTTGCTTAGGTTTAATTAAGTTTACTTAAAGCAATTTTTCTCCTATTGATTTTGATGGTTTTGAATTAATCTGACTTTTTTTGTGGCAATTTTTACCTTGGGGAAAAAAAATTACCTGGCATAGCAAATATACATCAGATTAATTCAAAACACATCAAAATCTATCAGAAAAAATTTGCTTTGTCCAAAAAACAATCTGGGTCGTCTTCCGAATCTTTACCTGAACCTAACATAACATAACCTAAATTAACCAAACCTTAACCTATATTGACAAATAACAGAACCTTGTTCAAACCAAACTAAACTTTACTTTTCGAAGAGGTCTCACAGAAAACATTGAATATCTCACAAACTAAGAATTTGCGACGGAATTTTAATTAAGAAAACCTTTTCAAAATGCAACAGGTAATGCAAAAATACAACCTTGAATTCTCTAGAGCATTCTAATGAAGATGTAAAATAATTCTGGTTAAGGTTAGGTTACATTAGGTTATGGTTAGATTAGGTTTGGTTGGGTACGGTTTGGCTCGGTTAGGTTCGGTTATATAAGCTTTTCATTACCCAAAAGTTAGGCATTTCACTCTAGATTTTTTTCCGGATTGCCATATTAAAGCCTAAATCTAAGTAAGTTTCTCTAAGTCAATTACTCGAAATCAATTGCTCGAGAAATAATTTCTCAAACTATCACTTGCTCAACAGTAAATTGCTCTAAATAATAACCTAACCTAAATAGAAATGTACCCGTTCTTGATTTTAACTGTTCAATTAACAATAATAAAGTTGTATTTCTTTATCTTATTTTTGGATAATATTCATTAAACTAACTTTTTTCGAGCAATCTACCTTTCGAGCAATTGATTGTTCGAGATATTATTTTTCGAGCAATTTACTGTCGAGCAATTGATTTCGAAATATTTACCGGATACCTTATGGCCTATATTTGATTATAATGACGAGCACCACCTGAAACCTTCACAAATGTGTTAGGTACACTATGTATAGTATGTAGGACTTCATATTTCTATTGATATCGTCCGAGCAGTAGTTGTGTAGATTTACCAGCAGTTTCGAATACATTTAATGAGCTTTATTTTTTCATATATTTATTATCTAAGTGTGATCTGAAGGATTACCTTACCCAGAAGGTGATCCCAGCATTGTACATCATTCTTGGCAACTCACCCAGTCTTTTCAGGTGTTCAAACCATCTCAGTATTCATATCAAATTATTATTGTAATTTACTTAGAAAATAATGTCTTTTAAGGTAAACATGATAGAAAACCAAGAAAATTTATTGACTTGTAAATACAATAGATTAGATTATCTTAGATTATAAACAAACATTCAAGACATAAACCCATATACATTAATGAAGTATGTACAGGTTTGAGAGACTGCACTTTGTAAAAATTGAAAATGAAAGTAGCTGAGGAATAATATGGAGATAACATTAGTGTCTTCTCCCGAGGTTAATACTTACATGTCAGATATAATTAAGGTATGTTCCTATCAAATTTGTTATTTTATGTCGCCTCTATCTGTATATAGACAGTTAAGTACAGTAGGTGTTGTGTTATTAATAGATAGTCGGGTCATAGAGCGTTTCTTGACCATCTGTTGTAAGACGAATTCCTTATTACCGAGACGGCGATATTAAACAACGTCTTACTTCATCATATATACGAATGTATTGACTTCACTGTCTTAATTACTTATTCTATAACTTCAAAGGATCTTAGTGCATTGTTCCTGGTTGAACCTCAGTCTCTGACAGATAAGAAAATTAGCTTAAACGTCTCCGAGAGTGGAAATCTAAGATTCTGCGGCTACTTCCTCTGGTCAGCTTGCAAAATGTAAACAAACAACCCCCCAGTCTCAGTCCAAGTTCCCTCGGCTGATGCTCTGGGAGCACAGCCGAGCTGTGCACGCCAGCGAGGCTCGGCTGGCTGTTCGCGGCGTTGTGATTGGCTGAGCTCGGCTGATAATCATTGCGGGAGTCGCTACCGAACAGGCCCCAGGTCTTGTCAGTACACTTCCGGAAAACTGGTTGATGTTTATTTTGTATGTATTCAATATTGTTTTTATTGGCATGTATTATCCCTTATCATGGTATACCAATAAGTTATTTGTTTTGTTCAAGAGTGGTGAAAGGTTAAATTGTAATAATTATAGAGGTATCAGTGTGATGGATACTTTGGCCAAAATGTATATGTTATTGCTGAACCGTCTCTCTTTATGGATGAACATTGATAAGTGTCAAGCAGGCGGTCAAAGTGGACGTGGTTGCATAGAACAGATAATGGGATTAAGACTTTTGTGTGACTACTCAGTTTAAAAGAAAGTTAAACTTTATGTTCTTTTTATAGATTTCAGCAAGGCATACGATAAGGTACCATGCAATAAGTTTATCTGGTATTAAAACAATTGGGTTGTGGTAAAATAATGTTAAAGGCAATTATCATGATGTATGAGTGTTCAAAAGCTATCTTACGCTCAGCCGTAGTGACCACCACTACAGGAGTGAAGCAAGGTGCACCGTCAAGTTGTCTTTTGTTTATCATATATATAAACCAACTGGTGAGGATGCTGCAGCGTGAGGTTGGTTTGGATGGTTTCTTAGGATAACTACACGCCCTCTTGTTAATAGACGATGCTGTACTTATCGCTACCTCACGGGAAAAGTGTCTTAAAAAACTAGAAGTGGTTTGAAGTATTGTGAAGAATATTGGATGGAAATTAACGAGAAGAAGAAGTTTTTTGTGGTGGATGGGAGCGTGGCAGACTCTCTCCCATTATCAGTTCATGGCGTCACTGTCTCATATTCAAGTAAATACATGTATTTAGGTGCTTGGTTTACGGATGATGGCAAGACAGACACAGTAATGAAGCTCCATGATACATCAAATGAGGCAACTGTAAATAAGTTTACGATATTTTGTGCTTCGAACACAGAAATGCCATTTACATTTAAGAAACGGGTGTTCGACGCAGTGATGAGCGGAGCCTTACTCTATAGTACCGAAACGTGGTTCACTAACAACCCTAAGAGACTACAAGCGCAATACAATAAATCAGTTCGGAGCTTGTTGGGTGTGAGACAAGCAGTGATTTGTGCTTGTTAGAATCAGGAATACATCCAGTAGAAGACATTATAATGATGAGAAGGTATAAGTTCTTAAAAAAAAGCTTAGTGTTGATAACTACGAGGAACCATTTACTAAGATATATGAGTTGTGTGGGCAGGTCAACACACCAGGGTATAGATTCCTCACACGCACACTACAACATGACCCTCATAATGATCCTCTATCTAAGATTGCATCACGTGTCACAATGAAACAAGATTCAACAAAATTTGAGGTTTATAAAACAATCCTTAACCCATCACTATCTGTACACCAAGTTTACGAAAGCAATGAATGTATTCCAGATTATAAACGCCAAGCGTTTACAAGGTTACGTGTCATGCCTCACAGTCTCAAAGTTGAGAAAGGCAGATGGAGTAGAACACCACCCGACTTGAGACTATGTACGTGTTAAAATAATGTTGTGTGTGTGTGGACGTGTGTGGGGGTGTATGTGTAATTAAGTAACGGAGCAGACACAAAGACCATCCACCCACCCAGCCACCCACCCACCGACACACACACACACACACACACACACACACACACACACGCACACACATTACTATCTCAAGTGGGTGTGTGCGTTTAAGCGTACACAAGGCACCATCAGTGGACGTACGTACACACCCCAAAGAAGAAACAGAAAAACTACGAAGAAAAACAAGAATCAGAACAGAACAAATACAAGGAAGAAAAAGCAAAAACACGGGAGTGTGAACAGAAATAAAACAAAAAATAAGCAAATGATGAGAAGAAACAATATCAGACCATGAATATAAAACGTACATAAAAATAGAAAGAAAATAAAACATATAAGGAATCCTTTTTTTTTGTCAGGAGATTTCAGTTGTGAGTAGGTGGACGGATAAGGAAAGAAAAGAAAGCAACATTGTGGATGACAGAGGAGGAGGAGGAGGAGGAGGAGGAAGAGGAGGAAGAGGAGGAGGAAGGAGAAAAGTTACTGAAAGTGGGAAACATGACGCAGGAGGCTGGCTGGAAGGGCCTTTTGCCCTGAGGCATGACTCGCCACGGACAGTTTCAAAAAGAGTTTGGAGTTTGTTTTCAGGTTGGACCCTGCTACTTACATATTCTCGGCACCTCAGTTTATGAAGGTGTAAAGAATGCTACTGGAAGTTGGAAACATGACCCAAGAGGCTGGCTCTCTCCTGGGGCTTGATCGTGCTGGTGGCCGTCAAGAAGCCTGTGCAAGTGCAGGTGTGCGGCGTCTGCATGCCAGGGGCTGGGTGGAAGGATCCGTTGCCCTGAGGCTAGAGTGTCCCTCGCCACGAAAAGTTGGAAGCAGCTTGATGTTTGTTGACGCAACTGTGGGTGTTTACTGAGGCGAGAGGAATCCAAGAGGTTCAAAAGTAAGTTCCCGAGCAGGATCAGCCTGTGTTTGGTGTTCCGGAGTATGACAGGCGAGATTTGTTTTCAGGTTGGACCCTGCTACTTATATATTCTCAGCACCTCGGTTTATGGAGGTGTAAAAAACACTACTGCAAGCGAGAAACATGACCCAAGAGACTCGCTGGGAGAACCAGTTGCCTTGAGTCACGCCAGAGTTTCCTTCGCTACGGACAGCTGTAAGCAGCTTGGTGTTTGTTTTCAGGTTGGATCCTGCTACTTAAATATTCAAAGCACTTTTGTTTTTGAAGTCTGCAAAAAAAACATCAGACTCTCTGAATGTAGAAGTGCACATGAACGCGACACCAACAGGGTGACCAGCCTCAAGCAGAGGCCCTTTGTATATAATACTGCCGCTGCCCAAGGGTAGCTACCCACTTGGGCAAGAGACTGTGTACAACCTTGACGAGGTGCGGCAGCTGTTCCTACTGGTTGCTTTTACTTGGGATTGGTGGCTACAATCCTGTTACCTTAGGGGAGTGAGCGCCAGGTGGTACTAATTAGCAGTCTCGCGGAAGCCAGTTGGTCTAGCAAGCCGCTGGTGGATAAAAATTGCTACAAGTAATCAAATGAAGCCTCGGATTCGGACGGATAACTTGGTGACGACACGACATTCACGGACGGATAACTCGTTGACGACCCGGCATTCACATGGACATTCACATGGCAGCAGACCGACTTTGGCCGCCACGCCGCCTTTGTGTGTGGGTGAGAAGTGGGTGAAGGTGGACATTATGGAGGTAGATTTCATAGAGGATGTGTTCATTCACATCACTGTGATGTCTGAGAAGGAAATGAATGACCTTCCTGTCACACGACACCTCGGGGAAGGCTCCTTCGGCACCGTTGACCTTGTCACCTTCAAGGGACGTGACGCCATCCGCAAGGCCATCAAGAATGGCGGGGACCTCACCGGGTTCCTGTGGGAGGCGCACGTGACCCTGGAGGTGGATGGGGCTGGTGGCGCGCCACGCCTGCATGCCCTCAGCACCGAGCCGGCTAGTGCAGTTATGGACTACGCCGGCGTGCCCCTGTATCGCATCCTCAACGGGGGATGCCCCATGGGCACGTTCCTGAGGATCATGGCGGGCGTGGCGAAGAGCTTGGGTAGGGTGCACGCCAAAGGGTTTATTCACAATGATATCAAGAATGATAACATCACTGTGACAGGCACCGCCTTAAACCCTTGTGTGCACGTGATAGACTTCGGGCTCGCCACCAGGGTCAACGAAAGCTTCTACTTTGAGCTGTTTGACATGCCTCGCAGTCTGGAGAAGCAGAAGTACATCATCTTCAGGTCCCCGGAGCTGAAGAAAGGTGAGCCTCTGCTGCCCTCCAGCGACGTGTTCAGCATTGGGGTGATGCTGAGGCACGTGTGTGAGGACATGAAACACCAACGGCTGAACGAGCTGCTCTGGCCCCTGGTGGAGGCTTGCACGCAGGAGTTGCTCGAGGATCGGCCTTCCTTACGCAAGGTGTGGCAGGATGTGCAGGGCATGGTGTCCATCCTTACGGACAAGGAGGACAAGTACGTCCTGGGCTCAAAGGACGAGAACGAGAGCGGTGATCAAGCACCAGCCAAGGACAAAGACAGCACAACCTCCTCCTCCCCCCTCTCCACTTCCCCTATCATACAAATGCCTTCCTCCCTCCCTTACCCCACTCCTCCATCCTTCCCTACATCCTCCACCTTCCCTCATTCCACTCCCCCTATCATCCATACCCCCTCCTCCCTCTCTCACTCCACTCCTCCATCCTTCCCTATATCCTACACCTTCCCTCATTCCACTCTCCCTATCATCCATACCCCCTCCTCCCTCTCTCACTCCACTCCTCCATCCTCCCCTATATCCTCCACCTTCCCTCATTCCACTCCCCCTATCATCCATACCCCTTCCTCCCTCTCTCACTCCACTCCTCCATCCTCCCCTATATCATCCACCTTCCCTCATTCCACTCCCTTATCATTCATACCCCCTCCTCCCTCTCTCACTGAACTCCCCCATCCTTCCCTCCCCCGTCCCCCCTTCCTCACGCGACTCCTCATTACATCCATACCCTCTCCTACCTCCCTCACCTAACTCCCCCATCCTTCCCTCCCCCTATCCTCCTCCTTCACACCTCTCCCTCTTCCATCCCCAACCCCTCCTACCTCCCTCCTATTACTTCTCCATCCATCACTACCCCATCCTCCCTCCCCACTCCCCAATCCTTCCCTCCCCCCTCCCCACTACCTCTCCCTCTAGTAGTAGTAGTAGTAGTAGTAGTAGTAGTAGTAGTAATAATAGTAGTAGTAGTAGTAGTAGTAGTAGTAGTAGTAGTAGTAGTAGTAGTAGTAGTAGTAGCCTCTTTTCAGGTATCTTCTTTTCAGGTATTGTCTTTTCAGGTATTCTCTTTTCAGGTGTTGTCTTTTCAGGTATTGTCTTTTCAGGTATTGTCTTTTCAGGTATTGTCTTTTCAGGTGTTGTCTTTTCAGGTATTGTCTTTTCAGGTATTGTCTTTTCAGGTATTGTCTTTTCAGGTATTGTCTTTTCAGGTGTTGTCTTTTCAGGTATTGTCTTTTCAGGTATTGTCTTTTCAGGTATTGTCTTTTCAGGTATTGTCTTTTCAGGTATTGTCTTTTCAGGTATTGTCTTTTCAGGTGTTGTCTTTTCAGGTATTGTCTTTTCAGGTATTGTCTTTTCAGGTATTGTCTTTTCAGGTGTTGTCTTTTCAGGTATTGTCTTTTCAGGTATTGTCTTTTCAGGTATTGTCTTTTCAGGTATTGTCTTTTCAGGTGTTGTCTTTTCAGGTATTGTCTTTTCAGGTATTGTCTTTTCAGGTATTGTCTTTTCAGGTATTGTCTTTTCAGGTATTGTCTTTTCAGGTATTGTCTTTTCAGGTGTTGTCTTTTCAGGTATTGTCTTTTCAGGTATTGTCTTTTCAGGTATTGTCTTTTCAGGTATTGTCTTTTCAGGTATTGTCTTTTCAGGTGTTGTCTTTTCAGGTATTGTCTTTTCAGGTATTGTCTTTTCAGGTATTGTCTTTTCAGGTATTGTCTTTTCAGGTATTGTCTTTTCAGGTATTGTCTTTTCAGGTATTGTCTTTTCAGGTATTGTCTTTTCAGGTATTGTCTTTTCAGGTATTGTCTTTTCAGGTGTTGTCTTTTCAGGTATTGTCTTTTCAGGTATTGTCTTTTCAGGTATTGTCTTTTCAGGTGTTGTCTTTTCAGGTGTTGTCTTTTCAGAAGGCCTTAAGTGTATAAAAAGTGTAGTAAAGAAAAGAAAAGAGAAAATAGAAACAAATAATCAAAAGTGCTTGAAAATTGCATTGATACATTAACATTTGAAAAAAAGTATGTGATAAAGACATAGTTAAAAAAAGAAAAGAAAGTAACAAGAAAAGAAAAAGAAAAGATAAGAGATAATAGAAGAAAAAAATATGAAACTAAGTGATATTATGATAATCATGATCTAGATAATTGTATGGACATCTTGACAGTTGTGGGTTGTGGAAAGAGAAACACAGTGTATACGGAGGTTTTTTATTCCTGACCGGTTTCGCTCACAGTCCTCTGAAGAAGCTGTGAGCGAAACCGGTCAGGAATAAAAAACCTCAGTATACACTGTGTTTCTCTTTCCACAACCCACGATCTACATAATGTTGTCTTTTGCATTAATGTATTTTGTATTTCCATTTCAGATGTGAACAACATGTATCATTACTTGTTTGTTGTGAACTAAATGCGTGTGTGTGTGTGTGTGTGTGTGTGTGTGTGTGTGTGTGTGTGTGTGTGTGTGTGTGTGTGTGTCCTTATTTAACTTTTGACTGTTCACGATGTATATTTGTTTTAATTAATATAATTTTCTTGTTCAGGGAATTAATTGTTCAAATGTTTTTATGTAATTAATTTAGTGATAAAATTAATTGTTTGAATTATTGATATAATCACTGTGTTTATGGATGTAATTGGTCGAGTGTTTATATATATATATATATATATATATATATATATATATATATATATATATATATATACATATACATATATATATATATATATATATATATATATATATATATATATATATATATATATATATATTTGTTTCTTTGTTTCTAGTATAACAATTTTGTTGACGAAACAATTTGTTCTGGTGTTTAAATGTAAATATTTTATTGATAGAACTAATTGTTATGGTTCTTTAATGTAATAATTTTGTTGATGTAAATAATCTAAAATAAAATTTGATAAGAATAGCAAATTGTACTTCTCTTTATTATTTCTCTATCCCTCTTCTTCTCTATCTCTCCTCCTCTCCCTTCACCTCTTTTCCCCTCCTCTCCTCTCACCTCACCTCACCTTATCTCACCTCACCTCACCTCACCTCCTCTCACCAGCTCTCCCCTCCCCTCCCATCTACTCACTCATCTCATCTCATCTCATCTTCACTTCACCCCTCCCCATTCCCCCTTCCATCCTTACCCCTTCCCCTTCCACGATCTTCCTTCCATCCCTACCCAATCCTCCCTCACAACTCCCTTTCAATCCCTACCTCTTCCCCCCACCAAACTCTTCCTTCAATTCTTACTCCTTCCTCCTTCCCCACTCCCCGTTCCATCTCTACCCCTTTCCTCCTCCCTCCTTTCCCTTCTATCCCTACCCCTTCCCACCTCAAAACTATCCACTCACCATTCCCCCTTCCATCACTACCCATTCCTTCCTCCCCATTCCGCTTTCCATCCTTATCCCATTCCCCTACCCACTCCCACTTCCATCCTTACCCCTTCCTCCCTCATAACTTTTCCTTCCATCCCTAACCCTTCTCCCCTCCCCATCACTGCCATCCTGTCCCCTTCCCCCTCCCCACTCTTCCTTCCGTCTTCTTCCCTTCCCGTCTCCCCACTAATCCTCCAATCCCTACCCCTTCCCCTTTCTCACAATCCTCTTTCCATCCTTATCCCTTACCACATCCACTCTTCCCCTTTCATTCATTCCCCTTCTCCTCTCCCCACTACCCCTTTAATACCGTACCCATTCCTCCTTCCCAAATCCCCTTTCCATCCTTACACCTTCTCCCATCCCCACTCTTCATTACATCCCTAACCCTTCCCCCCCTCCCCCATCCCCATTCCATCCTTACACCTTTCCTCCTCCCTACTTTTCCTTTCATCCTTACCCCTACCCCCATCTCCACTCCCCTTTCCATTCACACCCTTGCAACCCTACCCACTCCCACTTCAATACCCTACTTCACCCCTTCCACCCTCCCCACTCCCCTTCCATCCTTACCATTTTCACCCTCCCCACTCTTCCTTCAATCCCTACTTCTTCCCACCTCCCAACTCCCCACTCCCAACTCTCCTTTCCATCATTTCGCCTTCCCTCCTCCTAACTCCCCCTTCCATCCTTACCCTTTTCCAATACCCATTCCCACTTCTATGCTAACCCTTTCCCCTCCCCATTCTTCCTTCCATCTCAAACCCTTCTTCCCTACCCACTCTCCCTGCTATCCTTACCCCTTCCCCCCTCCCCACTTTTCCTTCCATCCTTTCCCCTTCCCCCTTCCTTACAAACCCTTCAATCCTTATCCTTTCCCCTACTTCACTCCCCTTTTCAATCCCCACCTTTTCCCCCCATTCCTTATACCCCTTTCAATGATGGCCCTTCCTTCCTTACTCCCACTTCAATACCCTACCCTTTCCTCCCTCCCAAATCTCCGATCCATCCTTTCCCCTTCCCCATAAACACTCCCCCTTCCTTCCTTCCTTCCATCCCTATCCTTTCTCCCTTCTATACCACCAATTCATTCTTACCCTTTTAAATCTTTCACTCCCTCTTCCATCCCTACCCCTTTCACCTCCAAACTCCCCCTTCAATTCTTACCCCTTCCGCCATCATCACTCTTCCTTCATTCCCTACCCCCACTTTCCATCCTTATCCGTTTCCCCCTTCCAACTCTTCCTTCCATCCCTGACCCTTCTTCCATCCCCACTCTTCCTTTCATCCCTACCACTTCCCTTCTCCCCTCTCCACTTTTATCCTTATCCCTTGCCCCTTTCCCATTCCCTCTTCCATCATAAAGCCTTACCCCTTCCCCACTCTTTCATGTATCCTTACCCCTTCCTTCTTCCCCACTCTCCATACCATCCTAACCCTTTCCCTCCTCAAAACTCCCCCTTCCAACCTTAACCCCTCTCATGCAACTCCCGTTCCATCCTTATCCCTTCACCCATCCCACTCTTCCTTCCATCCCTACACCTTCCCCCCTCCCTACTCCCCCTTCTATCAAAACCAATTGCCCTCCGTGCACACTACTCACTCACTTACTCAAACACACTCACTCACACTCACACTCACTCACCCACACTCACATTCACACTCAATCACCCACACTCACACTCACTCACCCACACTCACTCACTCACTCGCACTCACTCACCCACACTAACAATCACTCACTCACTCACACTCGCACTCACTCACATTCACACTCACAATCACTCACCCACAGTCACACTCACTCACTCAATCACATTCACACTCACTCACTCACCCACACTCACACTCACGCTCAATCACCCACACTCACACTCTCACCCACACTCACACTCACTCACCTACACTAGTGCTCACTCACCCACACTAACAATCACTCACTCACTCACATGCACACTCATTCTTTCACCCACACTCACACTCACACTCACTTACCCACACTCACTCACCCAAACTCACACTCACACCAAATCACCCACACACACACTCCATCCTTACCCCCCTTTCCCTCTCCTCACTCCCCTCTTAATCCCTACCCCTTCCTCCCTCCCCACTACCGCTTCCATCCCTGCCTATTCCCCTCTCCGCACTCCCCTATCCTCCTCTATCCACTCCCCCCCCCTTCCATCCCTACCGCTTCCCCCTCCCAACTCCACCTTACATTCTTACCCCTTCCCCCTAGCTACTCTTCTTTCCATCCCTACCCGTTCCCCTCTTCCAACTTTCCCTTCAACCCTCCCAACTCGCCCTTACATCCTTACCCATTTCCTTTCATAACCCCCTATCAATTATTCCTTCCATCTTTTCCCCTTTCCCTATCCCTACCCCTTACCCTTTGCCTACTCTTCCTACACATTCCACCCTCCCCACTCACCACCTCTTCACTCCCCTTTTCTTCCCTAACCCTTTAACCCTTCTCTCTTCCTCACTCCCCCTTCCACCCTTACCTCTTCCCCCCAACCCACTTCCCCTTCTGTCCTTACCCTTTCCCAAATCCACATTCTTCCTTCAATCCCTACCCCTTCCCCCTTCCCACTCCCTCTGCCATCCATACCCTTTCCTTCCCCGCTACTTTCCATTCCATCCCTTCCCTGCTCCCTCTCCATCCGTACCCCTTCCCCTCTTCAAACTCCCCCTTCCATATTTCTCCTTAACCCTCCCAACTCCCACTTCCATCCCTACCCCTTCCATTCCCCTTATCATCCCTAACCCTTCCCCTATCTCCTATAATCTTTCCATCTCTACCTCTTCTTATCTATCCTCACCCCTTCAACCCACCCCACTCCACCTTCCTTCCCTACTCCTTATTACTTCTTACTCCCCCCACCCCACTCCCCCTTCCTTCCCTACCACTTAACAGTCCTTACTCCCATATCTATCCCTACCCCCATCCTCCCAGCTAACTCCCCCTTCCATCCCTACCCCTTTCACCTTCCAAACTCCCACATCTATCATTTCCTCACTTTCCCTCCACCTCACCACTCCTCCCCCTCATAATTCCCCTTCCATTCTTACCCCACTTTCTATCCCTGCTCCACTCCTCCATCTATCCCCTCCCATTTCCCCTTCCCCTTCCCACTCTCCTTTCCATCCCTACCCCTTTTTCCCTCCACAATCCCTTGCCAATTTCTACCCCTTCCTTCCTCCCAATTCCTCCTACTATACATAACCCTTTCCCCTCTCCCCACTCTTCTTTCCATCCCTACCTCTTCCTCCCTCCCCACTTCCCTTCTATCTCTATCCCTTCCTTCTTCCCCACTCCCTCTTCCCCTCTCTCTACTTCCGTTTCCATCCTTACCCATTCCTTCATCCATTGTCTCCCTTCCATCCCTAGCCCTTTTTCCCCTTTCTACTTCCCCTCTTATCAATATCCCATCTTCCCTCCCCACTCCCCATTCCACCCCTTCTTTTTCCTTCCTGCCTACGCTTCCTTCACTCCCTAGACCTTCCTTTTTCCCCACTCCCAACTCCCCCTTCCATCCCTACCCCATCTTGTCTGCTAACTTCCCATTCCTACCCTTTTAATACTCCCATACTCTTTCCCTTCCCCCACTCCATTTTCCAACCCTATCCCTTCCTCCCTCTACACTTCCATTTCCATCCATACATTTTCTACCTTCCCCACTTCCCCTTCTTCCCTCCCCACTCCACATTCCATACTTACCCATTTCCCCCACGCCACTGCCCCTTCATTTCCTACCTCTACCTACTCCCCACTCCCCCTTCTATTACTACCCTATCTCCCAACCCATTCCCCCTTCCAAACTCCCCCATCCTATTCCCACTTTTCCTCCCCCTCTCCATTCCTCCATATACCGCTTCCATCATCTATCCTCCCCCTTTCCATTCCCCTTCTATATCTACCCCACTTTCCATCCCCACTCCTTCAACTATCCTTATCCCTTCCCCCCTTTCCACTCCCCTAATATATTCCTTCACCCCCCTCCCTTGCTCTCCCAACTTTCCAATCTATCCCTTCCCCATCCTACCTTCCCCTTCCAACTCTTCCTTCCTTCCGTACCCGATCCTCTATTCCCTCTCCAGCCCCCATCCACATCCCGTCTCCCCCCCACTAACTCTTGCATCCCTATCCCTTCTACCTTCCCACTCACCATTCCTCCCTACCCTTTACAAACCCCAACTTCACATTCATCCTCCTCCAAAAGTCCCCCTTCCATCCCTATCCATTCCTCCCTCCCCATTCCCGTTTCTATCTCTTCCATTTCCTTCCTCACCACTCTTCCTTCCGTCCATACACCTTCCCCCCTCCCAACTCCCCCTTCCATCCCTACCAATTCCCCCCTCCAAAGTCCCTCTTTCTTCCCTACCTTATCCTTCTTCCCCATTCCACCTTCAATCCTTTCTCCCCTTCCTACTCCGCCTTCCATCCTTACCCCTTCCTCCCTGCCCACTCTCCCTTCCATCCATATCCTTTCCTTCCTTCTTACTTTCCATTTCATCCCTTCCCCGCAACATCCTTTCACCTTTACCTACCCCTTCCCCCCTTCTCTATCCCTCTTCCACCTTTACCCCTTTCCCCCTTCTTTATCCCCCTTCACCCTTTACCCTTCCCCCTTTCTCTACTCCCCTTCACCCTTTACTTTTCCCCCTTTCTCTATCCCCCTTCCCCCTTCTCTATCCCCCTTTACCCTTAACCCTCCCACCTCCCCCTTCCTACTCTACCACTTCTATACAAACCACTTTTTCCCTCCCCACTCTTCCTACCATCCCTACCACTTCCTCCCTCCCAACTCCACCTTTCATCCTTACCCCTTCCTCACTCCCCACTCCCCCTTCCTGCCATATCCCCTCCCTCCACTTCACTCCCCATTCCATCCCTACCCCATCCCTCCACTTCACTCCCCCTTCCATCCCTACCCCTTCCCTCCATTTCACTCCCCCTTCCATCCCTACCCCTTCCTCCCTCCCCTCTCCCCTTCCACCCCTACCCCTTCCTCCCTCCCAAATCCCGTTCCATTCCCTTACCTTCCCAGCTCCCGACTCCCCCTTCCACCCCTAATCCCCTTCCTCCCTCCCAATTTCCCCTTCCACCCCTACCCCATCTTCCCTCTCCAATCCATCTTCCATCCCTACCCCTTCCTACCTCCCCACTCCCCCTTCCATCCCTATCCCTTCCTCTCTCCTTAATCTCGTTCTCTCCCCTTCCCTTCCCTGCTTCCCACTCCCCCTTCGATCCCTAGCTATTCACTCCTCCCCACTCCCCCTTCGATCTCTACCCTTTCCTTCCTCCCAACTCCCTGTTCCCCCCCTCCCAACTCCCTCTTCCCTCGCTACCCTTTCCTTCCCCCACACTCCCCATTCCATTTTTACCCCTTCCCTCCTCCCCACTTTTCCTTCAATCCTTACCTCATCGCCCTTCCCCACTTCCTTTTTGCTCCCTTCTCACTCCCTTTTCAATCCTTTCCTCTGACCCCCCTCCCCATTCCTCCTTCATTGCCCATTTTCTCTTCCCTACTCTTCCTTCCATCCTTACCCCTTCCTCCCCCTTCATCCTTAACCCTTCCCCCTTCTTCCTCCCTCTCCACTCCCCCTTCAATCACTATCCATTGGCCCCTACCCACTCCCCCTTCCATCCTTAACCCTACACCCTCCCTACTCTTCATTCCATCTTTATCCCTTGCCACTTCCCGACTCCCAACCTCCCCACTCCTCCTTCCATTACTACTTCTTCCCTCCTCCCCACTCCCACTTCCATCCCAACCCCATTCTTACCCCTTCCCCATACCCTCTCTTCCTTCAATCCATACCTCTTCCTCCCTCCCCAGTCCCCCTTCTATTTTGACCCATTCCCTCCTCCCC
>JAPQNM010000017.1:31966-46966 GCA_029783475.1 Metacarcinus magister | reverse complement strand
GCATTCTAGACAAGGAGCGAGGGTAGAACCCAAATTACATTATATCCATGGGGGGGTATTATCAGGCTGGGAGACATTTTCTGCATGCAAGCAGGACTACTTAATTGTAGGGATAGTTGCATGATGTGTGTGTAATATTTATGGCCTTGTGAGAGTAAGGTTATGTTATACAAATTAACACAAACCAGAAGATGCCGTGTGGCGCCGTGTGGCATGTCAATGACCCGGGCGGGGTAGCAGCGTGACCCGGCCCGCGGCATGCCGCGAGCAGGTCAGTCTGGCTACTGCAGAGGTGGAGTTAGGTCTAAGGTTGGGGTTGGAGTCTTTTTCCACGTATATATTTCTCGCTTTGCCCTGTATATCATCGTCAGGTGGACTGGGATTTGCAGAGGTGGAGCGAGGGTTTACGTGGAGTTTCTTGTACAGAAACTGGCGGTGGAGAGAGAGAAGTGTGGTGGAGAGGCTTAGTGGAGCTTGAGTGGAGAGGCTGAGTCTAAGGTGGAGTCTAAGGTGGAGTCTGGTTTGTCCTGCCCTCTGGAGTCTGTGGTGGAGTTTCTTTGCAGAAACAGCGTGTGGAAGGACAGAAGGAGACGTGTATCTGGATACCACGTGTGCCCCCTCAACCCACGCCCGCCACATCCACGGACGCCGCCCACGCCCGCTGGATCACGTGCACGCCTGCACACACTACTTCCTCGAGAGCAGGAAGGTCGTGAGTACAGTAAGGAATCTTAAGGTTTACAATTAAGTTCTTTATAGCCAGGTTAGCGAGTGAATGGTGTGAGAGTCTTTAATAATCTTTCCGTTTCAGGGGAAGCTTATTTAAATAAACTAAAGAAGCTTGTCTTACTTGTTTAATTTGCCAAACACTCTGGGTACATTAGATTTAAAACTTAGGCGATACAGAGCCTCCCGAAGGTGAGTGAAAAGAGGTTGGTGTCGGAAGGCTTGTAATTATCCTACAGATTTATCGTAACGAGTCCACAGAAAAGGAGTTAAAAAGAACCCGTGACAGTGATGTCGTGCTCGACAGTCGTGGTACAGCCTGGTTGATCAGAAAAAGTAGACTGGTATGTGAGAAACAGGTCTTCAACCTGAGCAGACTGGTTCCAAGTGAGAGCAGGATTAATGACAGGCTCTTCAGAATTAGTTGGACCATCAGGTGTTAAAACAAGCTCAGGTAAATCATCAATACCCTCATTCAAATAGGATGACTTACCCTTTTCCTCGGGCTCGCTTAAAGGTGAAATCTCGTCGAGGACTTGTAGCTGGTTAACTTGGGCCCGCCGGTGGTACTTCTTGAGGATATTGGCGTGGTAAAGTTTAGGTCCTCTTGGCATGTCGATCAAGTAGTCCACCTTACCCCGTTTTTCCAAAACTTTGTGAGGGCCACTCCAAGCAACCAACAACTTGCTGGAGTCACTAGGCAGTAGTAACAATACCTCATCGTCCGGCTGGAATTGACGGTCTTGAGATCTTACGTCAAAGTAGGACTTATACAGGGCGATACTCACATACACGTGTTTGGCAGCAAGCTGGGCGCATTCGGTCAGTTTCTCCCGTAGCTCGATGACGTAACGGAAGGACGATCTCTCATCTTCTGGGATCCTACGGTTTTCCCATAGGTCACGGAGCACCGAGAGGGGACCCCGCACTGACCTGCCATAGAGGAGTTCAAAAGGAGAGAATCCAGTCCGGTCGTTAGGGATCTCTCTGAGGGCAAATAAAGTAGAGATTAAATATCGATGCCAATCCTTGGGCTTATCAGAGCACAACTTCCGAAGGGCAGACTTCAGGGTACCGTGCAGCCGCTCAACTCGCCCGTTTCTGCTGGGGTGGAAAGGCGTGGTGAAGATGGGTTTTACTCCCAGTAGTTTGTGTAGCTCTGCCATAAGCTGGGAAGTAAATTGAGTCCCACGGTCGGAAAGTATTTCCCTGGGGATTCCCACTCTGGCGAAGATGGTTAACAGAGCTTCAGATACAGATATGGTGTCACTATCTTTAAGAGGCATGGTTTCTGGAAACCCACTGGAAATCTCAATAAGAGTTACAATGTAACGGTGCCCTTCAGAAGACGGTGGAGACAAGGGACCTACCAAGTCAATGGCAACCCTGGAGAAGGGTTCAGTTACGACAGGTAACGGTTGAAGAGGTACTGGACGTACCCGTCCCTTAGCTGACATACGTTGACACTTGTCGCAGGAACGGCAGTAATCCCGGATGTCTGCACACATCCCTGGCCAATAAAAGTCTTGCAAGACCTTCATCTGGGTCTTCCGGTGGGAGAAATGTCCAGCCAAAGGACCTTCGTGAGCAACACGTAGGATGACGGGACGGCAATCGCTGGGAACAACCAAGGATAAACCATTTACTTTTGAGGGTGATCCAAGGAGAGACATTTTCGGTACAGGAGGCCGTCTTCATGTATGAATTGGTACGTGGCACCATCCCGGGCCTTCTCAACTTCTCGAGTGGTAGCCTTTGATTGTAAACACGTCAAGGAAGGACAGGATTCCTGAAGTTGACGAAACTCATCAGGGGTTACAGTCAAAGGATGGAGCTTAGGCAGAACTAGAGGGTGGACCCGTTTAGATTGACCGGCTCTGGTCTCCACAGCACACACTTGAATAGTGGAGGACTCAACTGGTGGTAGATGCGGACATCCAGAAGGGAGGTTGTTCTTGTCTTGAGAGGAGAGGGAAGTTCCGGGCGAAGGCGAGTCATCAGGAGGCAACAGAGGATCTTGTAGGGAAGAAACGTCAGTGGTGGCTTGGTCATGGTCACTATGGAGAAGATCGTTGTCATTACTGAGTTGAGAATCAGGACTATCAGGATCTTGTACCCCGGGAATATTCCCAACTAGAGCACTAGCAAATTTAATTGGGGCCCTTACAGCATCTGTCCAACCAGTGTAAAATGGGCACCGTAAGTAACACTTAACGACAGGAAATTCTTCGATGCGTCCCAAATAGTCAGCAACTTGTACTTTGGGGCAGAGTGATGGGTCAATGTCTGGCAAGGCTTCCTTGGAAATTACAACTCCAGAGCATCCGGTATCCCTAATCATAGAGGAAGACCATGACCCATTAATAGTCCCCGTAACTGAGAAGTTAGGCACTTTATGTTCTTCTAAACAAAATCCAACCTTATAGGGGGGCGTGGTAGTAGTTCCATCCTTGAATGCTCGAGGATTCCTGGGACAGCGTGGTCCCCACAATTGTGACAAATCACGGTTGAGGGAGTCTGACTCCCAGGAGAAGGTAGAGGCTGGAGTGGAGTAGCAAGTCGAGGGGAGATTTTCTTAGCGTTGTTATAGGAAGAGACCTTAGGATAGGCGTTGTGGGCGGATGCCCAGTCATCCGCTAGTTGTATTGCTTCCTTCAGCTTGGTAGGCCTTCTTTCCTTGATGAATAGGCGTATATCTGGTGATAAGGAGGACAAAAATTGATCAAAGATGATAAACTCCCTTAAATCAGCATAAACATGGCCACAGAGAAAGACTCAACCCAAGGAGTTGCTTGTTGGTTGTCCTGGAGGTCAGACGTCCTTGTTTCGTGTCTGTCAGTGTGAGCTGGATTCCATTAAGCTGGAAATCTACTTCTGTCTGACTCTAACACCAGTTGTGCTCGTGATAGTGACAATGCTTACATCGGGGGACATCAAAGTTATGCTGGAAGTGCAACAAAAAACATATCAAGACTTTATGGAGTACCGACTAAAAGACTTGATTACCCGTTTAAACCAAGTGGAGTCACACAACATGAAGCTGTTCACTCTTTGGAATTCACCCAGAAGGAAGTAGACACTTTAAAAGAGGAGAACAAGTCATTGAAGGTAGAAGTGCAGACCATGAAGAAAGAAATAGGTAAGAAAAATGAAGAGGAAGACAAATTATCCATACTGCAAGAAAGAATGGATTACCAAGAAGACTATTCAGGACGCAATAATTTTCGCTTCGATGGCCTCCTTGAACAACCCAACGAGACCTGGGAAGTAACACAAGACAGAATTCATAAACTGCTTCGGGACAAGCTCGAGCTAGGACCAGTTGAGCTCGAAAGGGCGCACAGAGTGGGCTCTCGTTTTAATATGGCAACAACGAGACCAAGGACCATAGTAGCTCGCTTTGCTAAGTTTGAAGACCGACAGCTGGCAATACGCAACTCATCGAAGCTCAAAAATACCAACATATATTTGAATGAAGACCTCTGTGAAGCTTGGATGCATGACATGACGGGACTAGGTACCCAGCACTTGACGGTGCGTGGTGCTGGTGGAGCTGAGGCTGCTGGTGGTGTCA
The DNA here is from genome assembly GCA_029783475.1 of Metacarcinus magister. NCBI lineage: Eukaryota > Metazoa > Arthropoda > Malacostraca > Decapoda > Cancridae > Metacarcinus > Metacarcinus magister. The sequence continues at coordinate 42,666 of JAPQNM010000017.1, read as the reverse complement.
AAAGCAATGCTGGAGGAGTTGGCACTGGACCTTCTAATGTCACTCGTGCTGGCGATGCTGGTGCCGATGCTGATGCTACTGTCGGTGCTGCTGCTACTGTCGGTGCTGCTGCTACTGTCGGTGCTGCTGGTGCTGCTGGTCCCCATGGTGCTGGTGCCGATGCTGCTGATGTTGTAGAAGGTATTAGTGCTGGTGTTATCGCTGCCAGTGCTGGTGCTGGCGGTACTGTTGCTGGGGCTGCGTATGAAAAAAACGTAACGCCCACCACTGGAAAGTATATGAAGGGAAAGGAACAACAGCACGATGGTGTATCGCTACGTAGCACTACACGTAAAGGTAAAGTCTAAGTTTTCGCAACATAAGCTCGTACACTAGACTTAATTACCATCAATTTTTTTCACCATGTTCTTTCCTCACTTGAGCGATTTAGAAGTTATTCAACTACTTAATGATATTGAACCTCTAACCCTTACTTTTGATGAATTTGATATGTTAACCTTTTGCTCTTTAAATAACTCTAATGATTCCCATGACTTGTCAAATAATGATCCAGATGCAAATAGTTTACACAAAATAACATTGCCAAATTCTGATTACTTTAACCAACAGGAGTTTGAGAACATTTTAACTAACTTTTCTCTACCCATGATTGTTTTCTACAATATAAATAGTATTCCACACAATCTAGATCATTATTTACTAAATTCTGGTATTTCAACACAACAAACCCTAAATTTAAATATCTTGTCATTTTGTGAAACCAAATTGTCTAATGATATAGAACACTTGTACACTATCAAAGGTTATAAACTAATAACCAATAACAGGAATCATTATGGTGGAGGAGTATGTTTGTACATAAAAAATCACATTTCACATGATGTTTTGAATGATATATCTTTAATGTATGATTATATTGAAACTATTTTTGTTGAAACATTTCTTACCAGAAACACATAATATTAGGAGTTGTTTATCGTAGGCCTCACTCGAGTATTCCCTTGTTTATTGAAACTCTTGAGAATATGCTTCAAGTGATAACTTCAACCAGGAAAACATGTATCTTATTAGGTGATTTCAACTTGAATTTATTAAGCAATACTGATAATAATGTCCAACAGTATATCAATCTTCTCACCATCTACGGCTTTTACCCTTGCATTAATAAACCAACAAGAGTAAATAAAAGAAGTGCAACCATTATAGATCATATCTGGACAAACAACATCGATATTATTTCTAAAAGTGGTATTCTTTTAACTGATGTCAGTAATCATTTATCACCATTCATTACAGTTACAGGACAAACAGAAAGCGTAAAGATGTCTGCTTTACCTACAGACCATATAACAACATAGATGATTGCCACTTATGTGAAATCATGAAAGCAAGGATGGACTCCATTAACACGACAGATGACACTGACACTGAATTTAGCTCAATTAGCAACGCAATTTATAAGGCTGTAGAAGAATGTATTCCTTTAAAAACTGTTAAAATAAATGCTAAAAGGATAAATAAACCATGGATTACCCAAAAATTATTGGAGCTTATAAAGGAAAAACAAAAGTTATACAGGAAGTATTTAAAAAACCTATAACAATGGGAACACAATACCGAGCAATCAGAAATAGGCTTAACAACATGTTGAAAGAGACTTAACAACAACATTATAGAAGAAAATTTGCTGCCAGTGTAGGTAATGGTAAACAAATATGGAAAGTAATTAATGAAGTAATCAATAACAAAGACGAACATTCTAAAATTGAATATATTACCGTTAACAACACCAAAGTTAATGATTCACGTACTATTAGTAATCATATGAACACATATTTCACTAACATCGGACATGATCTTGCAAGTAAAATTCCTCATTATAATGTTTCTCCTATGTCTTTTCTAACTAACACTTATCCAGACTTCACTCCCTCAAATACCACCTCAGAAGAAATTACAGAGATAATTAAATCATTAAAAGATTCTGCTCCCGGTTTGACAATATCCATGTAAAAATAATCAAGAAAACAGTTTCAATTTTAGCACCTATCTTATCAAATAACATAAATAAGTCTTTCCAAACAGGTATTTTTCCCACTGACATGAAAACGGCCAAAATCATACCCATCCATAAAGGCGGTAAGACAGACGATATCTCCAATTATCGCCCTATCTCAGTACTTTCCTCTTTATCTAAAATTTATGAAAGAGCAATGTATAACAGGCTAGTTGAATTCTTAAATAAAAATAGTGTAATAACTGATTGCCAGTTTGGCTTCAGATCCAATCTATCTCCAAAATGCTTTAACTAAACTAATTGACCTAATTCTTTATAATCTTGGCAAGGAAAAATTTGTAGTAAGTGTATTTTTAGATCTAAAAAAAGCTTTTGACACTATAGATCATGAAATAATGCTAAGTAAATTATATCATTATGTTATAAGGGGAATATCTAATGACTGGATAAAAAGCTATTTATGTAACAGAAGACAATACACAGTCATAGATAATGTCAACTCTAACTACTCAACAGTACTAATGGGAGTGCCACAAGGCTCAACACTTGGACAATTACTCTTTTTGCTATATATTAAGGACATAATTAACTCATCACAGATAATAAATTTCACGCTCTTCGCAGATGACACCAACCTAACTCATTTTGGATATGATTTAAAAACTTTAACAAGAATTTTAAATACCTAGTTAAATAATGTTTCAACCTGGCTCTCATGCAATAAGTTATCACTTAATATATAGAAAACTAATTACCTAATATTCGCTGGCAAGAAAAGAGTAAGAAATTGTGAAATAAAAATATGTAATAATTCAATACAACAACGTAACTCATTAAAATATCTAGGTATAAACATTGATTATCAATTAAACTGGAACGTTCATATAAATCATGTCAATAGTAAATTAGCAAAATCACTTGGAATACTACACAAAATAAAATACCTGTTAACTACCGACACACTATTACTCCTATACTACGCCTTGTTTTACCCATATTTACAGTACTGCAATGTTGTCTGGGGAATGGCGAACATAACTTCAATTAAACCTTTAGTACTAATACAAAAAAGAATTATACGCACAATAAGTCATATTAGTCATTATGAGCACACTAACCCAATATTTAAATCCTACAATATTCTGAAAATTACTGAGGTTTATAAACTTGAGTGTTTGAAATTTATACACGAGCAGCTACACAGACACAATCTTGTTCAGCTAACAACAGCCTCTGATGTTCACAACATAAACACTAGGAACAGACGCAATCTCAGACCGCCTTTCCCTGACCTAGAAGCACAGAAGAGATTTGTACTCTACTACGGATGTAGGGAGTATAATGAACTTCCTGACTACATCAAAATATTACTAATAAAGATACATATAAGATCAATACAAAAAAAACATCTAATCAATTTATATTGAATGCAGTAAACATGTATAAGTATACTTGACCGTGTAAACTATGGTACGCAAACGTTGAGAATAACGTAACAAGTATTGACGGTGTCTGCGTATATGAAACTGACTCACTCGCATGTGGATGTTTGTGAACCTGTTTTAGTCTTAACAGGCAATTAAATTTCAAGTATTTTGTGTCCATACATATCTATTATGTAAACAATATATATATGTTGAATAGTTAGCTATATTTGTGTTTGGTTATATATGGTGACTGGTCTTGTAAGATGATTGAAATCAAGTATGGTGACTGAATTTGTGACACGTTATATGTTATGGTGGTTAGGTGCGGTGATTAACTTTGTATGGCCCTTGGCTAATGCCTAAGGAGGTTGACTAGGTAGTGTTTTATTAATTACAAGTGTCTGGTTATATATTTGGTGTTTAGGGATGGTGTTGGTGTTTTGTTACGTTAATTGTTAATTTCTGTTTGACATTAACTATATGTGCTGTTGGGTCTGTGTGCTATTTGTGTGTGTGTGGTTAAGTGTGGTGTGGTTAAGTGTGGTGTGATTAAGGTGTGGTTAAGATATGGTTCAGTGTGCTAAGGTGAGTGGTTGGGTGTGATGTGATGACACTTATATTATTGTAATGTTCATATAAGATGTTTGATGTAAGGTGTTTGACTTTTTGTTATGTAATATAATGTTAGTTATGTGCGACGTTTAGATAATTAGGGTGCTTGGCTTTGTTAGGCACCTGGTGCGTGGTGTGGTTTATTTCATTATATAATATAAGATTTTCATTATACAGTTATTCCTATATCTTTCTTCCATTATATTTACTTGTAGGCAACCAACTGAATATTTACTTAAGGGGCCTGTCAAAAATGCTTGCATTTCACGGGTCCAGCCAAGATAATTCATTCTGTATCTATAAATTTATATGTAAACTACTTGGGCAATAAACCTTTTGAATTGAAGAACCAAACATCCTCGATAACTGGGTAACGAACTGATGGTAGTTCTGTCCTACTCTAATCTTGTTTGACCTGAAATCCACCCGGTAGCCATCTGGAGTTTTACTGAAGCCTGTTAACAAGGCTTGCTTCAGTAACTCGTAATCCTCAGTGGTGGATGACGGAAGGGACGTGTAGAGTTCGGCAGCTTTACCAGTAAGGAGGCAACCCAGACGAACGGCAAAGGTATCTCTGGGTAAAACCAGCATCTCGGCCACTCGCTCAAACCTAGTTAAGTAGGTGGCAATGTCCTCTTCATCCTTGTATGGTGGTAGACTAGGTCTGGAAACAGGATCATGTGATGGTAGGACTGAGGGCTTACCTTTAGCTGCAATTTCTGCCAGCTTGATCTCTTTCTCCCTCTCAGCTTGTGCTTGTCTTTCTTCTCTTTCAGCTTGTTTTTCTTCTCTTTCCCTCGTAGCTTGTTTTTCTTCTCTTTCAGCTTGTTTTTCTTCTCTTCTCAGCTTGTCTTTCTTCTCTTTCCTTCTCAGCTTGTCTTTCTTCTCTTTCTCTTTCCTTCTCAGCTTGTCTTTGTCTTTCTTCTCTCTCAGCTTGTCTTTCTTCCCTTTCGTGTTTCTGTTGTTCTAAGATCCACTGGCCAATTTCCTTGCCCTGCAGACCGAGGGCTTCACCCTGCTCCTTCAGTTCTTGAAAGGAAGACATGGAGAAGACCAAACAGAGAACACAACACAAAACAAAAATTGGACAACACCTCACGTGCAAAATCTGGCAAAAGCAAGAGTTTGACAGCAATCAAAACACTCTCATAACATTACTCCCGGGCCTCAGGCAGCAACGGCGCGCAGCAGCGACTTACAGATTACAACCCACAATCTGTAAAAAGATAATAAATAATTGGTAGTTCTTATCCTGGCGAGGTCGCCAATATGTCAGGGCCGAGGTGACTACCAATTAATATTATGCTTCTATAGAGTTGTGGGGAAGAAAAATCATGGAGTATGATACCCCGAATATATTTACACACACAATAATAGCAAACAGCAGGCTAAAAGCCAAAATAAATCACCAACGACGATCTGCTCGTAAACAATTACCAGAGCAGGGGTATGGCACCCAAATAACTCCCTGTACAGCTGTCTGGAGGGTGAGATGCGTGGCAGCAACACTCGGCAACGTAGATAGCACCTCAGACAGCAGGGAGGGTCGAATGGTGTAGGTACAGTTGAAGGGCACACTGGAAGGGAGCCCAAGTCTCCAGAAATGCCTTCGGAATGTTGAGAACCAGCAGCAGGTGGTGAGGTGTTGTCAGGTGAGAGAGCTGAGGCGTTCTGTCTGTCTCCAGTCCGGTGGCGTGGAGCTTGCTCGGTTAGACTACCCCCCTACCCCTGGACAAGGGGGTGGGGTAGTGGCGGGGAAGCCGGTGAACAAGCAGTTGGAGAGGTGAACCAGCGCCGGCAGACTAGAGTGGTAGTTCAACCACTAATTAGGGGGAGACGAGGCAGGTGCAGTTCCTCACAATATATATATATATATATATATATATATATATATATATATATATATATATATATATATATATATATATATATATATATATATATATATATATAGATATATATATATATATATATATATATATATATATATATATATATATATATATATATATATATATATATATATAGATATATATATATATATGATATATATATATAATATATAATATATATAGGTATGTATAATACACACACATATATATATATATATATGATATAATATATATATATATATATATATAAATATATATATATAATATATATATATATATATATATATATATATATAATATATATATAGATATAATACATATATATATATATATATATATATATATATATTATATATATATGTATATAAATACATATATATATATATATATATATATATATATATATATATGTATATAAATACATATATATATATATAATATATATATATATATATATATATTATATATTTACATATATATATATATATATATATATATATATATATATATATATATATAAATTATTATTATTATTTTTATTTTTTTACATTTAAATGGTACTGGCAAAAGGACAACAAAAATACGTTAAAAATCCCGCTTTTCACCAGACCCTGTAAAGAGGACAGTAGGAGAAACAGAAGCAGGGGGTGGAGGTCTAGTTAACGTTAATTACGTAGCTGGTCTGAATTTTCTGAATCCTAGTTAATTTTTTTAATCAGCCTAATGAAAGTTCAATTAAACATAAAAAAAATATACTCAAGATTTAATTACTTGTTGACCGTATTTAAAAACGGTTTCCTATATTTTCTAAACAGAGCTATATATATATATAATAATATAATATATATAATATATATATATATATATATTATATATATATATATATATATATATATATAATATATATAATATATATATATATATATATATATGTATATATATACACATTATATTATCTTATTGAATTTTGTCATTGAGAAAAAAAAACCCTATTTATTACATTAAAAAGAAATATGATTTAATGAATAAATGAATGAATATATATATATATATATATATATATATATATATATATATATATATATATATATATATATATAATATATATAAACTGTGTATAATATTATTTGATGAGTATTTTAAAAAGGAACTATATAAAGCCGTGTAATACAAAATATATTGATTGAAAGAACTGCTTTTCATTATTTTTTTTGTAATATAATAAATCCTTAAATAAAAGGAGAATAATAAAATAATAAAATAATAAAATATTAGAATAACAATAAAATAATAAATAGAAGAAATACTATTACTCCATTGTAATATATTTTGGGTACGAGGAATGTTAGAAAAAACTTAAATAAATAAATAAAAATAAATAAAAAGTAACTGACCTGAGAGAAATAGAATTTTTTCATCAGGATTCGATTTTTTCAACCCTATTAGACTTAGACATCCTACCCTCCCTCTACCCCCTTAGGCCTACACGCACTTAAGTCCATTATTGTGTGCAGGTAAGGCTTGAGTGTGTCAATATTGCCTGCAGGTAAGGTTTGAGTGTGTCAATATTGCGTGCAGGTAAGGTTTGAGTGTGTCATTATTGCGTGCAGGTAAGGTTTGAGTGTGTCAATATTGCGTGCAGGTAAGGTTTGCGTGTGCGTGCATGTATCATTATTGCGTGAGGGGGATTGCGTGCATGTACGTGTATCATTGTTGTTTGAGTGGTATTGAGTGCATGTACGTGAATGGCATTATTGCGTGCAGGGACATTGTGTGCGCGTGTATGTATCATTGTTGCGTGAGGGGGATTGCGTGCATGTGCGTGTATCATTGTTGCGTGAGTGGGATTGCGTGCATATACATGAATGTCATTATTGCGTGCAGGGCATTGCGTGTGTTTGCGTGCGTATCATGTGTTGCGTGAGGGGTATTGCGTGCATGAACCACCGTGTGAATGCAGCAGTAGCAGGTGCGTGTGTGAGTGTATCTCTATTGAGTGCAGAATATACAACACAGACACAGCCATCCCTGCTACTAACACATTCTGAACCGTTCCTAACACCAACACGATTAGGACATGTTTAGCACGGCCTTGTACATAACTCAAAGCAAGTGTTGGGCATGAGGACACGTGCACTACGAAAGGGAGCACGTGCCCAAACCACTTTTTCTTACGTATCCTATCTTTCGTACCCCTCATACCCTAATAGATTATCATACAAGCACGGTAGGTGACTTTCTGGGCCACAGCACGTAGGGTATACAACACCATTATGCTCACGTACCCATACCAAGGGATCGTCAGCCCCCTCCAAACCCACAGCAGCCTAGATAGAACTGGATGTCTTCTAGAGCCATACGTGCAGCTGGATCTGAGGTGCACGCGTCTTCTAGGTGTTTCCAGGCATCACTACGCCCATGTACGCCCACAAAAAAGAAATTCACCACCCCCCAGAGAACAGCACTAACCCCTAATATTACAACCTGCCCCATTAATGCCCAATGTGCTACCCCGAATATGCTTAGAACCCCCCTACCTCCTCCCCTATCTCCCCCCTACTACTAGTACCACCCCCACCACCACCACCGCTACGTCCACTACACCCAGCTAGCACGTGTAAGAGAGCACGCCGCCCCCCCAGACTCCATGCACGTTAGCACGTAGGGGTGTGGTGTGGGGGGAGCAGGTAGGTCAGTACTGTTTGGGTAGGGGGTGGAGGGGGTGTAGCACGTAAAAGGGTAGTAGATAGTAAGGTAAGTATGCACGAACACGTACCTAGTGTAAGTAATACTGTGCGTCCGTGTGCACTTACTTCATGTACGTATAATACCATTTTGTACGTGCACACAAATTTAATAAAAAATAACAAATTACTTAAATGCACTCAATGCCACGCAAATATTCTTCTCTTCCTCTTCTTTTTATTTTTTTTATTATTCTTGTTCATGTTCTTGTTCTTCTTCCTCTTCTCCCTCCTCGTCCTCCTTCTTCTTCCTCCTCCTCTTACTCCTCCTCCTCTTCTTCTTCTTCTTCTTTTGCTCCTCTTCTTCCTCTTCTTCCTTTTCTTCTTCTTCTTCTTCTTCTTCTCCTTTCATTACTTTTAGGATAGCTCCGTTTTCGGAATTGTCCAAACTTCATAGAAAACGAATCACAACAACTAAATACAATGATAAACTATACTAACTTGATTGAAAATAAACTTGACTAAAAATTAACTGTATATAAAGTATAAACCAAATATAAACTCGCCTTATGAATGACAAAAAGGAAGAAAATATAGAGAAACAGATACAAAAGAAGATAAAAATAGTAGAAAATTACAAGGACAGACAGACAGACAGACAGACACAAAAGTATCGCATGAAAACCACAGTAGTCATTACGAGAAAAGAAAAACAACAGAGGGGACAAATCATGCAATGTTTAGAAGGGTGAGGGGAAGTGAGGAGAAATGAGGGGAAAGTGATAGGAAAGTGAGGGGAAAGTGAGGGGGAAATGATGGGAAAATTAAGGGAAGGTGAAGGGAAATGAGGGGGAAAAATTATGTGACAGTGATGGTGATGTGAGGGGAAAGTGAAGGGAAAATGAAGGGAAAGTGAGGGAAGTAAGGGGAAAATTATGGGAAAATGAGGAAAAGTGAGGGAAGGTGAGGGAAATAAGGGGAAATTGAGGGAAGTGAGGGGAAGATGAAGGAAAGGTGATGGGAAATTGAGAAGGTGAGGGAAGGTAAGAGGAAAATGATAAAAAGTGATAAGCAAACGTGAGGAAAGTGAGGGGAAAGTGAAAGGTAATGTGAGGGATGTGAAGGAAGGTGATGGGAATTGAGGAGAAGGTGAGGGAACTGTGACGAATTTGAGGGGAATTGAGAAGGTGAAGTGATAGTGAGGGGAATGTGAGTGGAAGTAAGGAATGGAAGTAAGGTGAGGGGAAGGAAGGAATGAAAGATAATCGATTCTCAGACGGTAGGGAACAGGGGAGGGGAGTAGGGAGGAGGGGAATGGAGGTTAGAGGGGAGAAGCGGAGAGAGAAGAGGAGAGGGAGGGTGAGAGGGGATGGAGATGGGAAAGAGGGAGGTTAGAGGGAGGAGTAAAGAGGGGAGAGGGGAAGGGAAGAGGGGAGGAGTAGATAGTAGGAGTAGAGGGGAGGGAGTGTATGAGATTGTAGGGGTAGAGGGGAATCGAAGGCGGAGGGGAGGGGAGGGAAAGATAGGGGAGGATAGTAGAGGAGAGGGGAGAGGGGTAGGGGGAAGAGGGGGAGAGCGTGGAACATGCGTGGGCAGGAGAAACAGCTGGTCATGAGAATCGACTCTGAACATTCCCTCTCAGATACTGTAAGGTAAGGGTGTGTGTGTTGGGTGTGTGCGTGTGTGTGTGTGTGTGTGTGTGTGTGTGTGGTTAGTACTGCACTCAAATGTATAGTCACTCTTGCTTCTTTACTTCTATAATTAAATAGTTTAGGTAAGATAAGATGAGGAAAGGTAGGTTAGGTTAGGTAAGGTTAGGTAAGGTAAAGTAAGGTAAGGTAATATAGAGGTAAGGTTAAGTTTAGGTAAGGTAGGTAAGGTAAAGTAAGGTAAGGTAAGATAAGGTAAGGTTAGGTTAGGTGTAGTTAGGTGCAGGTTAGGTTAGGTTAGGTAAGGAATGTCAAGGTTAATCATTATGTATTTAGGTAAATATCGTGGTTTTTTTAATATTTTTATAGAATTGTTTTAGTGAGACAGGTAAATGAATATATAGACAGTAAGTTTAGGT
>JAPQNM010000017.1:24425-26866 GCA_029783475.1 Metacarcinus magister | reverse complement strand
AGAGAGAGAGAGAGAGAGAGAGAGAGAGAGAGAGAGAGAGAGAGAGAGGAGAGAGAGAGAGAGAGAGAGAGAGAGAGAGAGAGAAGCGACACAGAGACAGATAATAGAAAGAGAGACAAACAGACAGACAGACAAAGGACAGGAAATAAAAATAAAATAAAACAGACAAACAGACAAAAAAAACAAAAAAAACAAGTGGAGTAACAAGGAAAGGAAATTACAGAAGGAGGGAAAAAAAAAAAGTAGGGAAACAAGCAACGAAGAAAAAGTTAGGAAAGTTTGAAAAAAAAAAAAGGAAGCAACGACGTGAGAGAGAGAGAGAGAGAGAGAGAGAGAGAGAGAGAGAGAGAGAGAGAGAGAGAGAGAGAGAGAGAGAGAGGAGAGAGAATAAGAGATTACATTCCCATTTCCAATTTTTCCTTGTGACATCTCTATCTAATCCTCATTTTCCCTCCTCCTCCCTCCCTCCTCCTCCTCCTCCTCCTCCTCCTCCTCCTCTTCCTCTTCCTCATTTCACCTTCATTCTCGTCTTTTTCACCCTCACCTCATCACCCTCATTTATCTTCTTTCACTTTCTCTTATCTCTCCACACCCTCCTCCTCCTCCTCCTCCTCCTCCTCCTCTTCTCCCTCCCTCCCTTCTTTCTTTTCCTGTTTTTTCTCCATTTTTCTCCTTCTCTTCACTTGTCTTTTTTATCTTTTTTATCTTGTTCCTTGTTTCTAGTTTCTTTTTATCACAGTTTTTCTCTCTCTCTTTTCTCCTCCTTTCTTTTCTCCACCTCTCTTCCGCTCCTCTCTTTCCTCCCTCCCATTATTTTTTTCCCTCCCATTTGCCTCCCTTCCCTACCTCTACTACCTGATAACGCTTCCCTCCTCCTCCTCCTCCTCCTCCTCCTCCTCCTCCTCTCTTCCTCTTCCTCTTCCTCCTGCACGCATCGCAAAGGTGACTCTTACTTCATTACTGACTTCATTTTGTCGCATTGGAAGTAGGAATAGGAGGAGTACAAAGGTACAAAGGAAGAACAGACAGCAACAGTCCTACTAGACCTAACGAAACAAAAGGACAACAAAGTGGAAGGCTCCTCCCCACCCACCCTCCCTCCAGCCGAACCTGGGCGGAAGAGGAAGCGATACCATGTAGTATAGACAAACTATCATGGAATTTGTATAGGAAAGTGAGAAAACATGGGTAATTTACCGCTATTTCTAAAAAAAAGAAAAAAGAAACCCAAAAATGAAATATGAAATACTCGATTTGGTGAACTGATGCTAAGTACTTATTAAGTGGTTTTTTTTTCTCAAACGATTCTATTGTGTTACTATTAACTATTTGTGTTGGTAGAGAATTCCAATTATTCACGATTCTATTAAAGAAAAAGTTGTTCGCTTCGTTTGATCTAAAACGCTTACCAATGATCTTGAAACCATTGTTATGAGTGGTGGTTGTGAGATCGGTAGTTACATAGTCGTTTATGTTAATATTGGCAAAACCGTGAAAATCTTTGAATACCTCAATTAGGTTCCCTCGTAGCCTACGTTTAGATAAACTGAATAAGTTCAGCTCCTTTAGTCGTTCTTCATAAGACTTGTTTCGCAATCTTGGGATTATCCTAGTAACTCTTCTTTGTATTCTTTCAGGCTTATCAATATCTTTTTTATAGTATGACGACCAGAACTGAATGGAATATTCTAGATGAGGACGTACGAGTGCATTTAAGGATAACTTTTTCAGATTTATACTCAAAAGTTCTTCCGATGAAGCCGAACAGTTTGTTAGCTGTCTTAACAACGTCTGAACAATGTTTACTTGGTTTAAGATCATTACTAATAGGTGCCAAGTCTTTTTCATGGCTAATTTTGGAAATTTCACTTACCACTTTTCTGACCAACCTACTAAGATGTCGAAGTTGGATTATAATTGTATTTTTTCGTCGGTTGTAGTGACTTTACTCGTGATTTTCGTATCGTTGGCAAATTTTGATATCTTACAGGTGAGGCCTTCATTAATACCATTGACATAGAAGAGGAGGAGGAGGAGGAGGCCTGGCCAGCAGCACCTACCAAGTGTTGATCTGTTGACTCAATAAAAAATGAGACGCCATTTCAGCCAGTCCAAGAAGCTGAAACATTCCCTTAGGTGATGATGCAAGATCACACAAATTTCCTTTACAAGCCAGTTGATACATCTCAAAGGACTCCCAAAAGATAATCCGTTAAGGAAGGAAGGAGAACCAGCTACCATGAGGAATAAGGATGAGAGGACCTCCATAGATAGGAGACGGGAAGGGGAGCTCACACTAGCAACTGGTTCTATAGTGTAGAGGTCGTTACACTCCTCTATACCGCAGACCCATGTGACTGGGGCCATGATGGTCCAGCTAACTAGGACCACGGAACTCCAGCCATTGTCTCTAAGGAAATCATCTACCTGCAGTCCAATCC
>JAPQNM010000017.1:14425-16925 GCA_029783475.1 Metacarcinus magister | reverse complement strand
CGTCTGTCTATATCAATGCATGTGTGTCACGCTGAAGTAAATCAATGTTAATAATTAGAATGTTTCACGCAGGGATGAATTTCCTGACTTTCGTTCCTGCGTCCAACTGGCATGAAATGAGTTATGAATAAAGATGAATACACTCAAATAAAAAAAATAATAAAAATAGAAATAAAGTTAATAACATCAATACGAGGAAGTAAAGAATGTTAATGATATTTCACTCATTTTAATTAATCAAATGGTATGCTTGGTTATGTGTGTGTGTGTGTGTGTGTGTGTGTGTGTGTGTGTGTGTGTGTGTGTGTGTGTGTGTGTGTGTGTGTGTGTGTGTGTGTGTGTGTGTGTGTGTGTGTGTCCCCTTTCTTCCCTCCTATAATACCTTCACCTTGCCTTGCCTTGCCTCTACGGATCAGAAGCTTTAGTGATTTTTTAACGAAACTTGCACAAAATAAACTTACGTTGCTGCCTTTAAAGAGGAACGGAGAGAATAATGTTTGGCGTTACGTGAAGCTGAACAGAGATAAAAAAAACAGAAAAAAACATGAATTAAGAAGGAAAATAATGGTTTAACTTACGTTGCTTAACATTAAACCCAAAATATGTACGCGAGTTATCTTCAAAAGTGATGATCGTTGAAAGTTAAGTAGACAAAAGATTAGCTTAGTGATGACAGAAGGAAGCATCTTAAGGTAGGATCATAGATACTTAAAAGAATAACTGATACGTGGAAGCCCTTTTCCTTATATTAACGATAACACATTCAATAGTCTATACAGGAATGTGTGGGAGGGTGGGTGAGGAGGAGGAGCCTTCTTCCTTTTCTATCCTCATTCCCATACAAGTGATAAGGATAATAATAATAATAATAATAATCACCACTTATATCATGTATGGGAGGTGGATAGGAAAGGGTGAAGACTCCTCCTCACCCACACCCCTACCCACCCACACCCACACCCACACCCACACCCACATATTCCCTCATGGGCACGTAAAGGATACTAGCTTCAGAAAATAAGAAAATAATATATACACTAAGAAATAATAGAGTTTTTGTAAGATGGAAATAACTGAAGGAAATAAGAAAACGTTACACACACTGAGAAATAATAGAGAGTTTTTGAAAGACAGTAATAAGTAAAAGATAAGAGAACTGAAAAAAATAATAGAGAGGTTTTATAAAATAGCAATAACTGTATAAAACAGACTAAAAGATAATAGAGAGAATTTTCACCTAAGACGATACGCAAAAGTTTCTGAAATTGGAAAGTAAATGAATAATATTATGACTAACTTAAAACACACGATCAAGAAAAAAAAACAAACTAATATAACAATGAAGAGAGACGTGAATATATCCACGAGTTATATTTCAGACGTGTTGGCTGATCACTCTACTTAACGACATTCTATCCTATGGTATCAAATTATTTATGTATATTATGAACTAAGAATTATTGAGATATTAAAGTGTTTAGTGACCAATAGATGTATAGGATGTATGTATGTATGTATGTATGTATAGTAGGTATGTAGGTATGTATAAGAAAGGAAGTAAATCTATAGGTGACTTTTAGCAAGGTTAATATGTTTACTGCTCTACATCGCATCTGTTCCAAGTCTACAATGCAATAGAACACCTGTGGATGCATCAACAACATCAACAACATCAACAACATCAACAACACCTGACAACCTTGATTTCAGAGGATATTCACCTGTGGATGTGGATAGCAAAGGCACATGTCGTATATATTAACTTAATGAGATGTGTTTATTATGCTAATCACTTCATTATGTATAGGATAAAACTACTTTTTAAAACACACACACGCACACGCACACGCACACACACACGCACACACACACACACACACACACACACACACACACACACACACAGCTTCCTCCTCCTCCTCAGCCTCTTTGGTTTATTTAAACTTTTCCCCTTAAGCGAGTAAAGAGAAGTTTTCATATAATCTTTACAACACCAAATTTTATAATCTCCGTACTGAAAATAACGATAGCGTCTGAGGGGAAGGGAGGAAAATAGCAAAGGGAGAAGAGTTAGGAGTTCCCTTAATAACCCAGTCACTCATTTAAAGGGTAAGGGAAGGGAAGGGAAGGGAAGGGAAGGGTGAAGGCAGACAGCGCGCACCTCATCAATATGTACGTGCAGACATAATGAAGTTTGTGTCATCAGTCATAGTGTTTGTACAGAAAATTACTACGTGTTGGTATTAGCAGAGGACAGAGAGTTCATTCAGTGTGTGTGTGTGTGTGTGTGTGTGTGTGTGTGTGTGTGTGTGTGTGTGTGTGTGTGTGTGTGTGTGTGTGTGTGTGTGTGTGTGTGTGTGTGTGTGTGTGTGTGTGTGTGTGTGTGTGTGTGTGTGTGTGTGTGTGTGTTTGTTTTGTTCAAGCGGCATGAATGACAGACAACAATCAAGTATTTAAACATCAACAACATCAATGATATTAGAATGCATTGCACTAACTA
>JAPQNM010000017.1:6925-9425 GCA_029783475.1 Metacarcinus magister | reverse complement strand
GCAAATAATAAATTAATCCTATAAAATTAATCTTGAAGGACTACGTATTTCAGCCAAATCACACGACAGAAATAAGAGAAAAAAACATGAAATTAAAAAGAGAGAGATGTAACACAGATAAACATAAAATCATTCTTCAACCCAGCCTCAATAATTAACTCGAAAACCATATATAATTTCAAGTCCCAATTAAGTAAATATTCGCTGGAGGGAGAGATAGGTGTGGGGTGGGGGAAGCCTTGTTCTTTTCTATCCCATTCTCTCACACATAGTTCAATAATAATAGCAGTAAGTCATTCATTCAATACCTTTGTTATACACCAACATGTATCCTGTTCTATATATGTTCTTCTTATGTATTCTAATATAATCATCACAACCCCAACCACCACCACCACCACGACCACGACTTTCTCCCACCACCACCACCACCACCACCTCCCACCTCACGTAGTCAGTGTGCATCACCTGCGCCATCCTCACAGCCCTTTGGCAGCCTCAATTACCTCGCGCCGCCTCACCTGCACCGCCTCTCACCTGAGCACATTTTATATCAAAAGACCTCCGTAATAACGTTTGGAAGTGGGACTGAAAGAGAGAGAGAGAGAGAGAGAGAGAGAGAGAGAGAGAGAGAGAGAGAGAGAGAGAGAGAGAGAGAGAGAGAGAGAGAGAGAGAGAGAGAGAGAGAGAGAGAGAGAGAGAGAGAGAGAGAGAGAGAGAGAGAGTGACAGCACCAAAGAGTTCCTTTCAAACACCTACGTACATACATACACACATACATACATACATACATACATACATACATACATACATACTTACCCTGTCTTTGATTCGTTGGTGTTGTGAGTGAGTGAGTGAGTCAGTGAGTAGCTTCCTTTCCAACACTGTCTTTCACTGCACATAGCTCTTGCAGCCGTAAAGACAAACCTGCAAGGGACAACATGGACTCCAGTTAAAACACACACACACACACACACACACACACACACACACACACACACACACACACACACACACACACACACACACACACACACACACACACATGGCACACCTAAATTTCAAGGAACCGAAAAAATATGTAAGAGTGCACTTTTCGACAATATGGAAGGACTAGGAGGGGTGGGAGGAAGGAGGAAGGGGTATGGAATGGGCGGGGCTTATCCCTGAAGCTGACCAATCAGGAGGATCAAGAGAGAGAGAGAGGGAGAGAGAGAGAGAGAGAGAGAGAGAGAGAGGGAAGCTTCTACGCCAAGTTAATCTCAGAAGCCAACACGACTCTGAGAATGTGTCTCGAGCCAGTGCAGTTCCTACAAGCTCGAGGTCGTTCTAGCAAGTGTTCTTTTGGGTGCAAGAGTTGGTGCTGTCAGATCTATCTCTTTCTCTCTCTCTTCCTTTCTCTCTCTCTCTCTCTCTCTCTCTCTCTCTCTCTCCTCTCTCTCTCTCTCTCTCTCTCTCTCTCTCTCTCTCTCTCTCTCTCGGAAGCCTTGAGCACATCTTCTTGAACATTTTGCGGCTACACCACGTCCATGTGTGTGTGTGTGTGTGTGTGTGTGTGTGTGTGTGTGTGTGTGTGTGTGTGTGTGTGTGTGTGTGTGTGTGTTCACTCTTGACTAAAAGCATGATCCCCCCCGAGACTTTCTAAGCAGCAGAAGTGTGTTTATGAATGCATGAAAATGTATGTAATTCCATGTATGTATGTATGTATGTAAGTGGGTATGTATGTATGTATGTATGTAAGAATATATGTGTGTATGTATCAATATGTATGCATGTATGTATATAGGTATGATTGGGTGTATACATTTTTGAGGAATTCTGATCAATGTATAAATAAATAAAGGAAACGAGAGAGAGAAAAAAAAGAGAACGAGAGTAAAGAAAATAGAGCGAGAGAAGCAACCACAAATCAGCATCCTACAAGCCAGAATCACAGCCACACACACACCCACACACACACACCGGCATCGCTACCCCCACACACACCAACTTGAGGGAGCTTCATGTCGCCTGAGTTTATTTCTCAACCACTTTATTGTGTTACACCAAACGAGCAGAGTTGCAAAGTTTATCTCACTCCCTAACGACGCAGCGGGAAAAAGAAACCCAACCAGCACACAGGCGAAAGAAAGTCCTTATTTATTTCACCTTCGCTTCCTTATACTTGGAAAAGGATACCATTAGGATGTGTCAGGATATGTAGTGAAGGTGTTGTGATATCCTGACTAACTGGAAATTGGAAAAGAGAGTGTAGAGAGAGAAGTGTTTAAGAATTGTTAGGTTAGGTAAGGTTAGGTTAGGTTAGGTTAGGTAAGGTAAGGGAAGGGAAGGGAAGGGAAGGGAAGGGAAGGGAAGGGATGGAAAGGGAAGGGAAGGGAAGGGAAGGGAAGGGAAGGTAGGGTAAGGTAAGGTAAGGTAAGGTAAGGTAAGGTAAGGTAAGGTAAGGTAATGTAAGGTAAGGTAAGGTATGGTAAGGTAAGAGTGAGAAGTGGTCAAGAAT
>JAPQNM010000016.1:14432782-14466968 GCA_029783475.1 Metacarcinus magister | reverse complement strand
TTTTAATTATGTCTATCAGATGCTGCAATGATATTTCCAATATCTCTAATAGCTTTCGAGAAAATGAGGAGGAAAATCATGTTTTTATTTAAATATTAAGTTTCATTTTACTGCGTAATTATTAGTCATATAACAAATATTCATAATGAGAGTTGTACAGTTTAATTTGGTGTATCAGATGCTGCAATGATATTTCCAATATCTCTAATAGCTTTCGGGAAAATGAGGAGGAAAGTCATGTTTTTATATAAATATTAAGTTTCATTTTATTACGTAATTATTAGTCATAGAACAAATATTCATAATTTCAGTTTTACAGTTTAATTAGGTTTATCAGATGAGTCAATGATATTTCCAATATCTCTAATAGATTTCGAGAAAATGAGGAGGAAATTCAGGTTTTTATAGTAATATTAAGTTTCATTTTACTGCGTAATTATTAGTCATAGAACAAATATTAATAATGACAGTTGTACAGTTTAATTAGTTGTATCAGATGCTGCAATCATATTTCCAATATCTCTAATAGCTTTCGGGAAAATGCGGAGGAAAGTCATGTTTTTATATAAATATTAAGTTTAATTTTACTGCGTAATTATTAGTCATAGAACAAATATTCATAATATCAGTTGTACAGTTTAGTTAGGTCTATCAGATGCTGCAATTATATTTCCAATATCTCTAAGAGCTTTCAAGAAAATGACGAGGAAATTCCTGTTATTATATAAAAATACGGTTTTATTTTACTGCGTAATTATTAGTCATAGAACAAATATTCATAATATAAGTTGTACATTTGAATTAGGTGTATCAGATGATGCAATGATATTTCCAATATCTCTAATAGCTTTCGAGAAAATGAGGAAGAAAGTAATTTCAAAAAAAGTAAAATTCATTATTTATTAGTACTAGTGAAAATATTCATAATGACAGGAGTAGATTTTAATTAGGTCTATCTGATGCTGCAATGATATTTCCAATTTCTCTAATAGCTTTCGAGAAAATGAGGAGGAAAATCATGTTTTTATATAAATATTAAGTTTCATTTTACTTCGTAATTATTAGTCATATAACAAATATTCATAATGAGAGTTGTACAGTTTAATTTGGTGTATCAGATGCTGCAATGATATTTCCAATATCTCTAATAGCTTTCGGGAAAATGAGGAGGAAAGTCATGTTTTTATATAAATATTAAGTTTCATTTTATTGCGTAATTATTATACATAGAACAAATATTCATAATTTCAGTTTTACAGTTTAATTATGTTTATCAGATGAGTCAATGATATTTCCAATATCTCTAATAGATTTCGAGAAATGAGGAGGGAATTCAGGTTTTTATAGTAATATTAAGTTTCATTTTACTGCGTAATTATTAGTAATAGAACAAATATTAATAATGACAGTTGTACAGTTTAATTAGTTGTATCAGATGCTGCAATCATATTTCCAATATCTCTAATAGCTTTCGTGAAAATGAGGAGGAAAGTTATGTTTTTATATAAATATTAAGTTTCATTTTACTGCGTAGCTATTAGTCATAAAACAAATATTCATAATCACAGTTGTACAGTTAAATTAGATGTATCAGATGCTGCAATGATATTTCCAATGTCTCTAATAGCTTTCGAGAAAATGAGGAGGAAGGTCATGTTTTTAAATAAATATTAAGTTTCATTTTACTGCGTAATTATTAGTCATAGAAAAAATATTCATAATATCAGTTGTATAGTTTAATTAGATGTATCAGCTGCTGCAATGATATTTCCAATATCTCTAATTGCTTTCGAGAAAATGAGGAGGAAAGTCATGTTTTTATATAAATATTAAGTTTCATTTTACTGCGTAATTATTAGTCATAGAACAAATATTTATGATTTCAGTTTTACAGTTTAATTAGGTCTATCAGATGCTACAATGATATTTCCAATATCTCTAATAGATTTCGAGAAAATTAGGAGGAAATTCATATTTTTATATAAATATTAAGTTTCATTTTACTGCGTAATTATTAGTCATAGAACAAATATTAATAATGACAGTTGTACAGTTTAATTAGGTGTATCAGATGCTGCAATGATATTTCCAATATCTCTAATAGCTTTCGAGGAAATGAGGAGAAAAGTTATGTTTATATAAAAATATTAAGTTTCATTTTACTGAGTAATTATTAGTCATAGAACAAATATTCATAATATCAGTTGTACAGTTTAGTTAGGTCTATCAGATGCTGCAATTATATATCCAATATCTCTAATAGCTTTCAAGAAAATGACGAGGAAATTCATGTTATTATATAAAAATACGGTTTTATTTTACTGCGTAATTATTAGTCATAGAACAAATATTCATAACATCAGTTGTAGAGTTGAATTAGGTGTATCAGATGATGCAATGATATTTCCAATATCTCTAATAGCTTTCGAGAAAACGAGGAAGAAATTAATTTTAAAAAAAGTAAAATTCAGTATTTATTAGTACTAGTGAAAATATTCGTAATGACAGTAGTAGATTTTAATTATGTCTATCAGATGCTGCAATGATATTTCCAATATCTCTAATAGCTTTCGAGAAAATGAGGAGGAAAATCATGTTTTTATATAAATATTAAGTTTCATTTTACTGCGTAATTATTAGTCATATAACAAATATTCATAATGAGAGTTGTACAGTTTAATTTGGTGTATCAGATGCTGCAATGATATTTCCAATATCTCTAATAGCTTTCGGGAAAATGAGGAGGAAAGTCATGTTTTTATATAAATATTAAGTTTCATTTTATTACGTAATTATTAGTCATAGAACAAATATTCATAATTTCAGTTTTACAGTTTAATTAGGTTTATCAGATGAGTCAATGATATTTCCAATATCTCTAATAGATTTCGAGAAAATGAGGAGGAAATTCAGGTTTTTATAGTAATATTAAGTTTCATTTTACTGCGTAATTATTAGTCATAGAACAAATATTAATAATGACAGTTGTACAGTTTAATTAGTTGTATCAGATGCTGCAATCATATTTCCAATATCTCTAATAGCTTTCGGGAAAATGCGGAGGAAAGTCATGTTTTTATATAAATATTAAGTTTAATTTTACTGCGTAATTATTAGTCATAGAACAAATATTCATAATATCAGTTGTACAGTTTAGTTAGGTCTATCAGATGCTGCAATTATATTTCCAATATCTCTAAGAGCTTTCAAGAAAATGACGAGGAAATTCCTGTTATTATATAAAAATACGGTTTTATTTTACTGCGTAATTATTAGTCATAGAACAAATATTCATAATATAAGTTGTACATTTGAATTAGGTGTATCAGATGATGCAATGATATTTCCAATATCTCTAATAGCTTTCGAGAAAATGAGGAAGAAAGTAATTTCAAAAAAAGTAAAATTCATTATTTATTAGTACTAGTGAAAATATTCATAATGACAGGAGTAGATTTTAATTAGGTCTATCTGATGCTGCAATGATATTTCCAATTTCTCTAATAGCTTTCGAGAAAATGAGGAGGAAAATCATGTTTTTATATAAATATTAAGTTTCATTTTACTTCGTAATTATTAGTCATATAACAAATATTCATAATGAGAGTTGTACAGTTTAATTTGGTGTATCAGATGCTGCAATGATATTTCCAATATCTCTAATAGCTTTCGGGAAAATGAGGAGGAAAGTCATGTTTTTATATAAATATTAAGTTTCATTTTATTGCGTAATTATTATACATAGAACAAATATTCATAATTTCAGTTTTACAGTTTAATTATGTTTATCAGATGAGTCAATGATATTTCCAATATCTCTAATAGATTTCGAGAAATGAGGAGGGAATTCAGGTTTTTATAGTAATATTAAGTTTCATTTTACTGCGTAATTATTAGTAATAGAACAAATATTAATAATGACAGTTGTACAGTTTAATTAGTTGTATCAGATGCTGCAATCATATTTCCAATATCTCTAATAGCTTTCGTGAAAATGAGGAGGAAAGTTATGTTTTTATATAAATATTAAGTTTCATTTTACTGCGTAGCTATTAGTCATAGAACAAATATTCATAATCACAGTTGTACAGTTAAATTAGATGTATCAGATGCTGCAATGATATTTCCAATGTCTCTAATAGCTTTCGAGAAAATGAGGAGGAAGGTCATGTTTTTAAATAAATATTAAGTTTCATTTTACTGCGTAATTATTAGTCATAGAAAAAATATTCATAATATCAGTTGTATAGTTTAATTAGGTGTATCAGCTGCTGCAATGATATTTCCAATATCTCTAATTGCTTTCGAGAAAATGAGGAGGAAAGTCATGTTTTTATATAAATATTAAGTTTCATTTTACTGCGTAATTATTAGTCATAGAACAAATATTTATGATTTCAGTTTTACAGTTTAATTAGGTCTATCAGATGCTACAATGATATTTCCAATATCTCTAATAGATTTCGAGAAAATTAGGAGGAAATTCATATTTTTATATAAATATTAAGTTTCATTTTACTGCGTAATTATTAGTCATAGAACAAGTATTCATAATATCAGTTGTACAGTTTAGTTAGGTCTATCAGATGCTGCAATTATATTTCCAATATCTCTAAGAGCTTTCAAGAAAATGACGAGGAAATTCATGTTATTATATGAAAATACGGTTTTATTTTACTGCGTAATTATTAGTCATGGAACAAATATTCATAATATCAGTTGTACAGTTGAATTAGGTGTATCAGATGATGCAATGATATTTCCAATATCTCTAATAGCTTTCGAGAAAACGAGGAAGAAAGTAATTTAAAAAAAAGTAAAATTCAGTATTTATTAGTACTAGTGAAAATTTTCGTAATGACAGTAGTAGATTTTAATTATGTCTATCAGATGCTGCAATGATATTTCCAATATCTCTAATAGCTTTCGAGAAAATGAGGAGGAAAATCATGTTTTTATATAAATATTAAGTTTCATTTTACTGCGTAATTATTAGTCATATAACAAATATTCATAATGAGAGTTGTACAGTTTAATTTGGTGTATCAGATGCTGCAATGATATTTCCAATATCTCTAATAGCTTTCGGGAAAATGAGGAGGAAAGTCATGTTTTTATATAAATATTAAGTTTAATTTTACTGCGTAATTATTAGTCATAGAACAAATATTCATAATATCAGTTGTACAGTTTAGTTAGGTCTATCAGATGCTGCAATTATATTTCCAATATCTCTAAGAGCTTTCAAGAAAATGACGAGGAAATTCCTGTTATTATATAAAAATACGGTTTTATTTTACTGCGTAATTATTAGTCATAGAACAAATATTCATAATATAAGTTGTACATTTGAATTAGGTGTATCAGATGATGCAATGATATTTCCAATATCTCTAATAGCTTTCGAGAAAATGAGGAAGAAAGTAATTTCAAAAAAAGTAAAATTCATTATTTATTAGTACTAGTGAAAATATTCATAATGACAGGAGTAAATTTTAATTAGGTCTATCAGATGCTGCAATGATATTTCCAATTTCTCTAATAGCTTTCGAGAAAATGAGGAGGAAAATCATGTTTTTATATAAATATTAAGTTTCATTTTACTGCGTAATTATTAGTCATATAACAAATATTCATAATGAGAGTTGTACAGTTTAATTTGGTGTATCAGATGCTGCAATGATATTTCCAATATCTCTAATAGCTTTCGGGAAAATGAGGAGGAAAGTCATGTTTTTATATAAATATTAAGTTTCATTTTATTGCGTAATTATTAATCATAGAACAAATATTCATAATTTCAGTTTTACAGTTTAATTATGTTTATCAGATGAGTCAATGATATTTCCAATATCTCTAATAGATTTCGAGAAATGAGGAGGGAATTCAGGTTTTTATAGTAATATTAAGTTTCATTTTACTGCGTAATTATTAGTCATAGAACAAATATTAATAATGACAGTTGTACAGTTTAATTAGTTGTATCAGATGCTGCAATCATATTTCCAATATCTCTAATAGCTTTCGTGAAAATGAGGAGGAAAGTTATGTTTTTATATAAATATTAAGTTTCATTTTACTGCGTAGCTATTAGTCATAGAACAAATATTCATAATCACAGTTGTACAGTTAAATTAGATGTATCAGATGCTGCAATGATATTTCCAATGTCTCTAATAGCTTTCGAGAAAATGAGGAGGAAGGTCATGTTTTTAAATAAATATTAAGTTTCATTTTACTGCGTAATTATTAGTCATAGAAAAAATATTCATAATATCAGTTGTATAGTTTAATTAGGTGTATCAGCTGCTGCAATGATATTTCCAATATCTCTAATTGCTTTCGATAAAATGAGGAGGAAAGTCATGTTTTTATATAAATATTAAGTTTCATTTTACTGCGTAATTATTAGTCATAGAACAAATATTTATGATTTCAGTTTTACAGTTTAATTAGGTCTATCAGATGCTACAATGATATTTCCAATATATCTAATAGATTTCGAGAAAATTAGGAGGAAATTCATATTTTTATATAAATATTAAGTTTCATTTTACTGCGTAATTATTAGTCATATAACAAATATTCATAATGAGAGTTGTACAGTTTAATTTGGTGTATCAGATGCTGCAATGATATTTCCAATATCTCTAATAGCTTTCGGGAAAATGAGGAGGAAAGTCATGTTTTTATATAAATATTAAGTTTAATTTTACTGTGTAATTATTAGTCATAGAACAAGTATTCATAATATCAGTTGTACAGTTTAGTTAGGTCTATCAGATGCTGCAATTATATTTCCAATATCTCTAAGAGCTTTCAAGAAAATGACGAGGAAATTCATGTTATTATATGAAAATATGGTTTTATTTTACTGCGTAATTATTAGTCATAGAACAAATATTCATAATATCAGTTGTACAGTTGAATTAGGTGTATCAGATGATGCAATGATATTTCCAATATCTCTAATAGCTTTCGAGAAAACGAGGAAGAAAGTAATTTCAAAAAAAGTAAAATTCAGTATTTATTAGTACTAGTGAAAATATTCATAATGACAGTAGTAGATTTTAATTAGGTCTATCAGATGCTGCAATGATATTTCAAATATCTCTAATAGCTTTCGAGAAAATGAGGAGGAAAATCATGTTTTTATATAAATATTAAGTTTCATTTTACTGCGTAATTATTAGTCATATAACAAATATTCATAATGAGAGTTGTACAGTTTAATTTGGTGTATCAGATGCTGCAATGATATTTCCAATATCCCTAATAGCTTTCGGGAAAATGAGGAGGAAAGTCATGTTTTTATATAAATATTAAGTTTAATTTTACTGCGTAATTATTAGTCATAGAACAAATATTCATAATATCAGTTGTACAGTTTAGTTAGGTCTATCAGATGCTGCAATTATATTTCCAATATCTCTAAGAGCTTTCAAGAAAATGACGAGGAAATTCATGTTATTATATAAAAAATACGGTTTTATTTTACTGCGTAATTATTAGTCATAGAACAAATATTCATAATATCAGTTGTACAGTTGAATTAGGTGTATCAGATGATGCAATGATATTTCCAATATCTCTAATAGCTTTCGAGAAAATGAGGAAGAAAGTAATTTCAAAAAAAGTAAAATTCATTATTTATTAGTACTAGTGAAAATATTCATAATGACAGTAGTAGATTTTAATTAGGTCTATCTGATGCTGCAATGATATTTCCAATTTCTCTAATAGCTTTCGAGAAAATGAGGAGGAAAATCATGTTTTTATATAAATATTAAGTTTCATTTTACTGCGTAATTATTAGTCATATAACAAATATTCATAATGAGAGTTGTACAGTTTAATTTGGTGTATCAGATGCTGCAATGATATTTCCAATATCTCTAATAGCTTTCGGGAAAATGAGGAGGAAAGTCATGTTTTTATATAAATATTAAGTTTCATTTTATTACGTAATTATTAGTCATAGAACAAATATTCATAATTTCAGTTTTACAGTTTAATTAGGTTTATCAGATGAGTCAATGACATTTCCAATATCTCTAATAGATTCCGAGAAAATGAGGAGGAAATTCAGATTTTATAAAAATATTAAGTTTCATTTTACTGCGTAATTATTAGTCATAGAACAAATATTAATAATGACAGTCGTACAGTTTAATTAGTTGTATCAGATGCTGCAATCATATTTCCAATATCTCTAATAGCTTTCGGGAAAATGAGGAGGAAAGTTATGTTTTTATATAAATATTAAGCTTCATTTTACTGCGTAATTATTAGTCATAGAACAAATATTCATAATCACAGTTGTACAGTTTAATTAGATGTATCAGATGCTGCAATGATATTTCCAATGTCTCTAATAGCTTGCGAGAAAATGAGGAGGAAGGTCATGTTTTTAAATAAATATTAAGTTTAATTTTACTGCGTAATTGTTAGTCATAGAACAAATATTCATATTGACAGTTGTACAGTTTAATTAGGTGTATCAGATGCTGCAATGATATTTCCAATATCGCTAATAGCTTTCGGGAAAATGAGGAGGAAAGTCATGTTTTTAAATAAATATTAAGTTTCATTTTACTGCGTAATTATTAGTCATAGAAAAAATATTCATAATATCAGTTGTATAGTTTAATTAGGTGTATCAGCTGCTGCAATGATATTTCCAATTTCTCTAATTGCTTTCTAGAAAATGAGGAGGAAAGTCATGTTTTTATATAAATATTAAGTTTCATTTTACTGCGTAATTATTAGTCATAGAACAAATATTCATGATTTCAGTTTTACAGTTTAATTAGGTCTATCAGATGCTACAATGATATTTCCAATATCTCTAATAGATTTCGAGAAAATTAGGAGGAAATTCATGTTTTTATATAAATATTAAGTTTATTTTACTGCGTAATTATTAGTCATAGAACAAATATTAATAATGACAGTTGTACAGTTTAATTAAGTTTATCAGATGCTGCAATGATATTTCCAATATCGCTAATAGCTTTCGAGGAAATGAGGAGAAAATATATGTTTATATAAAATATTAAGTTTTATTTTACTGCGTAATTATTAGTCATAGAACAAATATTCATAACATCAGTTGTAGAGTTGAATTAGGTGTATCAGATGATGCAATGATATTTTCAATATCTCTAATAGTTTTCGAGAAAACGAGGAAGAAAGTAATTTAAAAAAAAGTAAAATTCAGTATTTATTAGTACTAGTGAAAATATTCGTAATGACAGTAGTAGATTTTAATTATGTCTATCAGATGCTGCAATGATATTTCCAATATCTCTAATAGCTTTCGAGAAAATGAGGAGGAAAATCATGTTTTTATATAAATATTAAGTTTCATTTTACTGCGTAATTATTAGTCATATAACAAATATTCATAATGAGAGTTGTACAGTTTAATTTGGTGTATCAGATGCTGCAATGATATTTCCAATATCTCTAATAGCTTTCGGGAAAATGAGGAGGAAAGTCATGTTTTTATATAAATATTAAGTTTAATTTTACTGCGTAATTATTAGTCATAGAACAAGTATTCATAATATCAGTTGTACAGTTTAGTTAGGTCTATCAGATGCTGCAATTATATTTCCAATATCTCTAAGAGCTTTCAAGAAAATGACGAGGAAATTCATGTTATTATATGAAAATACGTTTTATTTTACTGCGTAATTATTAGTCATAGAACAAATATTCATAATATCAGTTGTACAGTTGAATTAGGTGTATCATATGATGCAATGATATTTCCAATATCTCTAATAGCTTTCGAGAAAATGAGGAAGAAAGTAATTTCAAAAAAGTAAAATTCAGTATTTATTAGTATTAGTGAAAATATTCATAATGACAGTAGTAGATTTTAATTAGGTCTATCTGATGCTGCAATGATATTTCCAATTTCTCTAATAGCTTTCGAGAAAATGAGGAGGAAAATCATGTTTTTATATAAATATTAAGTTTCATTTTACTGTGTAATTATTAGTCATATAACAAATATTCATAATGAGAGTTGTACAGTTTAATTTGGTGTATCAGATGCTGCAATGATATTTCCAATATCTCTAATAGCTTTCGGGAAAATGAGGAGGAAAGTCATGTTTTTATATAAATATTAAGTTTCATTTTATTACGTAATTATTAGTCATAGAACAAATATTCATAATTTCAGTTTTACAGTTTAATTAGGTTTATCAGATGAGTCAATGACATTTCCAATATCTCTAATAGATTCCGAGAAAATGAGGAGGAAATTCAGATTTTATAAAAATATTAAGTTTCATTTTACTGCGTAATTATTAGTCATAGAACAAATATTAATAATGACAGTCGTACAGTTTAATTAGTTGTATCAGATGCTGCAATCATATTTCCAATATCTCTAATAGCTTTCGGGAAAATGAGGAGGAAAGTTATGTTTTTATATAAATATTAAGCTTCATTTTACTGCGTAATTATTAGTCATAGAACAAATATTCATAATCACAGTTGTACAGTTTAATTAGATGTATCAGATGCTGCAATGATATTTCCAATGTCTCTAATAGCTTGCGAGAAAATGAGGAGGAAGGTCATGTTTTTAAATAAATATTAAGTTTAATTTTACTGCGTAATTGTTAGTCATAGAACAAATATTCATATTGACAGTTGTACAGTTTAATTAGGTGTATCAGATGCTGCAATGATATTTCCAATATCGCTAATAGCTTTCGGGAAAATGAGGAGGAAAGTCATGTTTTTAAATAAATATTAAGTTTCATTTTACTGCGTAATTATTAGTCATAGAAAAAATATTCATAATATCAGTTGTATAGTTTAATTAGGTGTATCAGCTGCTGCAATGATATTTCCAATATCTCTAATTGCTTTCTAGAAAATGAGGAGGAAAGTCATGTTTTTATATAAATATTAAGTTTCATTTTACTGCGTAATTATTAGTCATAGAACAAATATTCATGATTTCAGTTTTACAGTTTAATTAGGTCTATCAGATGCTACAATGATATTTCCAATATCTCTAATAGATTTCGAGAAAATTAGGAGGAAATTCATGTTTTTATATAAATATTAAGTTTTATTTTACTGCGTAATTATTAGTCATAGAACAAATATTAATAATGACAGTTGTACAGTTTAATTAAGTTTATCAGATGCTGCAATGATATTTCCAATATCGCTAATAGCTTTCGAGGAAATGAGGAGAAAATTTATGTTTATATAAAAATATTAAGTTTTATTTTACTGCGTAATTATTAGTCATAGAACAAATATTCATAACATCAGTTGTAGAGTTGAATTAGGTGTATCAGATGATGCAATGATATTTTCAATATCTCTAATAGTTTTCGAGAAAACGAGGAAGAAAGTAATTTAAAAAAAAGTAAAATTCAGTATTTATTAGTACAAGTGAAAATATTCGTAATGACAGTAGTAGATTTTAATTATGTCTATCAGATGCTGCAATGATATTTCCAATATCTCTAATAGCTTTCGAGAAAATGAGGAGGAAAATCATGTTTTTATATAAATATTAAGTTTCATTTTACTGCGTAATTATTAGTCATATAACAAATATTCATAATGAGAGTTGTACAGTTTAATTTGGTGTATCAGATGCTGCAATGATATTTCCAATATCTCTAATAGCTTTCGGGAAAATGAGGAGGAAAGTCATGTTTTTATATAAATATTAAGTTTAATTTTACTGCGTAATTATTAGTCATAGAACAAGTATTCATAATATCAGTTGTACAGTTTAGTTAGGTCTATCAGATGCTGCAATTATATTTCCAATATCTCTAAGAGCTTTCAAGAAAATGACGAGGAAATTCATGTTATTATATGAAAATACGTTTTATTTTACTGCGTAATTATTAGTCATAGAACAAATATTCATAATATCAGTTGTACAGTTGAATTAGGTGTATCATATGATGCAATGATATTTCCAATATCTCTAATAGCTTTCGAGAAAATGAGGAAGAAAGTAATTTCAAAAAAAGTAAAATTCAGTATTTATTAGTATTAGTGAAAATATTCATAATGACAGTAGTAGATTTTAATTAGGTCTATCTGATGCTGCAATGATATTTCCAATTTCTCTAATAGCTTTCGAGAAAATGAGGAGGAAAATCATGTTTTTATATAAATATTAAGTTTCATTTTACTGCGTAATTATTAGTCATATAACAAATATTCATAATGAGAGTTGTACAGTTTAATTTGGTGTATCAGATGCTGCAATGATATTTCCAATAACTCTAATAGCTTTCGGGAAAATGAGGAGGAAAGTCATGTTTTTATATAAATATTAAGTTTCATTTTATTGCGTAATTATTAGTCATAGAACAAATATTCATAATTTCAGTTTTACAGTTTAATTAGGTTTATCAGATGATGCAATGATATTTCCAATATCTCTATAAGATTTCGAGAAAATGAGGAGGAAATTCAGGTTTTTATAAAAATATTAAGTTTCATTTTACTGCGTAATTATTAGTCATAGAACAAATATTAATAATGACAGTTGTACAGTTTAATTAGTTGTATCAGATGCTGCAATCATATTTCCAATATCTCTAATAGCTTTCGAGAAAATGAGGAGGAAAATCATGTTTTTATATAAATATTAAGTTTCATTTTACTGCGTAATTATTAGTCATAGAACAAATATTCATAATGAGAGTTGTACAGTTTGATTAGGTGTATTAGAACCTGCAATGATATTTCCAATATCTCTAATAGCTTTCGAGAAAATGAGGAGGAAAGTCATGTTTTTATATAAATATTAAGTTTCATTTTACTGCGTAATTATTAGTCATAAAACAAATATTCATAATGACAGTTGTACAGTTTAATTAGGTGTATCAGATGCTGCAATGATATTTCTAATATTTCCAATATTTTCAATATCCAATATCTAATGCTAGCTAGAAGAGCCCGTCGCTGACGGCCGACGGAGCGACGGTTATATATTGTTGCCGGCGGTGTTGCCAAACCGCAGTTATCGTACCGTAAAATTATCTATTGAATATCACATAAATACTCATAAGAACGGTAATTCTGATACATAAGACAATAGAAATTTGTAAATAATGATAAAAGTTGTTTGACTGGCCTATACTTATTGTCATCATACGTTTGGTATATGCATGGGAATGATATAAAGATCTTGGCACAGACGTGGTGCCGCAAACACAGGAGAGGGAGACGCTGCTGGCATATACGGTGTGCCGCAAGAACTGAATCTATGGCTACCTTCCACGCCTTCCCCGCTTCTTCCTTCGGCTTCTCCCCTCGTCTTGCCGTCTTGCCCCGCTTCTATCTCATCGATTTACTCTCGCGTCTAAGGTTCGGGAAGAGGAGTGTCGAGGGACGCGTGCGAGAGGCGTGAAGTGTGTGTGTGTGTGTGTGTGTGTGTGTGTGTGTGTGTGTGTGTGTGTGTGTGTATGTGTGTGTGTGTGTGTGTGTATGTGTGTGTGTGTGTGTGTGTGTGTGTGTGTTAGGGAGAGAGAAAGAGAGAGAGAGAAGGGAAGGGGGGGGGGTGTTTAGACCAACAGAGAGGGGTAGAAAACCACCAGATAAATAAACAAATACACATACAAGCGGACTTACTCACTCACTCACTCACTCACTCACTCACTCACTCACTCACTCAGTCACTCCCCATTTTGGAGTTTTGTTCACCTACAATTAAGTTTTAAAGAAAAAATAAATAAAGTTTTGTCATACATTATTTTTTTTTACTTGTGCAGAAGCTTGTTATTCCCCCTTTTACACATTTTTTTTTATTACGTGCTCTATTTTCTGTGTTTCCCAACCATCGCTGTGACAACCAATACCCGATTGGTTAGTTTCAGGTCCACTAACTCTACAAAAGCTTGGGTTGGTTCAGTTTTATTCCTGACCATCACGTTAGTGCTGGTGACAGACAGACAAACAGACGACCAACAGCCGTGGAGTTACGACAAGGAAGGACATACCACGCTGACTTTCACTTGATTACAGTACTCAGACTAATTTTCATCCAACTTTTCTTTACTTTGTTGTTTTTGGTGCAGAGGCGCGCAGATCCCTAGTAAGTATATATTTGTTTTCTCAGTGACAGGAACGAGTTGGGTTAGCCTCACAAGTTTGGATATTTCATGAGACGTCGAGATTAACGTGCTCCTCCCAAAGGGGTCTCTTGGGCTCTTGTTTGTGTGGGGATAATTTGGCTGCAGCGTCGTGGTCGTCTTCACAGCGACAGAGGCGTTGGTGGTCAGTATCCGTGAGCCTGGCTGGGGTGACCATTATCTTCGTCTCAGCCGTGATCGAGGCCTCGTAAGCTGGGATTTATAGGAGCGAAGGGTAATGTTTACACCGCCCTCACTCAGCCTCGACAGAACCTCTCTCAGGCTAGGTGGCGAGCTACCTGTGGGCTTCCTCGGTTTTTCTTGCAAATTCCTTTTCGTAACTGTCTTACTGTTGACGGGCAATCCTTGTTGCCTTCTGAGTGTGGTGGAACAGATTGTGAATGGTGTGTGTGTACCATGCACAACAACCATCCACGTGTGAATGGATCTCCATCTATAAATGAAATAAGATTGTGAATAAAACACAACAAAGGTCTGTCAGTGCTGGTTGATGCAATTACTGAGTCACTGCGTCATGCACTGTGTTTGAAAAACCTGAAGGTACTACATGTGTAGGAAGAGCTCATTTAACGGATCTATGTACACGCGCACATGCATACACACAAAACAAATCAAAGCAGTGGTGAAAACTTTAAAATAATAGATTGGAGAAAAATGCTCTCTTTCGTGGCAATGCTGTGAACGAGAGTGGGAGGGAAGGAGGGAGGAAGGAAGGAAGGGAGAGGAACGTGAGACTAGGCCACCACCGCCATCACCCCTTCGCTCCTGTATAATCCTTTGGTCACCCCTGCGCCGCTGCACCTCAACAATGTAACCCCTCAACCGGTCCTCCCTAAATACATCGGCGCCACCAAGAAACAGAGGCGAGGGTAATTCGGTTATTAGACTTAAATTACTGCTGTTCCCTGGATTAATTAGGGTCCATCAACCTTGAGTATTTAATTACCATGCAGTTCATTAGCACCATCTGCCATTACCTCCCACCCGCGGCAGTCTCTCTGTACGTCGTTTGTCAGTTAATAGTCGTAATTACGGTGACTAGATTTAATAAAGGACATAGATGGGATCTGAAGACCAACAGTCCTTGCCTTGTGTTGACGTCGGGTACAGATCGTTGAGGGGGCGAGGGATGAGAGGGAGGAGAGGGAAGGAAGGGAAGGGAAGGGAAGGGAAGGATAGAGGGAAGGCAGGCGATTCGAGGGAGAGAGAGGGGAATCAGGGGCTGAATATCTTGGGAAATGAGGCAGAGGCAGGTTAAGGGGGTTGTGTTACGAGCTGGAAGAAGGTGACTAGAGGTAAGTGTTCCCTGAGATTGGGGATTGAGAGGGACGCGTCACTAAAGTCGAGGTGGTCATAGGGGACAGGAAACGTTACTTCTAAAAGCTGTGTAAAGTGAAGGGAGGATGTTACTTATAAGAGGGTGACTAAAGGGAAAGGGTCACCTGATTAAGTATGACTAAAGGTGGGATGTTACCTGGGCTGAGAAATTGAGGGTTAAAGGGTTATGCAGTAATGTTACCTGGAAGATTGACTAAAAAGGGGGAGTTACCTAAAAAAAAGGATGACTAAAGAGAGTGTTATAAGGTTAACTGAAGGGTGTTATCTGGAAAAGGGTGACAAATAGGGCGTGTTAAAAGGGGAATGGTGGGCAGGTGAGATTGTTACCTGGAATAGTGGCGTTCCTTGTGTTTAATTGCAGGTGGGAAGACTGGGTGACGAATTACTGAAAGTTAATACTACCACCACCACCACCACCACCACCACCACCACCACCACCACCACCACCACGTCCTGCATCGTTACTATCTTGTTCTTTACGTGGCTAGTTTTAACCTGATATTCTCGCCTACGTAATACTTGCCTCGCGTGGTCATTAAAAGTTTCCAGGGAGGAGGAGGAGGAGGAAGATGGCAGCTCAGGTTAATGACTTGAAACTGATCGGGTGAAAAGTTATGACTACTATTTATATCAGTTACTATCCCACCTGCATCAGTTTTATACTACCTGATAATCGTAATGGTTCGCCACTCCTGAATCCCTCTCAGGTAAATCCCTATCTACTTTATTCCTACACAGATGATGTCTACCGCACCCAAGCATGCACCATTCTATATGCATGTGTGTGTGTGTGTGTGTGTGTGTATGTCTGTGTATGTGGACTGTTGGAATATCTGTTTGCGGCAAGTATTCTCAAATATTTGCATGGGAGGCAATGTTGTTGTTCCTCTTCATTATAATACGTCTCTCACTTTAAGTTTTTTTCTCTGTATATTTGTCTCATCATTTTCTGATGAGACGTAATGCCTCCAGAAAACACACTGAAGGTTCTTTAACACTAGTTACATTCCTTTTGCATCCCCTCCTCTTCTTCCTCTCATTCTCCCTTTTAATCACCATTCTTGCCTCTTCACCAGTCATTTACTCTCCCAAACTCACTGCTTCTACCAGTCACCCTCGCCTCCTCGTTACCTCCGCCTCGCGCCTCCCAGCAGCACCAGTCACCATCCAACTGGTATCATCTTTCTCTGTTATGTTTCCTGTCTTATGATAACAGTGCTGCCATAACAGTAACCCGGACTCTTCATTATCGTCACCCGAGACCTCTGGTGGCAGGGAGGAGCGACGGAGAGGAGGAGAAAAGTGAGGAGTTATAAGAGTGAAGATAGCTAGTGCAAACGAGGGAGGGAAGAGAAGAAGGGAATATGATTGCAATTTATGTGATGATGTAAGTACAGAGGAGCATATGTAAGAGGGAGCAACGTAAGCTGTAAAGAGAAAGAGAGAGAGAGAGAGAGAGAGAGAGAGAGAGAGAGAGAGAGAGAGAGAGAGAGAGAGAGAGAGAGAGAGAGAGAGAGAGAAACAAAAAAAAAATAATAGGGTGTGGGGTTGTGATTCAATGCAATAGAATCCCCTCAGGTACTCTTGTATCACCTCGAAGTCAAATTGACCCACTTTCAAGGTCCATTACTTTGCCATTATCCTCGGGGGTCCTTAGTTAATTACCGAATAAACCTCCTCAGTCAAATCTTTATTAGCGCTCCACCATTTGCCTCACTTCCTTGTCTTCTCCTCCCGCCTCGGTAAACCCTTCCAAATGGGTTCACTTGATGTAGTTTGCCTTTGCATCCTCCTCTTCGTGGGTCTCGTTAAGTGCCTATCATGACGCTGCTGCCTACGACTCTCTTCCAATAAGTCTGGCAATCACTCCTGCACAAGGGGAAAAATGAACCTGTAACTGTATTCAAATTAGGGGCAAAAAATGCTTCCGTTATTTTGTATTGATTATTTAAAGGAGCTGTTTTATAT
Source organism: Metacarcinus magister (assembly GCA_029783475.1). NCBI lineage: Eukaryota > Metazoa > Arthropoda > Malacostraca > Decapoda > Cancridae > Metacarcinus > Metacarcinus magister. Next base: position 14,449,503 of record JAPQNM010000016.1, on the reverse strand, counting down.
TGTCTTACTTCTTCAAGAAAATTGTTGACAATTTTATTGGAATTATTCTTTGGTGAGAAAAATTGAGGCCATTTCATTGGTGTTTTACGCACTGTGGTGTGTGTACATCCTTGCAAGTGAAGAAAATACGTTTTTGCAGAGTACTTTTGCGTCAGACACTAATGATTTATTTACAGTCTGTTTCCGATGAAGTGCACCATCCAGCTCAAACAACATTACATTTTTTGCTCCGTTAATCCATGGAGGGAACTGACTAAATCTGGACCGCTTAGGAATTAATTAACAGGCTGCGTGTGTTTCATGATTAAAATATCGGAGCCTAAACTGGTCGGTCGGAAGCTCGCCTTACCTCAGTTTTCTCATTTTCGTGGTAGATTTCACTTCAAGTTCTCGTTTACGTGATGAATATATCAAATCGTAGAATGAAGCTGTTGTTAGGCTTCTGAAGACTCTTCATTAATTAATATCAAACCTACTGCTCACTACTGCCTTCATGTCTTTCACATGGAAAAAAAAAAACATATATTATTGGTTATTGAAAATTTAATTATAATTTTGATTAAGCAATCAAACACACTGATTAACAGTGAATCCGTGCTGGCTAAAGATACATATATATATATATATATATATATATATATATATATACATATACATATATATATATATATATATATATATATATATATATATATATATATATATACATATATATATATATATATATATATATATATATATAATATATATATATATATATATATATATATATATATATATATATATATATATATATATATAACCACAGTGTTAGCATTATGTCAATGAGCATCATCTTACACAGGTGTCATTTGTAGAATTACGTTATTTAATTAAGGTCGTCAGAGTGAGAAAAAATGTGAATAGTGTCTTTTGAATTGGTTCACTTGCGAGTGACAGAGTTAATCCTTGGTATTAGTAATAAGCTTAACGAAAGAGATTAGATGAGACGTCCTTGAGTGAGCTAGGAAGGTGGCGAGAGTAAGGTGCGGTGATTAAAATGCATAAACGGATGATGGAGATTAATTAGGAACAAGAATATTATAGGGGTATTACGTTTTATGTAAATAAATCGTGTTAACGTAATGGTGCTGAACAAAGGGGAACTGTTGTACCAGGCACGAAACTGGAGGCAGGTGTGTGTGTGTGTGTGTGTGTGTGTGTGTGTGTGTGTGTGTGTGTGTGTGTGTGTGTGTGTGTGTGTGTGTGTGTGTGTGTGTGTGTGTGTGTGTGTGTGTGTGTGCGTGCGTGCGTGCGTGTGTACGTGTACAGTTTCTGCACCTGACACCTTCCATGTACATCATGTTAACTTTAAAGAGACTGAGGAAGGTTAATGAAAAGTTTCACGCGTATCATACTAACGATCAGTCATAATAATAATAATAATAATAATAATAATAATAATAATGATAACAATAATAGTAATAATAATAACAACAATAATAACAATAACAATAATAATAATAATAATAATAATAATAATAATAACAATGTTAGTAGTGGTCGTAGTAACAATAAAGGTAAACACATTGATGATGATGGTGGTAGTAGGATTAACAGTAGTAGTAATAACAATGTTGATAATGATAATACCAATAACAATGATGCTAATAATGTTGATGATGAAACGGCTGGAGTCTATCAAACGCTGCATTACTCAACTGCATACGTGGGACTTCAAGGTAAAAGTTCCTGTTGAAACTAGCCGTCGGGAAAAAAGTTAAAATTGAATCTAGATAATTAATTAATTTGTCAGCGAGTATTATGAATGAAATATATGAAAGCTTTTTGGGGGCGAGGACCGAGGTGGCTGATTGAGTGATGTGTGTGTGTGTGTGTGTGCGTGTGTGTGCGTGTGTGTGCGTGTGTGCGTGTGTGTGTGTGTGTGTGCGTGTGTTGTGTGTTGTGTTTGTGTATGTGTGAGAGAGAATAAATCAATAAATAAATGAATAAGCGACGATACGTGTATAGAATATCATTTCTTGCACACACACACACACACAAACACACACACACACACACACACACACACACACACACACACACACACACACACACACACACACACACACACACACACATACACACACAAAGGGTTTATCTAGACTGGTTTATAGGGTCACAAAAGTATGAATTAATTTAGGAAGCGGATGAATTGTGCTCGTGAAGCCAAATAATGTTTCGTGCTGAACCTCGCGTCTACTATTTCCAGTGTCATTTTACTTTATAGACACAAAGTGATAAAAATATATATATAGATAAGTGTATATTTACATTATTTTATTATATCACTTACACATTTCCTTACTACCTAACTGTCCTCCTATTTTCCTCCTCATCCTCTTCATCCTCCTTCTCTTCCTTACTTTCCCTCCCGGTTCGTTTGTTATATGGAAGGGAGGGTGTAGAGGAGCCTTCTTCTTTTCTACTTCTATACTACACTTCCTTGTATTCTTGATGGCAGCTTAGAACATACTGATAATATAGACGGAAAGGCCTTTAGATTATGTGTTTTCCTTATGTATATTTCAATTACTGTTCTCCTCATCTTTATTTCTATTCGCCATTACTCTTTCCTTCTTCTTCCTTCTTCTTCTTCTTCCTCCTCCTCCCCCTCCTCCTCCTCCTCCTCCTCTTTCTTCTCATCTTAATATCATCCGCTTATCTTCCCCCGAAAGGCAGTAATGAGTAATTAGTACGCTCCATAATGAGGAAACTTTGTGTTGCTTGTTTGTCGTCCTTGTTGATGTTGTTATGAAGCGTGGTATGGTAAGGCTTATTCCTTAGTCTCCCTTCCTCGCCTTCCCTCTATCTCTTCCTTTTTTTCCAACTTAATATATTTTTCTTCATTAGTAACATCTCCTTTTTTTTTTTTCATCTGTAATTCGTTCGTCATGTCCATCGTTCGTCCTCTGTTTTATTTTCTCTTATTAAAAAAAGAAAGCATCAACCTTTCACTTAATCTCTTCCTGTTATTATTATTATTATTATTTTTTTTTACCTCGCAGTGTTGTATTTTTTTCCATCTTTTTTTTTTTTATCCCATTCTGCTTTGTCACTCTTCTTTATTTCTTCTTTATTGTCGTTTCCTTCTCATTGTTTTCTTCAGGGACAGTGAGGTACCTAATGTCTGTCATGCCTCTTTTTTTCTTCTTCATTCTTCTTCTTATGCTTTCTCCATCTTCCCTTCCTTCCTTGTTCTAGTCTTGAAGTCGAGGAGGTGGGGAAGGGAAGGGAAGGGAAGGGAAGGGAAGGGAAGGGAAGGGATCAGAAAGATAAGCTGCGAAAGGAAGGTGGAGGAGAATGGTGGGAGAAGAACAAGTGTGAAGAAGAAGGAAGAAGAGGAGGAGGAGGAGGAAGAGGAAGGGAGTTATGGAGTCGGGAGGAGGAAGGGATGAGATGTGAAGACAGGAAAGAGATTGGAAATAAGTATATGGAGAGGAAAGAAAGTAAAAACGAAAAGAAAATGAAGATACTCGGAAAGCTTGGAAAGAGGAGAGAGAGAGAGAGAGAGAGAGAGAGAGAGAGAGAGAGAGAGAGAGAGAGAGAGAGAGAGAGAGAGAGAGAGAGAGAGAGAGAGAGAGAGAGAGAGAGAGAGAGAGAGAGAGAGAGAGAGAGAGAGAGAGAGAGAGAGAGAGAGAGAGAGAGTGTGTGTGTGTGTGTGTGTTTGAAATGTTAGCAATTATGGTAAACAAATCTAAGTTAATATTTATTTCAAGGAAGTAAATTAAAAGACCATTTAATTATTGCCTTGTGTACCCTGTTGTGTGTGTGTGTGTGTGTGTGTGTGTGTGTGTGTGTGTGTGTGTGTGTGTGTGTGTGTGTGTGTTGTATTGTATTCATTCCTTGTGTCTTAGGAACACATAGGAACACATAGGAAGAACAAACAGCAACAGGCCTGCTGGCCCTTACGAGGCTGTTTGTGATTACACTATCTAATCTTGAGTGAAGGATACAGGATAGTAAGGGTGAAGGCTTCTCTCCCCAGCCATGGCTGGCAGGGAAAGGAAGGCTAACCAAGACCAGACTATCACTATTTTCACTACCACTACTGCTACCACTACTTCCTGGCAAGCGATGTCAGGCCACTAGCGACGTCTTTTGAATCGACATTTCGTAAGTTAGGTACATCAGGATGAACATACTCAAAAGCTTGCTACGTTAACGGATAGTATTTTAGTTGTGGATTGGCTTGGAAGTATTTGTCAAGTCTATTTTTGAACGTAGTAATTGTTTTACTGTCGACGACATTGGCGGGCAGGGAGTTCCAAACGTTAACGATCCGATTGAAAAAGAAGTGCTTGGCTTCGTTTGATGTGAATCTTTTAGCAGTAATCTTAAAAGAATGACGTCTTCTTGTTATATTTGATCTATCAAAAGTAATGTAATCTTCTGTATTGATATTATCGAATCCTTTGATTATCTTGAACATTTCAATTAAATCCCCTCGCATCCTTCGTTTTTGTAGGCTGAATAAGTTTAGTTCTTTAAGTCTTTCTTCATAAGGTTTATTTTTCAGCCTTGGAATCATTTTTGTTATTCTTCGCTGGACTGTTTCCAGTTTGTCAATGTCCTTTCTGTAATATGGGGAGCAAAACTGTACGCAATACTCAAGATGGGGTCGTACTAGTGAATTATGCAGTTTTAATATGACTTTTTCTGATTTCTTTTCGAAAGTACGCCCAATAAAGCCTAGCAATCTGTTAGCAGTTTTAACTACCTCTGAGCAATGTTGACTGGGTTTTAAATCGTTTGATATTGTGATTCCCAGATCTTTTTCCTTGTTTACTGTAGAAAATGGTTTACCATTCATTGAGTACTGAACGTGATCATTATTTCTTCCGATGTGTAGTACCTTGCATTTTTAACGTTAAATTTCATTTGCCATTTATTGGCCCAAGATGTTAGTCGATCTAGGTCTGATTGTAAGACTTCTCTGTCTAAACTATGTTGTACATGGGAATAATGTAAGACTTTCAGCATGTTTCAGTTAATTTCACCAGAAACTTTTATTGCTATAAATGAATTTATTTGGGTTAAAACAGATGATAAAATCAGTATGGTGGATCTAATACTTTACCAATGTTGATGGAAAAGATATCAGATATTCCTTATGAAATTACCAACTAATAAACAAAGCAATTTGTTCAGTTGGTATCTTAGCTTAGAAGCTAATATTGTTTGTTTAATGATATCATTATTTTAGTAGATAACTATTTTTCATGAGATAGATACCGATCAAATATAACAAAGAGTTATATTGTATATAGAGGCAGAAAACAATTCAATCCCCACCGCTCGCTCGGTCATGACCGGCCGATCAAAATCTTCACTACTGACTCTGTCACCGGTGCCAATGGCTATGGAAGTTATTTATTTTCATTCTTAAATGCTGCTGCATCAAGATAAAGCTCACTAGAATTAGGTATATAGAGGCAGAAAACAATTCAATTCCCACCGCTCGCTCGGTCATGACCGACCGATCAAAATCTTCACTACTGACTCTGTCACCGGTGCCAATGGCTATGGAAGTTATTTATTTTCATTCTTAAATGCTGCTGCATCAAGATAAGGCTCACTAGAATTAGGTATATAGAGGCAGAAAACAATTCAATTCCCACCGTTCGCTCGGTCATGACAGGCCGATCAAAATCTTCACTACTGACTCTGTCACTGGTGCCAATGGCTATGGAAGTTATTTATTTTCATTCTTAAATGCATCTGCATCAAGATAAGGCTCACTAGAATTAGGTATATAGAGGCAGAAAACAATTCAATTCCCACCGCTCGCTCGGTCATGACCGGCCGATCAAAATCTTCACTACTGACTCTGTCACCGGTGCCAATGGCTATGGAAGTTATTTATTTTCATTCTTAAATGATGCTGCATCAAGATAAGGCTCACTAGAATTAGGTATATAGAGGCAGAAAACAATTCAATTCCCACCGCTCGCTCGGTCATGACCGACCGATCAAAATCTTCACTACTGACTCTGTCACCGGTGCCAATGGCTATGGAAGTTATTTATTTTCATTCTTAAATGCTGCTGCATCAAGATAAGGCTCATTAGAATTAGGTATATAGAGGCAGAAAACAATTCAATTCCCACCGCTCGCTCGGTCATGACCGGCCGATCAAAATCTTCACTACTGACTCTGTCACCGGTGCCAATGGCTATGGAAGTTATTTATTTTCATTCTTAAATGCTGCTGCATCAAGATAAGGCTCACTAGAATTAGGTATATAGAGGCAGAAAACAATTCAATTCCCACCGCTCGCTCGGTCATGACCGACCGATCAAAATCTTCACTACTGACTCTGTCACCGGTGCCAATGGCTATGGAAGTTATTTATTTTCATTCTTAAATGCTGCTGCATCAAGATAAGGCTCACTAGAATTAGGTATATAGAGGCAGAAAACAATTCAATTCCCACCGTTCGCTCGGTCATGACCGGCCGATCAAAATCTTCACTACTGACTCTGTCACTGGTGCCAATGGCTATGGAAGTTATTTATTTTCATTCTTAAATGCTGCTGCATCAAGATAAGGCTCACTAGAATTAGGTATATAGAGGCAGAAAACAATTCAATTCCCACCGCTCGCTCGGTCATGACCGGCCGATCAAAATCTTCACTACTGACTCTGTCACCGGTGCCAATGGCTATGGAAGTTATTTATTTTCATTCTTAAATGCTGCTGCATCAAGATAAGGCTCACTAGAATTAGGTATATAGAGGCAGAAAACAATTCAATTCCCACCGCTCGCTCGGTCATGACCGACCGATCAAAATCTTCACTACTGACTCTGTCACCGGTGCCAATGGCTATGGAAGTTATTTATTTTCATTCTTAAATGCTGCTGCATCAAGATAAGGCTCACTAGAATTAGGTATATAGAGGCAGAAAACAATTCAATTCCCACCGCTCGCTCGGTCATGACCGGCCGATCAAAATCTTCACTACTGACTCTGTCACCGGTGCCAATGGCTATGGAAGTTATTTATTTTCATTCTTAAATGCTGCTGCATCAAGATAAGGCTCACTAGAATTAGGTATATAGAGGCAGAAAACAATTCAATTCCCACCGCTCGCTCGGTCATGACAGGCCGATCAAAATCTTCACTACTGACTCTGTCACTGGTGCCAATGGCTATGGAAGTTATTTATTTTCATTCTTAAATGCTGCTGCATCAAGATAAGGCTCACTAGAATTAGGTATATAGAGGCAGAAAACAATTCAATTCCCACCGCTCGCTCGGTCATGACCGGCCGATCAAAATCTTCACTACTGACTCTGTCACCGGTGCCAATGGCTATGGAAGTTATTTATTTTCATTCTTAAATGCTGCTGCATCAAGATAAGGCTCACTAGAATTAGGTATATAGAGGCAGAAAACAATTCAATTCCCACCGCTCGCTCGGTCATGACCGACCGATCAAAATCTTCACTACTGACTCTGTCACCGGTGCCAATGGCTATGGAAGTTATTTATTTTCATTCTTAAATGCTGCTGCATCAAGATAAGGCTCACTAGAATTAGGTATATAGAGGCAGAAAACAATTCAATTCCCACCGCTCGCTCGGTCATGACCGGCCGATCAAAATCTTCACTACTGACTCTGTCACTGGTGCCAATGGCTATGGAAGTTATTTATTTTCATTCTTAAATGCTGCTGCATCAAGATAAGGCTCACTAGAATTAGGTATATAGAGGCAGAAAACAATTCAATTCCCACCGCTCGCTCGGTCATGACCGGCCGATCAAAATCTTCACTACTGACTCTGTCACCGGTGCCAATGGCTATGGAAGTTATTTATTTTCATTCTTAAATGCTGCTGCATCAAGATAAGGCTCACTAGAATTAGGTATATAGAGGCAGAAAACAATTCAATTCCCACCGCTCGCTCGGTCATGACCGGCCGATCAAAATCTTCACTACTGACTCTGTCACCGGTGCCAATGGCTATGGAAGTTATTTATTTTCATTCTTAAATGCTGCTGCATCAAGATAAGGCTCACTAGAATTAGGTATATAGAGGCAGAAAACAATTCAATTCCCACCGCTCGCTCGGTCATGACCGGCCGATCAAAATCTTCACTACTGACTCTGTCACCGGTGCCAATGGCTATGGAAGTTATTTATTTTCATTCTTAAATGCTGCTGCATCAAGATAAGGCTCACTAGAATTAGGTATATAGAGGCAGAAAACAATTCAATTCCCACCGCTCGCTCGGTCATGACCGGCCGATCAAAATCTTCACTACTGACTCTGTCACTGGTGCCAATGGCTATGGAAGTTATTTATTTTCATTCTTAAATGCTGCTGCATCAAGATAAGGCTCACTAGAATTAGGTATATAGAGGCAGAAAACAATTCAATTCCCACCGCTCGCTCGGTCATGACCGGCCGATCAAAATCTTCACTACTGACTCTGTCACCGGTGCCAATGGCTATGGAAGTTATTTATTTTCATTCTTAAATGCTGCTGCATCAAGATAAGGCTCACTAGAATTAGGTATATAGAGGCAGAAAACAATTCAATTCCCACCGCTCGCTCGGTCATGACCGGCCGATCAAAATCTTCACTACTGACTCTGTCACCGGTGCCAATGGCTATGGAAGTTATTTATTTTCATTCTTAAATGCTGCTGCATCAAGATAAGGCTCACTAGAATTAGGTATATAGAGGCAGAAAACAATTCAATTCCCACCGCTCGCTCGGTCATGACCGGCCGATCAAAATCTTCACTACTGACTCTGTCACCGGTGCCAATGGCTATGGAAGTTATTTATTTTCATTCTTAAATGCTGCTGCATCAAGATAAGGCTCACTAGAATTAGGTATATAGAGGCAGAAAACAATTCAATTCCCACCGCTCGCTCGGTCATGACCGGCCGATCAAAATCTTCACTACTGACTCTGTCACCGGTGCCAATGGCTATGGAAGTTATTTATTTTCATTCTTAAATGCTGCTGCATCAAGATAAGGCTCACTAGAATTAGGTATATAGAGGCAGAAAACAATTCAATTCCCACCGCTCGCTCGGTCATGACCGACCGATCAAAATCTTCACTACTGACTCTGTCACCGGTGCCAATGGCTATGGAAGTTATTTATTTTCATTCTTAAATGCTGCTGCATCAAGATAAGGCTCACTAGAATTAGGTATATAGAGGCAGAAAACAATTCAATTCCCACCGCTCGCTCGGTCATGACCGGCCGATCAAAATCTTCACTACTGACTCTGTCACCGGTGCCAATGGCTATGGAAGTTATTTATTTTCATTCTTAAATGCTGCTGCATCAAGATAAGGCTCACTAGAATTAGGTATATAGAGGCAGAAAACAATTCAATTCCCACCGCTCGCTCGGTCATGACCGGCCGATCAAAATCTTCACTACTGACTCTGTCACCGGTGCCAATGGCTATGGAAGTTATTTATTTTCATTCTTAAATGCTGCTGCATCAAGATAAGGCTCACTAGAATTAGGTATATAGAGGCAGAAAACAATTCAATTCCCACCGCTCGCTCGGTCATGACCGACCGATCAAAATCTTCACTACTGACTCTGTCACCGGTGCCAATGGCTATGGAAGTTATTTATTTTCATTCTTAAATGCTGCTGCATCAAGATAAGGCTCACTAGAATTAGGTATATAGAGGCAGAAAACAATTCAATTCCCACCGCTCGCTCGGTCATGACCGGCCGATCAAAATCTTCACTACTGACTCTGTCACCGGTGCCAATGGCTATGGAAGTTATTTATTTTCATTCTTAAATGCTGCTGCATCAAGATAAGGCTCACTAGAATTAGGTATATAGAGGCAGAAAACAATTCAATTCCCACCGCTCGCTCGGTCATGACCGGCCGATCAAAATCTTCACTACTGACTCTGTCACCGGTGCCAATGGCTATGGAAGTTATTTATTTTCATTCTTAAATGCTGCTGCATCAAGATAAGGCTCACTAGAATTAGGTATATAGAGGCAGAAAACAATTCAATTCCCACCGCTCGCTCGGTCATGACCGGCCGATCAAAATCTTCACTACTGACTCTGTCACCGGTGCCAATGGCTATGGAAGTTATTTATTTTCATTCTTAAATGCTGCTGCATCAAGATAAGGCTCACTAGAATTAGGTATATAGAGGCAGAAAACAATTCAATTCCCACCGCTCGCTCGGTCATGACCGGCCGATCAAAATCTTCACTACTGACTCTGTCACCGGTGCCAATGGCTATGGAAGTTATTTATTTTCATTCTTAAATGCTGCTGCATCAAGATAAGGCTCACTAGAATTAGGTATATAGAGGCAGAAAACAATTCAATTCCCACCGCTCGCTCGGTCATGACCGGCCGATCAAAATCTTCACTACTGACTCTGTCACCGGTGCCAATGGCTATGGAAGTTATTTATTTTCATTCTTAAATGCTGCTGCATCAAGATAAGGCTCACTAGAATTAGGTATATAGAGGCAGAAAACAATTCAATTCCCACCGCTCGCTCGGTCATGACCGGCCGATCAAAATCTTCACTACTGACTCTGTCACCGGTGCCAATGGCTATGGAAGTTATTTATTTTCATTCTTAAATGCTGCTGCATCAAGATAAGGCTCACTAGAATTAGGTATATAGAGGCAGAAAACAATTCAATTCCCACCGCTCGCTCGGTCATGACCGGACCGATCAAAATCTTCACTACTGACTCTGTCACCGGTGCCAATGGCTATGGAAGTTATTTATTTTCATTCTTAAATGCTGCTGCATCAAGATAAGGCTCATTAGAATTAGGTATATAGAGGCAGAAAACAATTCAATTCCCACCGCTCGCTCGGTCATGACCGGCCGATCAAAATCTTCACTACTGACTCTGTCACCGGTGCCAATGGCTATGGAAGTTATTTATTTTCATTCTTAAATGCTGCTGCATCAAGATAAGGCTCACTAGAATTAGGTATATAGAGGCAGAAAACAATTCAATTCCCACCGCTCGCTCGGTCATGACCGACCGATCAAAATCTTCACTACTGACTCTGTCACCGGTGCCAATGGCTATGGAAGTTATTTATTTTCATTCTTAAATGCTGCTGCATCAAGATAAGGCTCACTAGAATTAGGTATATAGAGGCAGAAAACAATTCAATTCCCACCGTTCGCTCAGTCATGACAGGCCGATCAAAATCTTCACTACTGACTCTGTCACTGGTGCCAATGGCTATGGAAGTTATTTATTTTCATTCTTAAATGCTGCTGCATCAAGATAAGGCTCACTAGAATTAGGTATATAGAGGCAGAAAACAATTCAATTCCCACCGCTCGCTCGGTCATGACCGGCCGATCAAAATCTTCACTTGTTTACATTGGTACAGCCACACCAATGTTTGAATGCCGATGTGAATTTATGAATTGCATTAAGATTTCTGGCAAAGTGAAAGAAAAATGACATGCAGTTATCACTACCACCCAGGTCGTATTTAGTTATAGTAATAGTATACGTAGTAATAGTAATAGTTGCAATAGTAATAGTAGTAGTAGTAGTAATAGTGATTATAGTTAAAGTATCAGTTAGGGCGTAATGTGTCACTTATAAAATAAATAATTTGTTACCGAAAATATTTTGTAAGATAAACTAGAAAAAAAATATTGTATCTACATGTGAAAAAAACATGGCAGCATTTTTTATTCTATTTGATATATTATGATGACATGGAAGTATCGGTGGCGTGAATATTTTATCGGCTGCCTTCCCACCATCCCCTTCCTCCCCCTTACACCCTGACCTTTCCTTTCTACTCCCCACCAACTCCTTTCCCTTGTATCCATCTTCACCCTACCGCCTACCCGTTTACTGCCACTCCTTCCTTCCCTATGTCTTCATCAGTGCTCCTCCTGTCATCCCTTCCTTTACCTTAACAGCCTCCATCTCTTCCAGTACCTTCACGCAGCTCACCTTCGTCTCCTTCCCCTTCTTTACCATCCTTCCTTACGTCCTTCCCTGCTTCACTCACCTCTTATCAACACTTAACCTCATTATATTTTTTGAATTAAGCTCATCATACGATTTTAATGTTCACAGTTCATGTATTATATTTTATAGTTACATATTTTTTATTTTAGTTTTTTTCGTAGCGCTTATCATCCACAAATCTTGCAAAGGTTATCTAACATCAAAGGAGACTGGACGAGAAACTTATAAAAGAAAAGAGAACTAATTCTAGACTAGAATGGCAGCTCTTTAAATGCCGCCGTTGTAAAAGAAAAAAACATTAAAAAAACTCTTTTAAAAATGCTATGACAATTTAGTTTCCGAAGTGTTTTCATAGTTGTTGGAAGGCAAAAAAAATATAATAAAATAAAAAAGACATGGTTATGATGGTTAGCAATGACTGGAATTAAGATGTCAGTGTACAACTTCACTCCTTCTCTGATAAGTTGGCGAGAATATGAATAAGAGTGAGTAGAAAGTATTGTGTAATGTGACTGAGAGTGTGATGTGCAGTCAACTTGTTATGAGAAGCAGTGAGAGAGAGAGAGAGAGAGAGAGAGAGAGAGAGAGAGAGAGAGAGAGAGAGAGAGAGAGAGAGAGAGAGAGAGAGAGAGAGAGAGAGAGAGAGAGAGAGAGAGAGAGAGAGAGAGACAGAGAGAGAGAGAGAGAGAGAGAGAGAGAGAGAGAGAAAATGCAATCAGCACTGTACTATGCTATGCAGGTGGAGTCTGACCCACACCTGAGAACTCCACACCAAGTAGAGTGACGTCCTATATAAGGCATGGCTCTCGAAAAGGTGGGATGAAATGTGAGAAACTATAAAGAGCATCTAATTTTATCGAAACTATTCAACAAAGTGTTATAAATATGAAACTTCTATTTACAATTTTGAGTGAAGAGCAGCCAGAGGATTTTGTGTCGAGCTGAAGGTTGGTTATAAAACAAAGAGAGAAAATGTCGTAGTTATATGAAAGTTTGTGTCCGACTGATAAATGAAGATAAAGACTGTGTTTTATGCCGCATGTTCTGTGTGCCCTTTTCGGAAGTTACATTAATATCAAAAGTAATGATAGATTGAAGGCGTGTCATTAGTGCAAAAATGTCTAACGTCAACAGATTGGAAAATGTAACCACCAATATAATGGATAGAACACTACGTAGGGTACACATATCGATAATAAATAATTAACATTAGAAGTTAGTGATGAGCCGTAATATGCGGTACTCTCTTCCTAAAACATTGGCCATTTAGCAAGGCAGCATCTAATGACCTGGAGGAAAAACTAAAAATGGAAAGAAACTGAATCGGAACATGTATAGTTTGGAAAGAGAAAAATATGTTGTGTTTCCTCGACAGCCTTGCAAGTGTCTATAGAATATCAATATAGATATATCAATATAGAATATCAAATATGGCTCACCAAATCTATTTTAGAGAAAGAATTAAGAGATTCAGCTGAAACATGTAATCGTCATCGAAATATATTTTAGTTATTGTACAAATTTGTCTGTGTTACAAAGGAGCGGCAGTTGAGGCAATGTTCACCAGCCTGATGGGGCAGTGCAGCGCAGTGGAAATCAATAATGTTCATCTTTGTGATATGTATATATATATATATATATATATATATATATATATATATATATACATATATATATATATATATATATATATATATATATATATATATATATATATATATATATATATATATATACATATATATATATATATATATATATATATATATATATATATATATATATACATATATATATATATATATATATATATATATATATATATATATATACATATACATATATATATATATATATATATATATATATAAATATATATATATATATATATATATATATATATATATATATATATATATATATATATACTCATGGAAGCTGAGGAAGGCAGAAGTACATAATAATCGAGAGAAAGGAAGATTGGTGGAGGATCTCTAATGTTACAGTTAATGTATCAGTTATTGGTTCTCCTTCCCCGCCAATACATTATTATTAACCATTACATATTTATATTATTATAATAAGTATACAGGTAATAATTGTTTGTAGTTCTAGGTGAACAAAGGTTGATATAAAATTTGTATTTAGAGAGTAACTAAATTGCTTTGTGGTGCTGCTGACATGCGAAAAGTAGTTAAGGTCATACATAAACTTTCAATGTGGCATCGTGTTCCGCAAGGGATTTGCGACTCGGTATTGGCAGATGTCTGACTGTCTGAAGGTCACCTGCTTTAACCACAGGATAATAACATAAACATTTCAATGCTTAATCTTCTAACTGACATGTTTGTCTTATCAGCCAATTCATTACTCAACACTTCTTAATTATAGAGAGATATGAGACATAATTGAAGAATAAAAGGACAGTGATCTGTAGCTGTACTTCCAACTGAAACAATGCTTGACACTGACACTTACGAGGAGAGAGAGAGAGAGAGAGAGAGAGAGAGAGAGAGAGAGAGAGAGAGAGAGAGAGAGAGAGAGAGAGAGAGAGAGAGAGAGAGAGAGAGAGAGAGAGAGAGAGAGAGAGAGAGAGAGAGAGAGCAGTCATATACCACAGGGTGAGAAGCTAATATCAGCAGGAAGAATGTAACGTCACGCAACCATCGAGGAACAGAGACAATGTTATTATATTAGATGAGGATCGCCAGGAAGGGTTGTTGGACGAGTGCCTGGCTGGAAAGATGAACAAGAACACACGTAACACGAACAATAACACGACGAGGGGAGAATAAACTGTCGAAACTGTCTCTTTGGTGGCGAACATGAGAGGAGTTATGAGATGTGGTGCTCTCTCTCTCTCTCTCTCTCTCTCTCTCTCTCTCTCTCTCTCTCTCTCTCTCTCTCTCTCTCTCTCTCTCTCTCTCTCTCTTTCTCAGCTGGCATCACATCAACGCCATAACCAGCCCCTGAGTGTGCCTGTCAGTCGTGTAGAGTAGTCGTGCAGCCTTTCCTACGATGTAACTACCTCGTGCTGCTTTGATGTCGTCCCCTCGATGCCTCGCTCCGCTGCACAAACGACCCTCAGTCACCTCGAGGACGCACGCCTTGCCTCTCACTCACCTGAAGAATTGGATAAAAAGATGGACTGTTTCCTTTCATCGGTAAAGAAATGTTGAAAGTTTAGCAAAAATTCTGGTTGATTTCTATTTATTTTGTTTTATTTGAAATGACTGAAAGGAAATGTGCTTCATATGTTTTAGTTTTTTTTTTCATTCATGGTATTAAGACGTTGATTAGTAAAAAAAAAGGATGTAGTAATGCTTATTTTTGGTTATTAAAAAGTAAAACTGATTTGTATTGGTAAGTGGAAATGCATGCAAAAAAAAATGTCTATATTTCTTCAAATGATTGTCAGTACAGCAACTTTTTTTTTTTTTATATTACGGAAGAAAAATGTTTAATTTGTAGTTCGCAGGAATAAAAACTTCAGCACAAAATTGAAAAGTAAACAAAATTCAGTTAAAAATGTTTTCAAATCCATGCAATTATCACCGTAAAAATTATAAATGACTATACGCAGTAGAGTATTGGAATATTATATACGAAATGAAAGAGAGGAACACCCACACACACACACACACACACACACACACACACACACACACACACACACACACACACACACACACACACACACACACACACACACACACTTGTTTCCTTACCGTAACACTATTATGCACACGGTACGTACACACTCTAAATGCAATTGTAAAGAGTGCGTCATTTTTGTAAATAAGGAAGTAACAAAGTCATTATAAACGAGTGTGCTTGAGAGAGAGAGAGAGAGAGAGAGAGAGAGAGAGAGAGAGAGAGAGAGAGAGAGAGAGAGAGAGAGAGAGAGAGAGAGAGAGAGAGAGAGAGAGAGAGAGAAAAAAAAAAAAAGAGAAAGAGAAAGAGAGAAAGCGGGGTGGCAGGCCTCAAACACCCCAGGAAAACACGCTCGTTAGTGGTGCAAACAAACTTAATCGCTGGCACCTTACCACCCTCCCGCCCTCCCCTCGGCCCTTCTCACGCCTGCCTCACCTGCCTATCGTGAAAGGAGAGGCAGGGAGGAGGCAGGAGGAGTACTCAAAACAGGACTATTTACAGTAGGCACAAAGCATTAGGCTGATACAGTTTAGCCCTCCCAAATTTCACTCTTTTTTTTCTTCTCTTCATTTCTTCATTTCATACGTGACGAAAAAAAGGAAGGCATAGGAGGAAAGGGGTGATGCTGGGCGTGCTCACCTGTGCGATAGGTGAGGTGTTGCCTAATGAAGATTGAGAGTAGGGCCGAGTGCTATTTATGGCTAATTTATCGCTGTAATTACCCACACGGCTATTTAGGAGAGATAATGAGTTTTGCACGTGAGTCATTAAGTATTTTTTGATCTACCATGCATTTTTCCAACCATCTCTCTCTCTCTCTCTCTCTCTCTCTCTCTCTCTCTCTCTCTCTCTCTCTCTCTCTCTCTCTCTCTCTCTCTCTCTCTCTCTCTCTCTCTCACACACACCACAGTATTCCTTCATCTCTTCTCCTTTGCTTTTCTGGGCCTAGCTTGGCTTCTCTCACCCTCTCTCTCTCTCTCTCTTTCTTCTGATATAAACAAAGATAAGACAGCAGCGTTCTAAGGAAGTCTGCGGTGAAGGGGATG
>JAPQNM010000016.1:14400282-14427782 GCA_029783475.1 Metacarcinus magister | reverse complement strand
AGAAAGTGTAAATGTAAAGGATTAGTTAAATAGTAAATCTGAATATTGTTAGTCGTGTATACAAAAAGATGAAGTATCATTGTGAACCTAAGCGTATTAACAACAACCATGGGACCGAAAATATATTGCAGGTACAGTAAAAGAGAAAGTAAGGATCGTTGTCCAAGCTTCACAGAATCGAGTGAGGGACGTAAAGAAAGAAGGCGAGGCTCAAAGGAATGATAGTGTTCCACGGAAATTAAATTAAATCCGACACCGCGACTGTTGTAGAAAGCAATAAAGAGAAAGTCGGTAAAGTAGTGTGGACAGCTCTTTGAGGCGTCACTTTCAGGGTTGTCTGACTGGTTGTGTCTGAGTCTCACCTCACGTAAGGACTCAGGGATATAGTCGTCAATCACATCCGTTTTTTGTTGTATATTATTGAATTGTGGCTTGTATATGTGTATGAATAATGTGTTGTGCTGCGTGAATAGACGGATTTTGTGATTATAAAGCAGACTATCGTGTTCTCTACTGTTACTGAGACATGAAGGGGACGACACGAGAGAGAGGACAAGAGAAGGATCAACAATAAGCTTGCATTGCCTTCTCAACCCCGTCCCCGTTTTGCGAGAGCGGCATTAGTCTTGCTGCCTCGTCCTACTAAAGGAATATTTAATTTACATTTGCATTGCAGACAGTGATCCGTTGATCTGGATAGCCGTGAGCTGCAGACACACAGCTACTGACACACCCATGTAATTAGATTAACAATGCAGCAGAGTCGCCATTCTTCGCCAAACACAATGGTAATGTTTGGACGACCTACGCCACCCATTGTTCAACACTCCACTCTCTTGGCTGCGTGTGTGTCCCTGTGAATGAAAACGTTCACTCCTGTGCGTTACGTTCTCTCGCCCTCTTGTTCTGTGCCAGTGTTCTTCATTATTCTTCACCTCTGTTCACTCCCTCAATGACACACACACACACACACACACACACACACACACACACACACACACACACACACACACCCACACACCCCCACACCCACACCCACACACACACACTTGTAAATAATGTTAAAAGTTTGCAGAACACTCACCATTGGTCATCCTTCTCGTGTTGTTTCTATTGGACACTTGCCTTCAGCCTTTGCCAATTGCATTACGTCACTCAAACATATTCCCAAACAGACAAACAGAGACAGATGCGCAGAAAACAATCACCGGAGCGTCGAGTAAAGTAATCAATGACGGGTCAGCTGATCTCCCCCAGCCAATCAGCACGCTCTCTGGCTTCCCCCTCAACGGTATAACTGACCAATTACAGAGCAGGACAATCCACCCAAGAAGCTTACTGTCACTTCCCCTCCTGAGTGACGGCCGTGAAAGTCTAGATAATCGCAAGGAGGGAAGAAAAAAAATAACTTAAAATCTTCACCTTCAGACGACTAAGAATTTATCGTGATTACTGGAAGACTCGGGTTGCTCTAAGCTCAGCGCTGGATGGAGGAGAACAACTTAATTTTTTTATCCTCTTTCCTGAAGTCTGCGTCGTTTACCCGGCACACGATGGTCGAGAAGAACTCCACTGACCCCATAAACATGAAGACTTAAACCATCAAGTAAACATTAATTCATCCCTCTACGTCCTCCCTGCGACCCTTGTCTAGTTTACATTGCCGCGTTATGTCTGATATGTGGCGGGGACTCCAGGGAAGCTGCTCATGACGGAGGAGGACGCGAAGAACCCCATTGAGAGTGGTGCGTTCCTTTCCGTCCCTGCGGCTTTACTTGGTGCCTCCCGGGACGATAAATGCTGCACCTTCAGGAGAGCCGCTGGGAGTCAGTCAGGGAGTCTTCATCACCGTGGGAGGAGGGAGGGAGATAGGGACTCCGAGGATAGGATCATGGATGAAGAAGAGCTTATGGAATGGAGTCCCGGGAAGCCCTTGGGGAGAAATACTGCTACTTGCTGGTGGAGGAGGAGGAGGAGGAGGAGGAGGAGGAGGAGGAGGAGGAGGAGGAGGAGGAGGAGGAGGAGGGGATCTCCTTAGAAGCGGAAGGAAGGAAGAGGGTGGTGGAAGGAACGCGACGAATGGAAAGAAAAACGAAAAGCTTTATTGGTAAAAGGAAGAATTTAAGTCTTAAGTCAGGAAGGGTAAGTAATCAAGGTTGTGTAAAACATTTTCGAAGTTACAAAAAATGTATCAGGTATTATAAGAACCATCAACCTTAACATTTTTCTATCCCACTGTCTTACACATTCTCTGTAACGTTGCCTTTTTTTTCTTTCATCCAGACAGAAAAAAGAACGTAACATAAATTTTCCTCCATCGGTCTTGGCAAGCAGGTAAACAGGTGGTCGTTAGCAAGCATTACCTACACACGATCTTGGCGGGGTGGCAGAAAGTGTAACCAGGTCGTGCCCTCATGTGTGGGAGGGAAGGGGTGTAAGCTTTCCATGCAGGTGATTGGTCAGGCCAGTCATGGTCGTTAAGTTGAGTGATTAGACCTGATTCATGCTCCCTTAGAGGCGTGGCAATCACCCTCACAAGACTGTTTATGGCCCGCACCAGATACCTGCAGCAGACACGTGGGGCTCCTACCTGCAACACACACCCACACACACGCACACGCACACACACACACACACACACACACACACACACACACACACACACACACACACACACACACACACACATAGGGCGTCTGGCTCGTGTTCAGTCTCGTCTCTCCGTCAATTGTCATGTAAACAGAAGACTCACAAAAGCCTTGAAGTGTGTGCCGGAAGCGTTGTGTTGGACGTGTGTGTGTGTGTGTGTGTGTGTGTGTGTGTGTGTGTGCGTGTGTGCGTGTGTGTGTGTGTGTGTGTGCGTGTGTGCGTGTGTGTGTGTGTGTGCGTGTGTGCGTGTGTAATCGCCAAAGACACTCGTGATCTGCCTCGACGCTTGCAACTGAGTGAAACAAACACACGAGTAACAAGTAAAGGTTTGACATTCTCGCAGTGCGCTGGTACATGGATCCATTTGACTCTAAGCACACACACACACACACACACACACACACACACACACACACACACACACACACACACACACACACACACACACACACACACACACACGCACACGGCCACTCAATAATTTCCGAGTGTTTTTCGTTCTTAGCGTCTCCCTCCCATGACACCCAATCAACATTCGGCTTTTTTTTTCTCATTGCTTTTAGAAATGTTGGCGTCTGAGTCGATACGTCATTCAGAGAGAGAGAGAGAGAGAGAGAGAGAGAGAGAGAGAGAGAGAGAGAGAGAGAGAGAGAGAGAGAGAGAGAGAGAGAGAGAGAGAGAGAGAGATTAATAGTGCCTAACGGAATATTGAAGGAAAATCGACGATGAAAACACTAAGAGAGGGAAACACCTTCTTAATTGATCCAAAGTAAATAATGAGGTCGAGTGATTTATTAGACTTCACGATGCCAAGGAAAATTATTACTAAGTCAAATAATAAGGCGAAGTGGGCCGGAAAACACATGCATGAAGAAGAAATGTAGGAGACGAAAAGGAGGAGGAAGAGGAAGAAAAGAAGGAGGAGGAGGAAGAGAAGAAGGAGGAGGTTCTTAAAGACAAGGAAGAGAACAAAAAGTAGAAGTAATAAGCCCCATATTAAGGAGAGAGAGAGAGAGAGAGAGAGAGAGAGAGAGAGAGAGAGAGAGAGAGAGAGAGAGAGAGAGAGAGAGAGAGAGAGAGAGAGAGAGAGAGAGACATAGACAAAGGTGAACTGTTTGTCTAAGTTTTGAACAATGAGGTTTAATTTTGAAGTAAGCTGTATTGAACTTTTCTTCTACATAGCTTAACAAGAGGAGACGATAATTTGCATACGATAGTAATTATGTACACGTTGCTTTTCTTTCTCTTCACTTTTTTATATATTTTTTCTTCTTCTCTTGACTCTATTTTCCAGTAAAAGAAATTGTTGTTGACGGTATGTATGTATAGTGTATTGTGATTCTATTGTTTACCTTTTGCAGTACTATTGGATTTCTTTTTGTCTCTTTTGAAGGCAGACTCCGGTATTATGTAACTGTTTGCATTATATCTTGTTTTGTTTTTTTCTTCTTTATTTCATTTTTTTTCTTTCTATTTTTCTTAATTTTCATTTTCTTCCAGTTTTCCTCCATTTTTTCTTTCATTTTCTTCTATATGAATTTTCTTTATTTAATTAGGTTCTCTCTTCCTACGTTCTTTTTTTTTGCTTTTTCTCTTTTCATTTCGTTCTATTGTATTATATTTTTCTTGGGTGCAGAAATAAAATCAAAACAACATAATGAAATTCTACCACGTATTATTTTTTCTCTCCTCTATTAATGTTTTTTTTTCCCCCGTCATTCTCGCACTGCTGCTTCTGCCTCTTCCCTCCTGACTCGAGACGCCCCGCCCTTCCCCGCTGCTGTAGATGAGAAACAATTTAAAACAGAATAAATACCTCACCAGCGGAACTTGCATATTAAGTCATGAATGTAATTAGTCTAGGTGTAATTAGTTAAATGCTATATATAATTGTTTCCTCGTAGACAACATCAGTAATGATAAGTAATGTTAGTTTTAGTGTGTAATTACATATTGTTTTGTTTTATTAGAGTATCAAAAAGAAAATTTGAAATAATGAAAATACATTCTGTGATTTTTTATTTTTTTATTTTGAAAGGTATTTGATTTAATTAGGGTAAATAATATTCATTTAATTCAAATGTAGTGTCATTATTTAATTTAATACAAAGCCAGTTATGTCCGTAATATCCAACTGGAAACGGACAAAAGAAGGAAAACAAGCGCACTGCACACAAAGGAAACGAATATGAATAACTGACACTTTAATCAAATTTTTGAAACGTTATGTTGCTCGTCGAGGAGAAGGCGAGAAAAAAAGTGTAATATTTTTGAGGTAAAATATCACCTGAGAAAAGTGCAGAGTGTCCTGACCTCCATATTAGTCCTTGTGTTCGAGATTAATGAATGATGTGAACAATATTTTCCTTGTTTCTGATCTTGGCCCTCAGCCGCAGCACTCGTCACCTGCTCCCAGCGGGCCGACAGGTGTGGCCCAGTAATTAACGCTAACAAAGGTGGGGGACACAGCCTCGCCGGGGGTCGCCTCCACAAATAAATAATGGGATAATTACTGCTGTGGTGACGGGCGGCGACGCGGAGGTGAAGGAAGAAAACGGAGGTTGGCACGCCACGTTTTCTTGAATTAGAGTTACTTTGCGTCGCTATGAAACATGGAGGAAGTGTGAAGGAGAGAGAAGAAAAAAACTAAGAAGAGAGAAAACAAGACTGTAAATCCAAGAATGAAAAGTCAAGAGTTGAAAAAATAATTAAAAGTCGTGGCAGATAAGACACTTTAATAAGCCTTATTTACTTAACTACCAAGCGTTACTTCTTCATCGGTATTGCAACTTCCGCTATCTAAGAGTAACATTTATTTCAACGATACTCAAGAATTAACACAAGGCCACCACATATTTCACATTTCACACACAAAGATATCGGGGAAGGGAGGAGGATAAGGGGACAGGATGGGGGTGTAGGGATGGAGAATAGGGGGACGGGATGAGGGTGTAAGGATGGTGATGGAGGCTTTCATAGAAGTGATGAGTTCGATGTGAGTGAGGAGAGGGAAGCCCCATCAGCCCATCTCCCCTCACACCTCCTCTTCCCCTCGCCCCACCCACATTCTGACACTTGAGTGACATTGGTAATCTCGGAGGCGCTCGGGAGGAGGGAGGGTGAAGACAGCTGCGGGAAGAGGGAAAATGAAAGACGTTGAAGATATGATTTGAGATTAGCGAAACAGAAATATGATTTATACCTCGAACGTGGTAATAAAAGGCGATAAATTGTGGTCTGTGGAAAATGTAGTTAGTTAATGTACGTTATTGATAAAAAGTTATGGAATATTCAGAAATGAACGACAGATATAGAAAATATGATAACATTAAATCACTTCTTACACCCGCCATCCTCCCAACACAGTTCTCTCTCTCTCTCTCTCTCTCTCTCTCTCTATATATATATATATATATATATATATATATATATATATATATATATATATATATATATATATAATTTCATATCATGTATATTTTTTTATGTTAGTGTGTGTGTGTGTGTGTGTGTGTGTGTGTGTGTGTGTGTGTGTGTGTGTGTGTGTGTGTGCGCGTGTGTGTGTGTGCTATATGTGTTTATAATATGTAAAAAAAACCAGATCGATAGATAAATCCTTACCTAATTAGATTAAAAACATTTAAGAAATGTTTCAAATCATATTTTATGGAAAGTGGAGCCAATTTGCGAAGGGATGACTTGGCGTCACTTGGCTCAGTTAATCCTCTCATGTTGACGTAATGACGGAGGGACACGGGGTCAGGCATCGCATCACCATTAACCTCCACTTCCCCGGTACAAGGGCGGGGCGTCGCTCACCCTCACACTAATCCTGCCCCGCCGAACCTCGCGTCGATCCGCCAGAAGGAAAGGCACATATTATTTTTTGTTTTAATTGGATATTCTCGGCTGGTGTAATTATCTCATAAATTGGCCGTAATCACGTCATCAGGGGAGATAAAAGGACAGGGAGGGACGCCGGTACAAGGTTCGCTGCTTCTGGAACGGAGGAGACTTACTATTGACTTGTTGTTTTGAAGGCAAGGATCGAACACCTCCACTCACTCTACCTACCACTTACATCTCCGTCACCAACGCTGCTACGTCTTCTGTTTCTTCAACCTGCATTTTTATTTCTGCACCATTACCACTTCTTCCATCTCCTCCCCCACCATCACCGCCACTCGTATGACGCGCCTCCTGACGGTGATGAGTGGAAATGTGCGGCGCATATCACGGTCCTGTCATCAGCAACGCCTCCGCCGCCGCTAACACCGCCGTGTGTCCATTACTGGAAATCACAAGTTGTATTGAGTGTTACATGTACGTGGACGTCGATTTTCTTGACACACATACATACACACACGCACACACACACACACGCTTTTCGTCTATGTATGCTAGACTCACATGTATTCCATTTTCAGCTCACTTTACGTACATATTGAGTTACACGTTCACTTGCATACACTCCTACACCTTCACCCACACACTTGCTGTACAGTCACACCCACATTACTTAAGGCAGACGTTGCGTGTGAGACGAATGAGTTCCTGGACATTTTTACCTATACTTCCACTTACTCCTCCATCACACATCAACTTACCTCCTCCTCCTCCTCCTCCTCCTCCTCCTCCTCCTCCTCCTCCTCCTCTCCTCCTCCTCCTCCTCCTCCTCCTCCTCCTCTTCCTCGCTCCACTACTTCAAAAACGCTTCACAGAAAAATGTCTTTCAGCCCTCAATGCAACTCACGTGCTTCTAATCGCTCAACAATCGCCACCTGAACTCAAACGATGCAGGTGGAGATAAAGAACCCAGAATATCTATCACTGAAATTACCCTAACGAGCCCAAGTAGGTAATTAGATATAATGTGAAGTGTGATTATTATGCTGTAATATAGAACTGTTTCCTCCTCCTCCTCCTGCTCCTCCTCGTTACAGGTCGGTGTGTGCTCCTGTTCATGTTTTCAGTTATTTTATGATCAGACAACCAGCTGTTTCTGATTACAATGTGCTATTCCATTTACTTAGTTTATGGCCTATTGTAAAGTAATGTAGCCTCTTTCCTTGCCCCTGTAGGTGTGTGTGTGTGTGTGTGTGTGTGTGTGTGTGTGTGTGTGTGTGTGTGTGTGTGTGTGTGTGTGTGTGTGTGTGTGTGTGTGTGTGTGTGTGTTTCCCTTTATCAGCTTGCTCCATATACATTCACGTGATGTTAGCAGAAGGGGAAAAAAAAGAGGGAAGGAAGAATGGGTGGAAAGGAGAAACTAAAAGTAAAAAGTAAAAACAAAAACATTAAACTTGTCTGAAGAGTTTTATGGAAGCGATGACGACGAACACACAAGAAGTACGACGTCGCGTGAGACAGAACCTCGAGGATGACAGATGCCCGCCCCCTTGCCCCCCTCTTGCCCCCCCCTTGCCCCCTTACACCCCCGACTCACCCTCTTACCCGTCTCCATCCCCCTCACTAGCCTCCCCAATGCCCTCACTCTTCGTCCTCCCCTCCTGCTCCTTTTGTTTTCCCTCCCTTCCTTTTCTTCTTTCCTGTCATATATTTCCATTTACTTTATCTCTCCTTCCTCTTACTCCTCCTCCTCCTCCTCCTCTTCCTCTTCCTCCTCGCCTTCTACCTACTACTTCCACTTTCCATTCTCTCTCTTCTTTATTTTTTTCTCATCATCTTTTTTCCCTCGTCGTCTTTCTCTTTACTTATTTCCTGTTCTCTTTTGTTACCTTTCTTCATTACTTTACTTGACCTTCCGTTTCTCCTCATTCTCTCTCTCTCTCTCTCTCTCTCTCTCTCTCTCTCTCTCTCTCTCTCTCTCTCTCTCTCTCTCTCTCTCTCTCTCTCTCTCTCTCTCTCTCTCTCTCTCCTTCGTTGAAATAGTTAAGTGATGTAGTTTATTGGTCTGCCAACATAATATTTAAGTTGCTTTTGACTCCTAATTTTGTTTACCAAAGTCAAAAGTACCGCCACGATAAGCTACAATTGGGGTGTAAAATGGCAGTTTTTATATGTTCTTATAGAGCGTACTTTATGTGTGTGTTTGTTTGTGTGTGCACCGCAAAACACACACACACACACACACACACACACACACACACACACACACACACACACACACACACACACACACACACACACACACACTCACCTGCGCTTCACAGTAACCTTAAGAATCACGTTCAGGAAGTGTCAGTGTAAATATATAAAGGCTAGTCCTGAAAAATGTGTTAGAATTCGAAAACAATTGAACTTCAAACTGATGAACCAGTGAAAAAATAACAAAGAAAACAGCCAATGAAAAATTAACTCAGAATTCATGAGTGAGTGAAAAAAGTAAAGAGAAAATCGAATGAAAATCAACGAAAAGAAAAGAGTCACAAAAGAACTTGGAATTTGGTCATCTGGACGTAAAGAGGATTTCACTTCTTCATATTTAAACTTAGGAAAGGATTATAAACTCTGAATCAAAATCCATTGAGGTCAAGACGAAAACTTTATATCTGCTTTTCTGCCCGATGAAGAAATACATTTTTATCCCTAAGAGTGACGACCCAAGGAGGTAAACACTTGAGGAGGAATTCAAGGGTCACAAAGTCCTAAACTCACCTAAAATATCATTCATGTAACTTGTATGCAACGTGTACGAAGCAAGAATCAACGTGAAAAGTTCAAACGTCAGCAAACAAGGGCAGACGTGACCCAAAATATCTTACCTGCATGAGAATCTTGCATACAATCTAGGTGTAGTGAGAGGCAACGTTCCTCTAATAGAATATATTACTAGGTGACCTTGACGGAGGAGACACGTGATCTCATTTCCAGCCACATGCTTGACCTTCAGTAGTGACCTGTCTTGCCTTACTGGTGGCGTGACCAAATGTGGTGGAAGTGTTTTTATATATATATTTTTGTACGTCACCGTTCGTTCGTTGAATTCTTCCCGAGACAAAAAAAAAGGAATGAAAGATTATAAGAAAAAAGAAAAGTGGGTTCGCGTGTCTTTATAGAATCACGCCATCAATGTTTTTTCATGACGCGAGACAGTTGGAGTGTTATCTGTAATATATTGAACCTATACCATCCATCTCTCTCTCTCTCTCTCTCTCTCTCTCTCTCTCTCTCTCTCTCTCTCTCTCTCTCTCTCTCTCTCTCTCTCTCTCTCTCTCTCTCTCTCTCTCTCTCTCTCTTTTTCCGTATCACAAAACGGCTGCTTTTCTGAAAGTAAGTGAAACTGTTGTCAAAAAATAGTGGTTTAAGGGACCAAAGTCTTGACATAAACTGAAGCGAGCGTGTTTGGAGGGGCACGGATAGGAATATGAGGAGGGGAAAGGAGGAGGAAGACGAGCAATAGGAGCAGGAAGAGGAGGTGGAAGAAGAAGAAGGTGGAGAAGGAAGAGGAAGAGGACAGAGAGGAGGGAAGTTTTGGAACAAGGAAAAGGAGGAAGGAAAGAAACAAGTTAGGGGAAGCAGCGTCACTCTCTTTGAGGTTAAGCGACACTAAAACTAAATTTACCTCCTCCTTCTTACTCCTTCCTTCCTTCCATCCATTTATCCCTCCTTCCCTCCCGCCTACCTGCCTCCCTACCTGCTGCCTCCCTCCCTGCCTCCGTGCCTGCCTGCCTGCCTGCCTGCCTGCCTGCCTGCCGCCCTTCCTCACTCACTAACCCTTGCCCTTTCTCCTGTATCTTACCTGATTTTATAATCCTTCCTTTTTTAGTATATCGTTTATTTACTCTTTGCTGCCCCTAAGAAGGTGTATGTACGCATCCGCCCGTCACCTACATCTCAGTGTGTTACTCTTTTGTTTCATTTCATTTCTAAGTCCCCCTTGTTTTCGTGTATATAAAGCCAAAGATGCGTTAAGGTGACATTCGTTCTCCCTTTAATTAAGACGTAGAGTGAAGCAGTGAGGAAAAGGTGTGGGATCTGCACCTTGTTTTTCCTCTGTCTGTCTCTTTGCCTTTTCCTACCGCTGTACCGTGAGTCAAAGGGCGAGCGTGGCTGAAAGAGGTAGGTAGGTAAGAACATACGTCAGGGGTGTGTAGGGAAAGATGGTGTGTATGAACCGAGGGAATCATAGAGGCTGTGAAATATATAAGTTATTTCATATTTTACTCCTTATATTATTTGTATTTTTTAACTTTATCCAACTCCCTGTTCAGCTTTGGGTCCTTGAATGTAGCGTATCAAATTTTAAAACAGCAAGCAGGTGAAGCTAATTTTGGAGAGCTTGTTGCCAGTTCTTGTCAGCTTAAAAATAGATAAATAATAAGGCGGCGTAAAGAGACCGAATATGCACTGGTACCGGCGTGAAATTCCTCCTCCTCCTCCTCCTCTTCCTCTTCCTCCTCCTGAATAATATAAATCATGCGTGTAAACATATACATAAATAACGCAAACAGCATAATTTTAGGATGAATACATTTTACCACATCGATATCGGGACGAGGTGAAAGAGAAAGAAAGGGGAGAGGAAGGTGGATAAAGAAGAGAAAGAGGAAGCTGGTCTGTTGGGGAAAAAGAGGGAAGGAAAAAATTGTGGGTCTAGAAAGCAGGAAAAAGAGGGAAGTTTACGGAAAGATAAAGAAAGGCGAAGAAAAACTTGGGAATAAATAGAATAGAGGAAAAAGCTAAGGAAGGAGAGTAGACTAAGAAAGAAGATTAAAGATAAAGATAAGAACAAAGAAGATGGAAAGAAGTGGAGGAAGAAGAAAAACTAGACTCAGAATAGACGCAGAGGAAAGGTTAAAGAAGATGGGAAGAGGAAGAAATGTGGAGAATAAGAGGAAAAATATAAGAAGACATACACAAGAGCTATAAGGGAAAAATGTATGACTGAAGGAAAAAAAAACAAAAACAGGAAGACAGTTTAAGCAAAAAAAATAATAATAATAAAAAAAGAGTTAAGTGCCTGGTGATTAGAGATCTACCTTACCTTACCTTACCTGTGTCCTCGCCAACACTCATTAGAGGTGAAATAATTACCGTCAGTACTTTTAACCCAACAAAATTTGAAGCAGCCCGCCAAATTTAAGACCAAATTAGAGAAGAAAAATATGAAGCAAAGAGAAAAATAAAAAAAAGAAAATGAAAGAAACCTTGTAATCGTCTCTAAAGGGCCCTATTAAGGTAATATTTTGCAACAATTTCTTTCCGTGGAGGTAAATTAATTATCCTTTTAAGTGTTGGTTTTAAGATCAAATAACATCCGCCACAGTGTTATTAAGTAGCAAGTGACCATTAGCAGAAGGCGCTGACCATTAGCAGGAAGCAATGTGGCAAGACAGACTTTAGAGCACCTCATCTTTTCGGTATTTTGACACGCATGTACCGGAATGACGCTCGTTTGTTTCGTCTGCCTCTAATTGTTGAGGAAAAGAGCATGTGTGTGTATGCGTGTATGTGTGCCTGTTTGTGTGTGTGTGTGTGTGTGTGTGTGTGTGTGTGTGTGTGTGTAGTTTGTTTTTTTCTTTGCTTGAGTTGTCATAATGTTGTACAGCAATTATCCTTAATGTGCGAGGGAGGGGGAGAGAAATGCAGGAACGGGAGGTGAGGCGAGGGGAGCGGAGCGGAGGGAAGGGTAGGGTAAGATCACACGGCCAGGTGGGGAAGAGGGGGCTTGTGTACACTTGTTAGGTAATTAGTGAAGCAAACAGGTAACATTGGGTGCCAAGTTAGGGTTGTTGGCACCCTAAGTGGACGTTTAAAGGCAGGCTCTCTCTTTTTTTTCTCTCTCTCTCTTGCTTCTTCTTCTTCTTCTGTTTCTTGTTCTTGTTCTTGTTCTTGTTCTTGTTCTTCTTGTTCTTGTTCTTCTTGTTCTTGGTCTTCTGTTTCTTCTTCTTCTTTTTTTCTTCTTCTTCTTCTTCTTCTTCTTCTTCTTCTTCTTCTTCTTCTTCTTTACGTACAAATGACGAATGGAAATTTAACTACTGAAGACGATCAAATTTTTTTCGTGGGCGTCGCCTGGACTGTCCGGTCAATGAGTGGCTGAGGCTCTGCGGTGACCTAAATAATGAAGTGACCTTATATCCTAGAATAGCAGGTCGAGAAACCTCCGCAGACTGAAAGGCTAAGAAGAGGGTGTTGAGCAGCTAAGCGTCTCATGGCGTGTGTTCCGAAATTATTCAATCTTCTTTTCTCTCTTTTTTATTTTCTCTTTTTTTTTGATGTGGTAAGATTATTATAGTTTGCAAGGGATGTGGCAGAGACATATAGAAGACCAATTTAACGCTACAAATTTACTCCATCTTTAGAAATCCACAACAGATCGTGAATTATTGAGCTGAAACCAGACAAGCAACTTCGTATCTGCCATTCCTTCCCTGCATTTAGACCCCACTCATTCATCACTATCCTTAACCTCCCCTCCCCTGCCTTCCCTGCCTTCCCTGCCTTCTACTCCATCCCTGCCATGTCGTTTGACCCTCCCCTTCCAGCCCACCCCTGCCCTCCCCAGCCCTCGACCTCACAATAAACTTAGTGGCAGAAACGTCCATCACGCCCTCAGTGCATCTCCATCGCTGTCACTTAATAGTTGTCTCCACGAAGACTGTTGAGCAAACCTAGAATCAGTGTCTTGCTTTTAAATCTGTAAAAGGCTTTGGTCACTACGAGCTGAGGGGAAACAGTGAACCAAGTGCGTAGGAGAGGAAAGTGGAGGCAATATATATATAGAAAGGGAAGAGAGAAAAGGGAGGAAGAGGGAAGAAAAGGATACGAGGGGAGTTGCCACTTTTAGAACCTTCCATTTGATGTCACGTAATGCAGTTTGCCTTCCTTGCTCTCTTCTTCCCCTATACTTCTCCTCTTCCTCCTCCTCTTCATTGCCTACTACTACTACTACTACTACTCCTCCCTCCTTCCCTCCCTCTATCTGCTATTACCCTTCCTTACTTCCCATTTCCCTCAGCCTCTTCCCTTCTCCATTCGCCATTACCACTCCCCTCTCCTCTCACGCAACAATCAACTTCCTCTCCAATTCTTGCCTCCAGTTCTCTCCCTTCCTCACCTCTCAACCCTCGCCATTACTTTTCCATCTCCTTCACCTCCTCCTTTTCCTCCTCTTCCATAACTACATCCTCAGTTTTCTTGTTCCTAGTTCTTTCTTTTTTCTTTTTCTTTATGCAACATTTTTTTTTTTTTTCTCTCTCTCTCTCACGAAGGAGGAGGAGGAGTAGGAAGGACAGGTATTAGTCCGTCCTTCCCTCCCTCCCATCAACACTGCGTTCCCCTCGTCACCTGTGTTACTACCTGGCCGGCCTCAGGGTAGAGAATAATGTATTACTTCACCAAAGGCTCAGTTCCTCCCCAGGGTAGTCTGTGATCTCTCTCTCTCTCTCACTTACTCTCTCTCTCTCTCTCTCTCTCTCTCTCTCTCTCTCTCTCTCTCTCTCTCTCTCTCTCTCTCTCTCTCTCTCTCTCTCTCTCTCTCTCTCTATCTATCTATCTATCTATCTATCTATCTCTATCGCTGTCTCTGTCTGTGTCTCCGCTTCCCCCTTGCCCTCACCGCCCTTCGCCTTAGGTAATTATGCTGTTTGTAGTCCCAAGATGTCTAGTTAGAGAGAATTAGTTACCCTGTGTAAGCAACTCGGCAGCATTAATAGTCTTGAGGTGGAGAGATAACAACCAGACCACTTGGCGGGCTAACTACGAGGATGAGGTGGGCGGCGGACAGGTGGTGGGTGTGGGTGGGTGTTGGCGTGGTTAGGTTAGGTTAGGTTAGGTGGGCGGACAGGTGATGGGTGTGGGTGTGTGTTGGCGTGGTTAGGTTAGGTTAGGTGAGCGGACAGGTGATGGGTGTGGGTGTGTGTTGGCGTGGTCAGGTTAGGTTAGGTGGGCGGACAGGTGATGGGTGTGGGTGTGTGTGGGCATGGTCAGGTTAGGTTAGGTGGGCGGACAGGTGATGGGTGTGGGTGTGTGTTGGCGTGGTCAGGTTAGGTTAGGTGGGCGGACAAGTGATGGGTGTGGGTGTGTGTGGGCATGAGGTAAAGGTAGGATTGGTTAGGTAGGCGGTGTTCAGGTGAGTAGACAGGTGTGTGATAGGTGTGGGCGTGGTGAGGTTACCGCTGGAAGGTGTCTTAAAGGTATTCAGTTATGATTGTCAGCCACTTAACGTATTTTAATTATTTAGGTTTAATTTCCCCGGGAGAGGAAGGCGTGTCCTTATAAAATCTCTATTCCTCCTAGTTATTCATCGGCTTTAATGGTAAGTTTTAAAGTGTTTCGTATAAAAATCATATAAAAAAAAATATTTATCACTTGTGTAATACGTATGATTTTAAAACCACTAGCAACCATTTTGTAGTTTTTAAAGTACACAAAAAAAAAATAATGTACTACCAACGCAACATATATTTTTCCTGTATTTTTCACGAGTGCTTTTTTTATGTACTCTTCATGCTAAGAGCGGTTCAATCCTTGCACAAACATATACAATTGTAATGGCCTTAAAAAGTTCTAATGGAAGGAAAGAGAAAGTGTGAATTGTGCAGCAGAGGTGACAGGTAGAGACAGGTGCAAAGGGAGAGTGAGAGGGAGGTTGAGGTGAGGGGAAAGGAGGGAAGGTAAGAATAGTTAATGGGGTAAAGAAAGGTAAAGAGAAATAGGCACAAGAGAGAGAGAGAGAAGAAGAAAACAAAAATAAGAGAGAAGACAATAAAAGACTGAATGAATGAAAAGTGTAGCATAAGAAAAATAAAAGCAAGATAATTATAGAGAGAAGGATCACATTAGAGAGATAAATGAAGGTGATTAGAAAGAAAAGGCTCGCACTGTCACGAGAGAAGAGAGTTATTAAATAGAAAAGGAACTCATTACAGAGAGAAACAGATAGTCACTTAAGAGAGAAAAATGGTCACATTAATAATGAAGAGAAACAGTTGAAGGAAAAGGGTCACGTGAGAGAGAGAGAGAGAGAGAGAGAGAGAGAGAGAGAGAGAGAGAGAGAGAGAGAGAGAGAGAGAGGAGAGAGAGAGAGAGAGAGAGAGAGAGAGAGAGAGAGATGCACACAACTTCAAAGCGGGAGTCACAGAGGTTACATGATATTGAAGGACAGGCAAGGTCAAAGAAATGAGTACAAGGCAACACTGGCGTGTCATTGAGGTCAAGGACATAAGAAGAAGAAGAAGAAGAAGAAGAAGAAGAGGAGGAGGAGGAGGAGGAGGAGGTGGAAGCAGAAGAGGAGGGACAGCTGCCAGCAAGTGATAGAAGTGTTTTTAGCAAGTGAAAAAATAACACGGAATGAAGATGTATAAACAGAATACCACTTAAAAATATGAAAGAAAATAAAAACAATGAATAATCCTTGAAATACATAAAACACGTCTATACAACAACTTCATGGAATAATAACTCCATTACAAAACAAACAAACAAAACAACAACAACAATAGAATAACATTACACAAACAGAATCTAGAACAACAATGGAAACACACACACACACACACAAACAAACACGTACACACACATACATACACACACACAAAAAAAACAAAAGAAGAGGAAAGGAAAGGAAAAATCGGCAGGTGTTAGAAATCTACTTATTCTATTTTTTTCGTTACGGGTTGGCTGGAAAACACCTAATACTGTGTGAAAATATTTTTGCGAACACTCCATTTAGGATGAGTGAAGGATGTCTTTAACGACGCAACACAAGGCAATGGTGAGATAAGTCTGAGCGAAATTAGCTCGTTAACCCCGATCGTGGGGGGAAGACCGTGTGTTGAGAGGGAGGAGGAGGAGGAGGATGAGGAGGAGAGGATGTAAGAGGGGGAGCAGCCAACGAGGAGGAGGGAAAGAGAAAGAGAGAGAGAGAATGAGGCAGAAAAGGGGGGAGTGGGGGGTTAAGGTAAAAGAAGTGGATGGGAGGGAGAGAGAAAATGGAGGTTAAAAGGAGAAAGAACAAGGGGATGAAGGAAATGAGGTAGAAAGAGGAATAAGGAGTAGTAGGGAAAAAAACATTGAAAGGAAGAGGAGGAGGAGGAGGAGGAGGAGGAGGAGGAGGAGGAGGAGGAGGAGGAGGAGGAGGAGAAGGAGAGGAGAGAGTGAAAGAGAGAAAAGGGAGAAAGAACTAGAAGAGCAAGAGAATGACGTGGAAAGAATTGCCAGGGAGCGGAGGAAAAAATAAATAAATGAAGGAGGGAAAAAAAACAAAGGAAAAGGCGCGAACAAAAATCAATGAAGAAAAAAATTGCAGTATGAAAGAAAACTAAAAAAAAAAAAATAAATAAATAAAAAATAAAGTGAACTGCACTGACAAAATCGAAGCAGGTGAATCAAAGAGAAGTAAAATGTATGAGAGAGAGAGAGAGAGAGAGAGAGAGAGAGAGAGAGAGAGAGAGAGAGAGAGAGAGAGAGAGAGAGAGAGAGAGAGAGAGAGAGAGAGAGAGAGAGAGAGAGAGAATGAGAATACAAACCAAGACTAGTATATATGTCCATGTATCGTGCATTTCACAGTATTTCAGAGCAGCAAGTTTTACATATTCATACTGCTCAACACTCTTTCTGAGAAGCACACTCACTCCACGTCACCCAACACAACACAACACTCCAGACAAATCGCATTACAACACACGAAGCGCGACTGGAATGATAACGTAAATACAACACCAAATGCCTTCCCCAGCGAAAATTAATATCACCACACACACTGGAAGGCACGAGGGAGGAATCAACAGCCACTGAGGAAACACTGCACAGACAAGCGAGAGGGCCAAGAGTGCAAATGATTAACGCCTCTGGAGACCCACCTGGCATTCCTGAGAAGTGGCAAATTACAGGTAATACAAGTGTCATTCGTTATGTGAGCAGCAGGTGAGATCGAAGTGAGCCAAGTCTGGGAGGGGAGGGCATTACTTACACGTAATTGACGATATATTTCCTACCAGTGTTGCTTGACTTAACCCTCCCTCTGTCTCCTCATCCCCTGCTCCTCTTGTCCTCCTTACACGACGCTGAGAAACAGGAAGAGTAACACCAAGAAGAGGGGGAGGCAAAGAAAGAACAGGAAGAAGAGAAGTTGCTGGAAGAAAGGAAGGAAGAAAAGGAGCAGGAGTATAGTAGAAGGTGGAGGTGGAAATGCCGGCGGCCACGTCAGGGTGGTGGCCAGAATTAAAATTTAAGCTCAGGTTGGACGTGCAGGTGGACTGGATGAACTTAAGGGAATGGGTGTTGAGGGGACTGGCCAGGCACGCAACTTTCCATGGACTGTGGGGAGGGATTTTGTGGGAAAGGGACGTGACTTAGTGAAAATGTGGCTGGGAGCTGTGTGTGTGTGTGTGTGTGTGAGTGTGTGTGTGTGTGTGTGTGTGTGTGTGTGTGTGTGTGTGTGTGTGTGTGTGTGTGTGTGTGTGTGTGTGTGTGTGTGTGTGTGTGTGTGTGTGTGTGTGTGTGTGTTGTGTGGTTCATCTCACTGCCACATAAATTAATAACGCGATGGACACTTTTGTACTGAGAGGTACGGTAAAGTGGGAGCACACACTGTAGCTGTGCGTAGCTGTGGGCGTTCATCTCCCGTCGCATTGGCCTTTGAGCTTGTGGTAGAAATTAATCCATTACCCCGGGACACAGAGGCACCGTGGCATCCGAGTTTCCACAGCTTACCTTCCCCAGGTTTTACCTAGGAACCCATTTATCGATCAACCCGCTTGGGAGGATGAACAGCTGGGTGAGCTGTGCGCCGACTGTCCACGTCCGGGATCGAACTCAGGCCAGCGGATTCATAGTCAGACGTGCTAACCACTGCACCACTGGGAAGAAACAGCAATTAATGACGATGTGAAGTATGACTATAATATGTTATTGATGTTATTAAGAGGGTAAGGGACGTGTGTAAGAGAGAGAGAGAGAGAGAGAGAGAGAGAGAGAGAGAGAGAGAGAGAGAGAGAGAGAGAGAGAGAGAGAGAGAGAGAGAGAGAGAGAGAGAGAGAGATAAAGAGTCTCATATAAGAATATGACATATCATGACGTAGTAGAGTAAAGAACATTTTTCTTTCTCTATCTCCCCCCTCCCCAACCTACTTGAACCCACTGCCCCACATCCTCATCTGTCACCATACTCCAGACCCTCGTTCCCTTGCATCCCTCCTCTCCTCCCTCTCATAACCCCTCCACTTCCCCTTTACACTCCCCACTCATCCACTACAGCTCTCCTCCTTGCCACCCCTTCACTCCTTCATCCTCTACAACAGTCGGTTCAGTCTTTATTTGTATTTTATATTCATTTTTATTCCTGAATCTTTCTGTTGTTGAACGTAGAAGGGATAGCCCCGAGCCCCATGACAAGGGCGACACACATCATGAAATATTCACTTCGCTTGTAGTTGGTTTATGTTTCTTTGGTTATTTATACACTGAAGCCTTTGACGCATTGATACAAACTACTGGTCTTCTTGGATTTATCTCTAGTACATTTTCCTCTTCCCTTTCCATCAACTCTTTACTGGTTTTTGTTATGTTAAGGCTTATTTTTTTCTGTTATTTGAGGTCATGTATGTTTTCCCATCCTGGTCATCTTCATTTTGCTTAATTTTGTGACAGTTAAGATTAGTACGTTGAGAGGAAGTCAAAATTAACGGTGGATCGGAAATCACCATCTGTCCTTTCGAGCTCTGCCAAACTTTCTTAATCTTAGGCACTGATTTTCGCGCTGTAACTTTCATCAAATGGAGTCATCATCATTTGTGCGCGTGGCAGGCGGTCTGGTGCAGGCGTGGGGTTGGCGGTGATGTCTACACAGTGCTTAGTGTTGGATTATTGACCTGCTTTGTGGGGTGGATCGGTGACGCAACACGAAGACAAATATAACTTAAAACCGATAAACGAGTAAATGAATAAGTAAGTCAGCTTGTTATGCTTGTTTGGTTGTACATTTTGAACTGCCATGCTGGAAAATTGTGGTGAAAAAGTAGTACAGTAATAAAGTGAGATTTAAAAAAGTAGTAAAATAATAAAATGGGGTTTAAAAATGAGTAATAAAGTGGGGTTTCAATAGAAGTAGAGTATTAAAGTGAGGTTTAAAAAGTAGTTAAGTAATAAAGTGTGGTTTTAAAAAGAAGTAAAGTAATTCTTGAAAAGAGTTCGGCTTCTTCCCCTCAAGATTCCGTGCATGAGGCTCAAGCGAATGAAAGAAAAAGTTTGCAAAAGGGTCAATATACTCTTTCCTAAAATCTGCGTCTTCCGAGTCACGTATGTACCTTCATCCTAGTGACCTTCTCTCCCTCGACTTTCCCTCACCCTTCCTGCTTCCCGTTCCACCTTTAGAAGCAGTGGATTACAGCAATGTCGGGAGGAATAGGTGGGGAGGTGGGGAGACAAGGGCGGCAAGGGAGGCAAGGAGAGAAGGAGGGAGAGCAGCGGGATACGACAAGTGCTTCTCGCATTCCATCCTGCAATAGTTTAAGGAGAAATATGAGGCCCAGAAATACACGTGGGAACAGGAGCGTGTGGGGAGAACGGCGACGTTGTGTGTGTGTGTATACATAAGCGGTGGAAAAGAAATATTAGTCCACATTCCCCTTAATGCGTGGATGAGGGTTGGATGCTGAGCGTGGTTAATCGGCAGCGGTCGGAATATTACGTGGAATAGAAGAGGTGGTTTGGGCAGGTGGATGTAGGTGAAGGTGAGCTGGTTACAAGTCAATACTTCCCTTATTTGTGGATATTAGTGTTTGATTGCTAAGGATTAAGCTTGGTATGTCCCTCTCTCTTTCTCTCTCTCTCTCTCTCTCTCTCTCTCTCTCTCTCTCTCTCTCTCTCTCTCTCTCTCTCTCTCTCTCTCTCTCTCTCTCTCTCTCTCTCTCTCTCTCTCTCTCGTGTGTAACGTATATATGTATGCATATAATTGAGCGTGTCTGTCTATCAACATAATCGTTCGTGTATGGAGAGTTACACGCACCTACCCGTTTGTGTATGTGTGTATGTGTGTGTGTGTGTGTGTGTGTGTGTGTGTGTGTGTGTGTGTGTGTATGTGTGTGTGTGTGTGTCAGTCAGCGTGCGTGTGCCTGATGACAAGGAAGTACTTTTAGAGGGAGGATCGATCGAGCGTCTTCAGTGGTTCACAAACCCGTGCAGCAAGGCGGTGGTAGCCTCACCCAAAGAGCTAAGGAATGGGTAAGGAAGCTCAGAGGAAGGATAATGGCACTCCTGCATTACTTAGTGAAGGGCATGCGTGTGCTCCCCTCTGCCGCCCCCACACGAAGAGGGGAAAGTGAGTTAGGTAAAGAGAGGGAGAGAGCAGGTCGTAAAGAAGGAAAGAAGGAAGGGAGAGGGAGAAAATGGGAGTGGGATGGAGAAGTGTAGGGGGATGCAAAAAGAAAATTGAGAAGGGCAAGTGAGGAAGAAACGTTGCAAAGAAGAAAGTAATTGGAAGGAGGGAGAGAGAGAGAGAGAGAGAGAGAGAGAGAGAGAGAGAGAGAGAGAGAGAGAGAGAGAGAGAGAGAGAGAGAGAGAGAGAGAGAGAGAGAGAGAGAGAGAGAGAGAGAGAGAGAGAGAGAGACCAAAGACAGATAAAACAACAAGAAATGTATTCCGTCAGACAGAGAGAGAGAGAGAGAGAGAGAGAGAGAGAGAGAGAGAGAGAGAGAGAGAGAGAGAGAGAGAGAGAGAGAGAGAGAGAGAGAGAGAGAGAGAGGAGAGAGAGAGAGAGAGAGAGAGAGAGAGAGAGAGATCAAGGAGAAAATAAATGTAAGAAATACAAAGTCAAACACAAAGATTCACCTGATACACCTAACATTGTCTTGCCTTACAACAAGATTTTCTACAACTAGACTCTTGCACCGATAATTTCTTGCCTTAATTCTATTCTAAGGAAGACAGTAATGAAAGTCCAACACCTTCAAAGCCAATTACCATCAATCCATTATTAATAGGAGGCGGAGGAGGACTAAAGAGGAAGAAGAAGAGGAAGAGCAGTGATATACGCTCCCACGATTCATTTCAGTTCAGGCACAATAATTGGAACGTATCGTCTGCACACAGTGAGAGAAATTATGTTAGTTAGCCTTATGGATGACTAACTCTAATTATAATTGTTTGTCCTTCATTGTATGTGCATAACTGTTAGTCCGTAGTGATGCTTTATAAATTAGTGGCTATCAGGCTATACATAGAAGTTATTATTACAGTTGTTATTACAGTTTCCCCTTAAAGTAAACAAATATTTGGCTGTGTGTGTGTGTGTGTGTGTGTGTGTGTGTGTACAAAATATCAATACGATCCCGTCCAAATAAATGCGCGTTAACAAACTACAAAATAATAGCAATTTTTATGTTACCGTAAATTAAATAAATATGACAAGCATCAAATAAGAGAGATATCATTTTTTTTTCAACAACTAAAACAAGGATAGCTAAGGACTAAAAAAAAAAAATATATAATAATACATATAAGAAAAAACTCGCCCAACTCCCGCTCAAATAAAGACAAATAGACTTCCTCAAAGACAAATAACTGTTACCAAGACATCACAAAGGGGCAGAGAGCCACGTATAACTGATGGCGAACCTACAGGCGGCGCCCACCTCCTCCCTGAAGGTCGCTGCTGGAACACTCGTTAACCTGAGGGAAGCAAGGCAAGGCAAGGGGCGCGGAAAGGTGGATGTGAAGCACAG
Source organism: Metacarcinus magister (assembly GCA_029783475.1). Lineage (NCBI taxonomy): Eukaryota > Metazoa > Arthropoda > Malacostraca > Decapoda > Cancridae > Metacarcinus > Metacarcinus magister. The sequence goes on along the minus strand of JAPQNM010000016.1, from coordinate 14,405,511 downwards.
TTTATGGCGGATGTGGGCGGAAGGAAAATGTTGTGTGATATAGAGAGAAGAATGGAGGAGAGAGAGAGAGAGAGAGAGAGAGAGAGAGAGAGAGAGAGAGAGAGAGAGAGAGAGAGAGAGAGAGAGAGAGAGAGAGAGAGAGAGAGAGAGAGAGAGAGAGAGAGAGATAAATGGAAATAACTGTATGATTCGTAGAAGAGAAGGAGTAGATCTGAAGCGTGAACAAAGAGGAGAAATACACGCATGAAAGATAAAAAAAGAAGAAAAACAAAAAAAAAGTGGATGACTAAAAATATAAAGATAATAAAGCCAAAAAAAAAGAGAAGACGAGAAGAGCGAAAACACAAAAGCAAGAGAGAATAAAAAAAAAAAAACCAGGAACATAATCAAGAGAAAAGAAAAAATAATTAGAGAGAGAGAAAAAAGTATACGTCAACGTAAATGGAATCGGAGAGTACAATAAGAATACGAACAAAGCTAAGAATCTAAATAAAAAGAAGAGAAGGAAGAGGAGGAGGAGGAGGAGGAGGAGGATCAGGAGGACGAGGACGACAAGGACAACGAGGACGACGAGGAGGACGAGGACACTAACAAAGCAAAATCCTTGAAAGACGAAAAAGTTAGGTAAAAAAGAACAGCAAGATCATTATTCTTAGGAGTATAAATAACCTTATACTCCAGGAAGGCCAGCTCAGTGGGCAGGTCGATGCAGTCTAACAAGCTTGTTGTCTAGTAGCATAAACAACGAATGGAATAGAATAGAAGTAATTTGATAAGCTTTTATAACCGTATTGTTATTTTTCTTCCTTTCAATATCAGAAGTAAATTTAGCACAGTGAACACACGAATCACTCTATAAGCTGTCGTAGGAAAGGAGGAAGAAGAAAAGGTTTCTATAATAGTTTCTTGACATCTTTTAACTTTCCTAGGACTTATGGGATGGCGTAGAGGATCGGAGACACTCATTTATTCTATGTTATTGTATGGATGTGTGGTAGGAATGCAGGAGTGTAGTGGAAGTGTTGCATTGTAATGAGACTCTAACGTATACAATAGACACTGAGTAAATAATAGATGATTAGACTCGCAACTATACTTATGTAGATGTTATTTTCGTCGCACTTTTTCCCGTTGACTTTAATTGTTCTTAATTCATCTCATTAATCTCTATTTATTCTTTCCCTCTCTCTATCTCTTTCTTTTTTTTCTCTATTAATTATTTTTCTTTCCCGTTCCTCTTTTATCTCTTCTCTCTTTGTTGTATCCTTATTATTTTTTTTGTTATCTATTCCTTCCCTCTTGCTTTTATTTTCCTTCTATCTTTCCTGCCAATCTCTTTTTCCTATCTCCTCTCTTTGTTTCTTCTTTCCATTCTTCCTTCATATCCTACACACTCCCCTCTCCTCTTCTCCCTTCACTTCTAACCCTTTCTCTTTAATCTACCTCTATACTACCTTATATTTTCTCTATCTCCTTATCATCTCCTTCATTTCCTCTCCTTTATCCATCCCATTTTTCTTTTTTCATATCCCTATCTCTCTCTCTTTGTTATTATCTTCCTCTCCCTTCGTTCGCTCAAACACGGGTTATAATCGGCTAACCAGCGCCACCTTCACCTGTATTGGTTAATTGCATCACTCGGCCAAGCCAGGTGTGAGCCCCGCCTGGTTTGTTGCTAATCCTTCACTGTGACCTCTATGTGACACTAACCTCCACCTCTCTCTCTCTCTCTCTCTCTCTCTCTCTCTCTCTCTCTCTCTCTCTCTCTCTCTCTCTCTCTCTCTCTCTCTCTCTCTCTCTCACGGTAAATATTGGGATATACGTGCAAGTGTCGTGTCTTGTGTGTGTTTCTGTGTGTGTGTGTGTGTGTGTGTGTGTGTGTGTGTGTGTGTGTGTGTGTGTGTGTGTGTGTGTGTGTGTGTGTGTGTGTGTGACTCACGCTATGACTTTGCTTCTTGTTGGGATTAAAAAGAATAGAAGAAAAGTTGCATTATTCATGGATTCATTTTTTCGTGTCTCTCTCTCTCTCTCTCTCTCTCTCTCTCTCTCTCTCTCTCTCTCTCTCTCTCTCTCTCTCTCTCTCTCTCTCTCTCGCGTTCTCCAATAATAGAATTTCTCAAGTCGTTCTGAATGCGATTTATTTGCATGCATCTATCAGTCTTATCTATCGCGGTCTCTCCTTCGTGTGTCTATCTCATCTCGCATTAATAAGATCCTCTCTAAGATGGTCAATAGGAATCCTGTCATCCAGAAGCCAATTATGAACTCTTGGTGATTATCTCTTGAAATAATAATGAAGCTGGATTATTCAACTCCAACTCCCTGCATTTAATTATCCAAGTGGTTTCAACTCCTGGTCTTCCTTCCCATGCTCATCTTCCTTCACCTTCGTTATTACAGGTAACTCAACGCAGCTCACCTTCCCCCCGGCTACTTACTACTGCTGCAAGATATTATGAAGGTCTTCTGTAATTTAATATTCGTGCATTTTCCTTGGTGTTATTTTTGGGGAGTTCAGTTTAGAGTAATTATTGGCTTAGTGGTGTGTGTGTGTGTGTGTGTGTGTGTGTGTGTGTGTGTGTGTGTTTATTTGGTGTAAACTTGTGTCACGTTAGGTCAAGCTAGGTCAAGCTAGGTCACAGGTGATTACTTATAAAATTGACCGCGTTTAAGGGAAGATCTTGACCAGTTTGATGTCTGTGTGTGCGTGTTGGGAGGTGGTGTGTTCATATCGCTAATGTGTATGTATGTGTGTGTGTATGTCTCTCTCTGTGTGTGTGTGTGTGTGTGTGTGTGTGTGTGTGTGTGTGTGTGTGTGTGTGTGTATGTGTGTGTGTGTGTGTGTAAGTGCTTCAGGGTTATTCTGCAAAGCCAAGCAGCCATACCTTTGCAGCAGCGCCCAATCTTTGCCAAGGGAAGCGTGCACCATTGCTGTCCAGGGGTGGGTCGAGGGTAGGGTGCGTGTGTGCGTGCGTGTGAGCGCGTGCGTGCTTGTCCTTATTTATGAGGCTCGGAAGGAGGGGGGGGAGGGGAGGTGAAGGTGGTCATTTGGGATTGTTCTCTTTCGTGTGTATGTGTGTGTGTGTGTGTGGGTGTGTGTGTGGGTCTGTGTGTTTGTGTGTGTGTGTTTATGTATGTGTGTGTGTGTGTGTGAGAGAGAGAGAGAGAGAGAGAGAGAGAGAGAGAGAGAGAGAGAGAGAGAGAGAGAGAGAGAGAGAGAGAGAGAGAGAGAGAGAGAGAGAGAGAGAGAGAGAGAGAGAGAGAGAGAGAGAAGAGAGATTCAGCAAATTAATTCTCTACGTGTGCATAATTACACACACACACACACACACACACACACACACACACACACACACACACACACACACACACACACACACACCACTTTGACGTCTCCAGCTGAATGAATAAAGATAACAATCAAGAACCTACCCTGTCACTAGAGCCTTCCTCCTCCTCCTCCTCCTCCTCCTCCTCCTCCTCCTCCTCCTCCTCCTCTTCTACTTCCTTCCCTTTCATTTCTTCTTTCTTATCCCTGTCCTACTTACTCCTTTCTATTTCACTTACCTCCCTCCTCCTCCTCTTCCTCCTCCTTCTCTTCCTCCCAGCCAATTGTTACGTATAGGTAGGGAGGGGTGAGTGGTGCAGCCAAATTATCTGCCCTAATTGAGTACAGGGTGGGCCTAGTAAGACGGGGAGCTGCCGTATTAACTAATCAAGCTAGCAGACCCCGCCCACCCTCCCCTGCAGCGGTACAATGAGGCGGGAAGCGAGACAAGTGGGAAATCCATTCTGAGCCCCTCGTGTGCCCTTGGTCGTGTTGCTGCAGAAAATAATAATGGGAGGAGGTTTTTTTTTCCTGTTCGTCTCCAAGGAATTAATACATGTATATATTTTTGAGATATATATATTTTTTTTTGGGGGGTGGGCTAAATAAAGTTTTTTTTTTTAATAGGATATGAAGGTTGGAAAATGTATCTATATCTTTTTTTCTCTTCTTTTTCAAGCAATTAGTATATGTATATATGTGTATGTATATATATGTGATTTTTTCTATGTTCCAAATGTTTTCTTTTTATGGAGGAAATAAGGAAATTTTGAATAGGAAACGAAGATTGGAAAATGTCTAAGCTTTTACTCTTTTTTCTCTATAAGACTCACATTATTTGTCTCCTTAGTAGTGGTTATCATCAGGGGTCTAATAATCTTATCGCTGGCTTTCTCATTCCACTAAGTCAGGAAGATTATTGTACTTATAGATTTCCACTCCCTCGCAGTTATCATTTCCATCCCTTCTTCCACCTTCCTTCCTGCCCTTCCCAAAGCCTCACTGTCTTAAGCCTTCTAAAACATCCCTTATCAAAACTAGCTTTCCGAGTATAATTTTCCTCTTCAAATGAGCTTGAACTCTAAGAAATAACCGCGTTCTTTCCAGCATTAAGGTGGAAGCGCATCGTCCATTTTATTCTCTTTGTCTCCTGCAGCGTCGACGGTGGTGGAACAAGTGGAGGTGGTGGTGGGCGGGGACCTGGAGCTACCCTGTGATGTCATTCCACCCATTGATGACCGCATGGCTGTCATCCTCTGGTACCGCGACAACCACCCTGACGCTATGTACACGTAAGTTACCCGTAGCAGCAGCAGCAGTAGTAGTAGTGGTAGTGGTGGTGGTGGTGGTAGGTGGTGGTGGTGGTTGTGATAGCAGATTGTGGATGTGTTCGTTTTTTTTCCCTGTTATCCTCCTGCGGGAACTATTATATTTTGGTCTAATTATATATTTTTTAAAGCCATTATATCCCATTACCCCACACCTTACCGCGAGCCCATCTTGAAGCTGCTGGACTTTTCTTTCTAAAACTGCGTTCGCTTGTGTATATATTCCCAGCTAATGGCATGGTTCGCTCCCTTATCCGAGCGGCGCGCCATCCCTGCAGACGAGGGCACCAAAATATCCTGACGGCGGAAACGATGCAGTTCGTTACGGGAGATGAACCGCTTCCGTGAGACCGAGATAGTGAAGCTCTCTGGTTCGATACGGCGAAGCGAAATGATCCTTGAAGACCCCAGAGAATGAATCAGCTTCGCGGGGAGTTTGGACGTAATGGAGAGGCCTCGCGCGGGCATCAGGGTCTAGTGTCGGTCTTCGAGGCGTAGTGGAGGCGATAGAGGAGGATGGGAGGCAATAATGGTTGTAGGAAGTGGGCGTCCCCCGCGGGAGTGTGGAAGCGT
>JAPQNM010000016.1:14377782-14395282 GCA_029783475.1 Metacarcinus magister | reverse complement strand
TCCCAATAAAATATACTACCTGGAAACAGAATTGTAAAGGTAGAGGAATTATTGAACTACATCACTTTATTAACGATTTGTTGGCAAAGACTCTTCTCTCTTATACTTAGTTCACCTAACAACTAATATAATCTATTTTTCATGACTTAGCTGCTTGCATTAACACATCTTTACCATATGTTATTTTTATATATATTATTTTTATAAACGAATTAAATATTTTTTTAACCGTTTTATTTAGATGTACGTTTTACTCCTATTTGCTCGCTCTCTTCCTATGTGCTTATGTGCTCGCTTTCCCGGTCTCAGCGATGCACCCGGAACCTTGGAAACACAAAGCCGTGCGTGACTGTCTGATAAACACTGGATAACACAGTGTCGCAGATCCGTATCCATGAACTCGGCCGACGGCTGCCCAGGATGAGTTCGTGTAGTTTATTACCCTAGGCGTGTGAACCAGCGAGGTGGGGAGGAAAGGAAGGGGAAGGGGAAGAGGAAGGGGAAAGGGAAAGGGAAGGGGAACGGGAAGGGAGGCATCTGTCATCTAGGCGAGAGGGGGCGATCAATAGTGCGTTAAAGGAGTCTTTCAAGGCCACGGAGTCTCTCTGTCTTGGCTTCGTGAAATGGACTGTGTAAAGGTTGAGCAGACGGCACGGGCAGCGTGGCGGTGCTAGGAAGGACCTCACGGCGTCTGTGTAGATTAAAGGGGGGTGGGGGCGGAGAGAGAGAGAGAGAGAGAGAGAGAGAGAGAGAGAGAGAGAGAGAGAGAGAGAGAGAGAGAGAGAGAGAGAGAGAGAGAGAGAGAGAGAGAGAGAGAGAGAGAGAGAGAGAGAGAGAGAACGCGCGCACGCACCATCATATACTCCCCACATAATTCTGAAAATGCCCAAACAGACTGTCATTCCCGGAGGAGAAATCTCGTCCCAGGTGCATTAGAGCCAATCAGGCAAACCACAGATGGACCCACAGTGCCACGGAGCGTACACGGAAAGTGCCTCAGGGGCCTCGAAGGGAAGTGATGGCTAACACACACACACACACACACACACACACACACACACACACACACACACACACACACGATACTGTACCATCTACTCTTTGTCCCTGAACTTTGTCTCTCCATCAGTGTGTTGTCTAAAAAAAGGTTTACGAGGTATAGTTCTTCATATCAATTCGTTCTTTCCGGGAAAAGCAGCAGCTGGAAGGTAATGAGGTATCGGTTCCAGTTTGTTATTCATAGGACAGGAAGATGCGTCCCCAAGGCCCGCCACGCCCACACGGGTTTTCAATTCACTAACCTTTATTTTTTATTCTGCTTTCTTTGGTTTTGTTATATGTAATAGTAGTAGTAGTAGTAGTAGTAGTAGTAGTAGTAGTAGTAGTAGTAGTAGTAGTAGTAGTAGGAGGAGGAGGAGGAGGAGGAGGAGGAGGAGGAGGAGAAGGAGGTGGTAATGGAAGAAGAGGAGGAGGAGGAGTAGCACGTACGTAGCAGCAGAAAGATGAATAGCAAATGATTTCAGTTGAAGTCATTGAAATTATAAAGCTGCATAACAGTGCGAAACAAAAGACTGAAAATGACGTAATAAACGGGAATTGATCGTGTGCTGTGATTCATCCTGAAAGGTACGCACACTAGATAAAGTTACTACGTGTGAGGAAGTCAAATGTATCGAAATGATGAAGAACACGTGAGGACTCGCGCGCCTCATAATGAAATGTCCATCGATACAAAGAAAGGAAGCGTTAGTGCACAATTTGTTTCATAACATTTTGTCTGAAATTTATATTTTCTTAAAGAAGACTGAATAATACGTATAATATAATAATTATCAATGTTAATCAAAATCCTGTGGCGAGATTTGGCTCTTGAGTTATGCAGATATGTAAATAGAAGGGGAAAGGGTGTATCTTTGAAAGAAGTCGTGATAAATATTGCATATTTCAAGAATATGAATAACAAAGGCAGTCGATGGAGATAAGGTTTATGCAAATTGGATTTAAAAAGAATAAATATTAATACAAGACACCGCAGAGAACATAGACAATGGAATGTAATAAAATGTTGTTCTCAGTGATGATGCTGAGAATATATTTTCAGTTTTCATCGTAGTTTTTAAAGGTGCATGTACGCGTGTACCGAGTGGCTAAACAACGGAATTCCTGAGAGAAAATATCATGTTCTCCATTTCCATTATACAAGGTAACGTGATAGCGTCCCTTTAAAAATAATTTTAAAATCCAGCTTTATTTTCATTATTTGCAAAAACGCACAGTAAACTAACAAGCCTCACTTTTATCTTAGCAGAATAGATATATATCTAGTTTTTATCATTGTCTTTAACGAAGCAGCTGTGAGTATAACTGTTCGAACACATGAACGTTGTGACTGTGATGACTGTTTATTACAATCATCATTAAGGAAGCACCAGTTTGCCGGCACGTGCGATCATTGGTGTTGTGAAGGCAGAGGACAGCATCCAACTGTTTTAAAGTGTCAGTTAAGTAATGCCACTGCAGGCTGAGTGTGAGTTCATCCTTGACCAGCTGCTCAGGATTGATCTCAAACACTAACAACAGGTGCTGCTTGATGCCTGCTTAGCCTTGGCCAACAGAATATCATAAAACTATATCACTACAATATCAATTTAGTCTGCGCTTCACTTAAGCTGAAAAGAAACAAACTGCTATGTACGTGTTTCATATATAAATGTGTGTGCGAGCAAAGCTGGTGAAACATTTTCAATACGGTAATCCAGACAGGTTTTGGTCATCATACAAAGATAAACGTTCATGATAAATGCCAGAAATAGAAAATCCAATTTTGCGTCACATATGATGTTTGAAAAAACCGAAATACAAAAATCCTTAAAAATAATAATTATATGAATTGTGACCTCATATGTGCGTAAATGTATGACACCTTAATTGATAAGGAAATATTCACCGTCCAGGACTGTTGATTCCTTTACCTTCCATTTACCTGAGCCAAACATCCTTGCATAACACAGGTCACCAGGAATTAGAGTTGATCACTAGTGTCAATAGGAATATGAATTCATAAATGTGTATATTTCCTGATTTATCATATTGATGGAACTATGGATTAATCTTATTTTGTTTTGCCCTTTAGATGTGTCACATTATGTATTTATATTAGTATTGTGAAGTTAGTTTAGAGAAGATATCAGTTTATCCTTGATTCAACATTCCCTGATCTATATGATTTGAACAGATGTGTAGATCCTTAGTACATTTTTGACCCGTGTTATGTAATTCACATTGGTAGTGATAAGTAGGTGTTGTTGTCGTGGGATGAGATGTCAGGTCAGGTCAGGGAGGTGTAATGAACCAGGTCCAGCACCGGTAATTAGTGAGGCAATATATTTATCAGTGCACGGCTCTGTTGTGTCACCATTCCCTGCTTGATGTGTTCTGTCTATTTTCAAACAATAGTCTGTATACACACTGAAATGGAAGAATGAGATAGGAAGTCTCTCTTACTTTCTCTCCTACAAACAATATAACACAAGAGCCTTGAAACAGCTCGCCGTTGCTGCTCTGAGTCGAGTAGAACTAAGAAGTGTTGTGAAGCCGTAGTAAGTGGAAACTAAGTGTGTATGCTTTCACTGTTCTTTCATTAAATCTGATACCACTTTGTTCGGTACACAAGAAAGAAGGCTGGCGATGATGACGACGATAGTTGGGGCGTAAAATATTGTATAAAGTAATAACTAGCACTTCCGTTGTGTAATGAAATGGAAAGGCTTGTTGGTTTGTTAAAAGCCTTACTGAAGGGAGATGGGTGTGGTAGTGAAGTGAAGCTAGACACAGTGTAGGATAAAAGAAAGTTAATGATGTTAGTGCTGCAGATGAGAATGGAAAGTGACAGGTGAAAAAACGAGAAGTGCACGGACGTAGAGAGTGGTTATGTCGTTGTGCTGGAGGTTTAACAAAGCTCCATAACACCAAACACAATCAACGTGAGTAACGGACGAGTGAATGGAAAGTGGCCAACATTAATTCTGTTACAAGTGAGTTTTTACAGGGATGGAAAATACCTGGTAAAAAGAAAAACGAGAGTGTTTATTAGTTTTTCCTTCTTTCGTGGGATTAATTGTTGTTTTTTATATTCCCATGTAAATTAGTAAGAATAAATAATGTTTACATAGTTTTCAATGAGATAAAAGGTTTGGAGTGTTATCTGGAGAACAGATCCTTGCCTTACAAAGGAGTACAAAGGAGTACAAAGGAAAATCAGACAGCAACAGTCCTACTGGACGTAACGAGGCTGTACGTGTACCTACACTACTACTATAATTTTAATTGATAGAGACATAAGGATAGCAAAGTGGAAGGCTTCTCCCCACTCACTCCTCCCTCCAGCCGAAGCTGGCCGGAAGAGGAAGTGATACCATGTAGTATGGACAAACTATCAAGGAATTTGTAAGGAGATGAGAAAATAAACTGATCGGCTTCATCTCAAGAACTTTTGAGTATAAATCTGAAAAAAATTATCCTTACACTATTTAATGCATTTGTACGCCCTCATCTAGAATATTGCATTTAGTTCCACTCACCTTACTATAGAAAATATATTGATAAGCTGAAGAGAATACAAAGAGAAGTTATTAAAATGATCCCTAGATTGCGAAACAAGTTTTATGAAGAACGACCAAAGGAACTGAACTTATTCAGTTTATCCAAACGTAGGCTTCGAGGGGACCTAATTGAGGTTACCTCTAAATCTTTTTTATGGCTAATTTTAGAAAGTTCAGAGCCATTCATTGTATATTTTGTGTATATATTATTGTTACCGATATGCAAAACTTTACATTTATCAACATAAAATTGAATTTTCCACTTTTTAGACCAACTGACTAAGATGTCGAGGTTTGATTGAAATTGTAGTTTATCGGCGGTTGTAGTTACTTTACTCGGGATTTTCGTATCGTCGGAAAATTTTATATCTTACAAATGAGGCCTTCATTGATGAAGTTGATACAAGTTGGACCAAACTTTTGATAACATGTACGTTTTGATACAGGAAATAGACAGGTGAGTAGCGAGAGATCCATAACAACAAAACAGTTGTAGGTACTGGCAACTGAGTAGGTTGAAGATATTTTTTAGAAAACTATAAAATGAAAACCACCTGAATGATAAGTGTTACAATGGAAAGAGTGTGAACCAACATCACAAAATATACCAATTAAAAGGCTCATTATAAGGAAAAGCCAAGTAATTAAAACATTTATAAATACTGATAGATTCAATTACAACGCTGCATACTGCCCACTCGAGTCTGACATTTGTCTTGTTGGCGTATTGTCTGTATGTGTATATCACTGACTGTACAGAGAGAGAGAGAGAGAGAGAGAGAGAGAGAGAGAGAGAGAGAGAGAGAGAGAGAGAGAGAGAGAGAGAGAGAGAGAGAGAGAGAGAGAGAGAGAGAGAGAGAGAGAGAGAGAGAGAGAGAGAGAGAGAGAGAAAGTGAGAGAAAGAAAAAAAACTATAAAATAAAAACATAATAATTAATAATTGATCACGATCATCACTTGGTTCAAATTATTCTTGTTTACTAAATATTTCAAACTTTTCCATTACAATATGTTTGGAATTATATCAATGTCAATATTATTCAAAGCAATTTCGCTTCAATTCAGTAATTATTGTACCAATACCATAAGACTATATCGTTCCAGGAATAAGTAAAGTTTGGTGCAATTGTTTTACTTAAGCTAAGAATAATGAATATTACATGAACTTAATCATGTATTGATATAATGTGAAGCTTCATTTATGAATGGAAAATTTACTGTTAAAAAATAATGCTGTTTTTAAGCATGTTTTTTTTTCTAGGATATTTTTAATGCCGATCCTAGTTGTAGTGTAGATTGTTATCAGACGAAAGACAAGGAATTGAGGGTTACTGTTTAGGAGAGTTGGAAGGTAAAAAAGGTGATAACAACAACAACAGCAAAAATACTACTACTACTACTATTACTACAAAAACAACAGTAATACATAACACACCTACTATGCAATGCGCGCCAACACACATCAGAACACCAATGCAGCGTAACACAGCACAATAAACCAAAACACAACACAGAACAAAACAACAGCATTGCACCACAACACACACACTACAACACGCCACAACACCATGCAATATACCAACCACGGAGCATCCCATAACCAAACACACACACACACACACACACACACACACACACACACACACACACACACACACACACACACACACACACACACACACACACACACACACACACACACACACACACAGGGTCACATACAGCACAGAACATTCTCATCTCATGACCTTAACTCACTCACTCACTCGTTATTATCCTGTATCTCTCCCCTTCATAGCTTAGGGATCAGAAGGAAAAATATTGTCTATGTTATGCAAAGGGAAACTTGCATGCATTAACCTGGCCGCAGTGTTTAATTTAGTGTCATTAACAATGCAACACCCTCGGATTGAGCTGAAGAATGACTCCTGTTCCCCTGATGTGCCATGGCTCACTTGGCTGTTCGTTTATCATTTTTACTGAAGCTTCTAACTAATTTGAGTGAGTTGGTGGAAAGGATTGTGAACTATTCATGTGTTTAGCTAGGAATTCAGTGTTATGTTTCTCTTTCTCTCTCTCTCTCTCTCTCTCTCTCTCTCTCTCTCTCTCTCTCTCTCTCTCTCTCTCTCTCTCTCTCTCTCTCTCTCTCTCTCTCTCTCTCTCTCTCTCTCTCTCTCTCTCTCTCACTTTGCCATAATACCATATAGGGTAACTCTGAGGTACACACGTTGGTGTTAAGAAACTTAATTATTTTGTATTCTAAAACCTTTAGTGATGATTAAAATAGTGAGGTATAATTGTTACTTTACCAGTCAGACTCTTTTCGGAACCATTTTCATCTATCTATTTATCAATCTATCTATCTATATCTATCTATCTATCTATCTATTTAAATATATATATATATATATATATATATATATATATATATATATATATTATCTATATATATATATATATATGTGTGTGTGTGTGTGTGTGTGTGTGTGTGTGTGTGTGTGTGTGTATATGTGTATGTGTATGTATGTGTGTGTTAAATTGGGTGTTGAAGAAACGATGTTATTGATACTAATAACAATAATAATAATTACAATACTAGTAATTGTAATATTGAAAAAAAATTTGATACTAATAATGATAATAGTAGTAATAATAATGTCAACACCAACACTGTATTCACGGCATCCTCATTATTAAGTTTATCCTTACAGGTAGGTGAGTGCGTCAGGTTAATCCCATTGAACGCACACTCCAGATGGTTGCGTTTGCGGAAACAAAATGTGTTTGTATAATTAATTCATTTCATACATGTCAGAATTACGGGTTGTGGTGGTGTTGATATGGCAACGTATGTGGTGTCACGGGGTGGTGATGCATCGGTATGTTGCGTGTTATTATCTTTTTTTTGTATTTTTTTACGCATCGTCCGTGTGTGCCGGGTATTGATTTTACAGGATTGGTCTTTACTGAGGCTGTCACGCTGTGTTTATAGTGGCACGTGAATGAGGGCGTTTTTACCCTAGGTGCCACATAAGCAGAGGTACACTGCAGGCATTACGATTGGCAGGTAACTCTCGGGTGATGTGGTTGGAGGAGGTAGTGGCAGTGTGGTGCATTGTGGTGTGGTGCGGGGGCGTGGTGGTGGTGGTGGTGGTGTGGCCCTGTCGTGTCTATATTTTACCTCCACGGTGTGATGGGGTGGTGTGACATGTGACCTTCCAGTGGTGATAATATTTACTAGTCGCTTATTTACCATCATTGAACCCAGCTCCTCCTCTTCCTCTGTGTGTGTGTGTGTGTGTCTGTGTTGTTGTTGTTGTTGTTGTTGTTGTTGTTGCAGTCCAGCACACTTAACAGAATGGGTTTGGCGTGTCCGGGGCGCGTCTGGGTGGACGTTAGTGCCTCATACCTCACCTCAGAGTTATTACCGTCCAAACTAAACTCACCTGCCGTTGGATCACACCTGGAACCCCCGCCCCTCCATTCCCATACCTCACCGCGAGCCTCTGTCACTTCCTCACACACACACACACACACACACACACACGCACACATACACACACAGACACACACACACACCTGTCCGGAGTAAACCCACCTGCCACTTGAACACACCTGAAACCTTTACCTCTCAACACTCCTTCAACACTTACAAGCTTTTACTTTACTCCAAATCCACCTCGTCTCCACACACTCCAGACTCAGCTTATGCCTCATTCGCACTTCATCTCGTACGTAATCCACATCGACCAACGTAATTCACTTAACAGTTTAATCTGGAGTCTAATTAAATGGTTTACTGCGAGGAATAAGATTATGTAATGTTATTTTATTGCGACGCTTTCGTAATATTTTTCTGCCGGTCTCTCTGTGTCCATCTGTGCCTGCCTGCTGCTGCCGTGTAGACCTGTAAGTTGTTTTAAGTCTCTCCTCTACGAACTTGACACTCATTGGACAGTGGTGTAGCCTTCCTCGTGCTGGGAATAAATTGTGGCGCGTTCATTCAGGGCCTGATGTTCCGGTGAAGTTGGTGTGCGTTTATTGTGTGACCTTTCCTGGCGAGTGGAATCAATGGAGAAGGTTGTCCTGAATATGTGTTGAGAGACTGATGTGTGGTTGTTGTAATTCATTATGTGTAGTCTCGTTTATTTTTTGTTGTGACTTATTATTTTTTTTAACTCCTTATGTTTATTGTGATGGTAATTACTTTGTGTTTTTTTCCTCTTATTGTGTACACTGGGTCACAATAATTTCTGGAATAGACGTCATACTCTAGTTTGTGATTATTTTTTCCTCTCTGTCGTTGGTTGCACTGTGTAGCTCAATAGTAAAATAAAAAATTATAAGAAAAAATGGAAACAAAAGCAAAACGACACGACACACACGCGCAGAGTTTTTGTTACCGTCAAAGTTAAAAAAAAAAAAAAAGCCGAAAGATAGAAAAAGAAGAAGAAAAATGACGAGGGAAAAAAAACCCATCAAAATAAAAAAAATCAGTCAGTCATTGTGAACTCATATAAAACTCTGTCAAATCATCGGCAACACAGTCTATTATTTATAACACATGTAAACGCTTCGCACCTTTACTGAGGCGGAAACATTAATGAAGTATAGCTTTTTATAGTCTGGTCATCCTGCAGCATAATCGTGTGTGTCTCCTTTGATCGGCAGTGCGTGGAGGCTCCTGGTCCCCCGCCTCATCATACTCTCCTGACGCTCATTTATTCTGATGGCAGCGACCTGGATAGTGCTGATCTTTTACATTTTGTTTTATTGTATTTTTGCATGATTTGGGTTGAGTAGGAAAGTCTGGTATCCTCCTCCTCCTCCTCCTCCTCCTTTTTATTCATTCTTCGTCTTCTTCTTCTTCTCCTTATTGTAATTTTAATGCTGTGTAATATTCTTTATGTTCGGTTTTGCTGTATTTTAAAGTATGTTTTTTTTAGAGTACGAAATTATTAGTTGGCGTGGTTTCTTTTTATCCCGTATTCATTTTTCTCTCATCTAAATTTTCCTTTTATCTTTCACCTTTGTCTCCTGGTTTTTTTTTTTTTTTTTTATATATATATTTTTATCAACCTCGTTTTTTTTTTCTTTTTCTTATCCTAACCCTCACCTCATTATCTTCCTCCCCATCTTTTGTCCCGTGATATCAACCTCCTGATTTTTATTTCGATGTCAAAAAGAAAATCTGATTAATATTCTCCATTCCATTTACGTTTTTCACCTCTGTACACCTCCCTTTAATTTGCTTTCCTCGTTCTTTTATTTTTTCTTTCCTTTTTCTCTAATATAAATCTTCGTCTCATAACCTCATTACCTCGCCTTCCTTCTACCTCCCAACCATCCTCCTCCTCCCTCCTCCTCCTCCTCCTGTTCTTGTCTACATATTTTCCTCCTGTTCCTTCCTTCTTTAGGCTACGTTCCTCCCATGCCCTCCAACCTTCACCTTTAGCGGGAACTCACCTGTATACACCTGAAGGTATTTTTTTTTCATCTCTCACCCTTGTTCTTCCGTGTGTCTACTTCATTCTATGTATTCTTTGTATCTTCTTTTTTCTCTGTCATTTTTTTTTTTTTCTTCTTCTTGCTAATGTTTTGTTTGAATTTTTGGATGGATTTGCAGGTGGTTGTAAATGTGAAGGTTTTTATTATTGTCTGGTATCGAAGGATTGAAGGCTTATCGTAGAAATCCCTGCCTTTGTCTGTGTCTTTCACTCTCCTCTTTTTTTTTCTTCTCTCTCTCTCTCTCTCTCTCTCTCTCTCTCTCTCTCTCTCTCTCTCTCTCTCTCACACACACGAAAAACGTAATCACACTCCATTTTTCTCTCTCTCTTCCTCCAGTTACGACGCACGCAACACCTCGCTCGGTTACCTGCAGCACAACCCTCGCGATCAGGTCCTGGCACGCCGCACACACTTCTTCCCGCAGCCTCCAGCACGCATGGTAGTAAGCGGTGCCACCCTGCAGGACGCCGGCCGATATGAATGTAGGGTGGACTTCATGCGTGCACCTTCCAAAACTACAATTGTCGAGGTAAGGAAAGACTGCATGTGTGGGGGGTTTTTTTTTCCTATTTTTTTTCTCTCTCTCCGTGATAAAAGAATGATTTTACGTGTTATTTGCATTGTATTGTGAAAGCCGTTGACGAAGTGTAGACCCGTGACAGCCAGTGATTCTCGGAGGTAAGGAAATCAGACAAGTTGTAAGATTTGACTCCTCGGTTACTGAATTACTGGCTGGAAAAGGAATAATAGCAGTTTGAGGAAAAATATAAATTGTTTCACTGGGAATGAAAACAAGCCATGGCCTAGGTTTTTTGTTTGTAATTTGATTTGTTAAACCTTTTGGGCCAAAGAAAAACAAATAAAACTCATGGTGGAAAAAACATTATTGAGTTTAATTTTTTTTGTCATCATTATTACAATCCTATCATCCTCATCATCATCATCATCATCATCATCATCATCATCATCATCATCATCATCATCTCATCATCATCATCATCATCATCATCATCAGCATCATCACAAGGCAACACACTGCACCCTCAGCATGGAGGACAAAGGGAAGGTACGTCCATTGATGCCCAAAATAAATCAATGTTTGCACTGTATTAAAGGGAATGACGTCACACCCTCGTGTCGTCACCGCCGCCGTGACACCGTTCAGTCACGTCAGCAGGCCGGCTGTTCAAGTGGAAGGAACCTCGCGCCGGGCAAGCCACTGACCTTCATGACCTTCGACACAGAAATGAATATGAAAGTAAATCACGTAAAAACATGTTGTATCACCTTTCCCTCCCCTCCTCACCCTCTCTCTGTTCCCTTCATCCCTCCATCCTTCTTACCTTCTCTCCCCACTACCCACTCCGTTCCTGCCCTTCCCCCATCACTTCCACGTAAGGCAGGTGACCGCGGCGCCCTTGGACCAATAGCGTCACGTCCCAAATTAGCGACCAAGTAAGCCGTATGTTCCCAGCGTTGCAAGGTACCAAGGCTGCTGCTCTGCCTTATGTCACGGGATTAACCCACTGAGTCAGGGGTTTGCAGGGGAAGGCTACTATGTAATTGTGGCCAAAATATCAAGTGTAAGATATTCGAATGTATTTAACGTAATGGAAAGTATGTTTTATTATTTTTCACATGCCACTTTGATATTCTTTTTTTTCTATTCCCTTTTTTTTCTTTTTTTTTTTATATACCCATTATGATTTTTCAAAAAGTTGTTCTTGGCGGACTTTTATGCGAGGGTCGGGAGTGGCGTCCGCGAGGCTCACTGGTCCTTTACGAGGGCAGACGCAGCTCCCTCCGCCTTTACCCTCCCTGCCGGCCACCGTGTTACACTTTATTACACGGTGGGACACGCGCCATAACCCGGCAATCAGTGGCCCTTACTACCCCTCCCCAACCCACCCCCGTGTGACCCTTTCCTACCCTTTTCCCTCTCACTGCCTTCCCTCTCTCACCCTCCCTTATGTTCTCTCCCTCCCATCCCACCCACCAACTGCCACCATCTACTTCATGAAACTCTACTGCGTACTAGTGGCCGCCTCACCCCTCGTCTTCCTCCTCCTCCTCCTCCTCCTCCTCCTCCTATTCCTCCTCCTCCTCCTCCTATTCCTCCTCCTCTTCCTCCTCCTCCTACTCCTTCGCCTCCTTCTCCTCCTCCTAGTGTTCTCCTTGAACGTAAATGTCTCTGGTTTCTCTCCGAATTCTGGCCAACCTCAGCAGTTTGGTCGCTTTCCTCCCGTCCTCTTCGAGCCCCCCCTCCCTCCTCCTCCTCTCCTCCTCCTCCTCCTCCTCCTCCTCCTCCTCCTCCTCCTCCTCCTCCTCCTCCTCCTCCTCCTCCTCCTCCTCCTCCTTCTCCTCCTCCTTCTCTTTCCTCTTCCTCTTTAACCTCCTTCTCCCAGGTGCAACGTGTACCATCCCAAAGGATAAGTGTTCCCTACCCTTGTCGTCCCTCCTCCTCCTACTCCTCCTTTGCCTTGGATCCTCCTCCTGCTGTTGATATTTCCTCTCCTCTTCCTCCTTGTCTTCCTTCTTCTCCTCATCTTCTCCCATTTCCTCCTTCTATTATTCGTTACCGTAAATAAATTTGATCAAGTTATGCGAATATAGTTATGAAATGACACTTGGATTTTGTTGGTGTTGGTCTGGCACCGCATGTTATCGCCTGGGTAGAAGTAGTAGTAGTGATAATCCTTATTTCATTCCTATCAAAGAAATTCCATGCAGTTACGTTTTATTTCATGCTGAATGTTTAATTTTTTTCTTCTTCAATGTCTTCCTTTCCTGCCAGCCTCGGCTGGAGGGAGCGGTTGGTGAGGAGAAGCCTTTGCCTTTACTGTCCTGTGCCTCTCATTTCAGAATAGATAATGTAGTTTATCTCAAACATCCTCATAAGGGCCAACACATTTTTTATTTGTTCTTCCTTTGTGTTCCTTTGTGTTCTTCCTCCTCCACAAACCTCTATTCTCCCGCCGTCGCCAGTCCTTGTCCTCACGCCGCTCATCCTGTACTACAACACTACCACCCCGCGCAGCCCCCTTCACATGCTACTCGCACGCCAGAAAGTCGCATCAGTGTTCCCCAAGCCCTTCCCCACCCCGCCCCGTGTGACATTTTGCATATAGATGTGTTGCTCGCGTGGGCTGTTTACCCTCGTCACCCCAACACAATGAGGCAGATCTCGCCATTTTTCAGAGGGGAATGGTGGGGACTATTGCTCATGGTGTGGAGACAGAAGGGGAAATGAAACACCGCGACTTAACTTCATTCATAATAATGACGAACGAACGTGAACTCCACTCCTTCCATCTGCAAAAAGCTACTGACACAAAAATCTTCCTCCCTCTTGCCCTCCCCATCCCTCTTGCTCTCTCTATCTCTCTCTCTCTGTCTCTTTCTCCCCCAGTCTCCTTTCCCCTTCTCTTCTATCTACCACCTTTACGTTGTTTGCCCGTCGCTTCCATCCATCGTCTGTGTCAGCTGAGAAAATGAAAGCGAGGCTGAGGACAGGTCTTAAATTTGGGTATCTGGATTACTTGCGTCCTTGCGTCACCCTCGCACGGTGTTGGGTGGAGCTGTCTCGTCTTCCGCCCTCAGTTTTCCATACAAGATTTTTCTTCTCCTGCTCTTGTAAGTATTTTGTGGACGGTGTCTTCTCTTTTTTATTTTTCCTAAGATTGACGCGTGCTGAGGAAGAAATTTTTAGGTAGAATAGAGTTTGAATAGAGTGTTTTCCTTCTACTTTCATGACGTAGGAATGCAGGTTTATATATATACATGTTTACTTTTTTAATGTGTTAATGTTTTGTGTTATAAATTTCAACGCTCGCCTTTGTGTTTACTCATTGTGCGAGAGGGAAAAGTAGATGAGAATGTATATGTAATTATCTTTTTTTATTTTTGGTCGGTCATAATTATATTTGGAACAATTTATCGCTGCGTGGAACAAATTTACAAGGAAATCTGTTGCCAACTAACCATTCCAATGTTACCTGGGATGAAATATGAAATGTCAAATGTTATAGTGTTACCATATACACAGCAGCAGCAATTACCACATCCCCTCACCTTCACCATACACCCCCCCCACCCCCCACCCCTCCACACACACACACCGTTCAACCCACTCCTTCCATCTCTTCCTCCTTCCCTCCCTCCTCTCATTTTCATCTGTGTGACTCTGTAAATCCAAATGTAAAGCAGAAGGCTCCTATCCTCCCCTCCTCCGTGGGTGTGAGGGGGCCCAAGCACCCCTCTGGCCTGGTGTGAGTGGCGCTTCGCATAAAAGAAGTTCCTGTTTTATTTTCTTCTTCTAAAAGTCTCTCCACAATTTTGGGGTCTTTTTTCCATTTTTTTTTTTTATTTCTTTATCTCAAGGAATACTGCAACGAAATTGTTTTGTAGTCTCTGGCGTACGTGTTTGCGGTGTTTATTGAAATTGGTATTGTTTGTGTATGTACTTGTGTGTGTACGTGTGTGTGTGTGTGTGTGTGTGTGTGTGTGTGTGTGTGTGTGTGTGTGTGTGTGTGTGTGTGTATGTATGTATGCGTACGCTAATCAATTGTTTCAAGGATTTTTTATTCATGGCCAGTGAATTGAACTTCTCATTCACGGTAGTGTATTACTATTAATTCTTAAATACTACTACTACTACTACTACTACTACTACTACTACTACTACTACTACTACTACTACTACTACTACTACTACTACTACTACTACTAGACAACCACCACCACCACCACCACCACCACCACCACCACCACCACCACCACCACCACCACCACCATCTTGAATCTTCTCCCGCCCCTTCTCCTTCCTCTCCTTTCGGGCGTTTCTCGAGTTCACGTTCAAAGTTCTTCTATTTATTTGAAGTTTTCCTTTTATCACTTGAGGTTTTGTGTGTGTGTGTGTGTGTGTGTGTGTGTGTGTGTGTATGTTTTAAGAAGTTCGCTGGTGTGTGATTCTTTTTTTTATGTTCTTGATATTTTTTTTCCTATTCTCTGTGGTCTTGTTTTTCGAGTTTTAACAAGATTAGTCTCAATTTCATTAGTTTTTGTTTTGGTTCAAATTAATAATGCAACGGAACTCGCCTTATGCAATCTCTCTCTCTCTCTCTCTCTCTCTCTCTCTCTCTCTCTCCTCTCTCTCTCTCTCTCTCTCTCTCTCTCTCTCTCTCTCTCTCTCTCTCTCTCTCTCTCTCTTTTTACCATTAAATATATGCAGTCTGTCCCCTCTTATGGTATATTTTCTTTACAATTTTTCCGTTTTTTCTTTCACTTTTGTTAGCACTAATTTTCCTTCTCATTCCCTCTTTGCACCGACTCCCTTCCTCTCCCAGCGCTTCATGACCCATTTTCTTTAACGGGGGAAAGGAAAGGAAGAAAATGGTGCGGGGTTTCACGGCCCTTGTCTCCTCCGTCACGTCTCGCCCCTCCACTCCTCCCTGGCTTTGAAAAAAATACCCCTTAATGTTTCTGATGAGCCGACGAAAACAGCTTCTTCCTATCTCTTCCTATCCTTTCTCCTCCTCCTCCTCCTCCTCCTCCTCCTCCTCCTCCTCCTCCTCCTCCTCCTCCTCCTCCTCCTCCTCTTCTTCTTCTCCCTCGTTCCTTTCATGTCGCTGGCCTTCCCTGCCTTTTTTTTATAGTTTTACTCAAGCTTAATCGTATTTGTTTTGTTGTGTGTGGGTGGTTTTTTTTTTTATATACACTACATAATAAATTTTTTGGGTTGTGTTGTGCATCATTAAGGTAATTTTCCTTTTAGTGACGAATTTTTTCCACTCCACAGATTCGTGTTTTCCTTTTCCAGGTTTTAGAAGAACACAATGGTTTTCTTTCTGACACAACCTGGAGAAACATGGAATCGTTCTATGCTTTTATTTGTTACTCAGATTATATATCATGCGCCTATTTTTCCCCTGTCTTCAAAAACGTAAACAAGGGAACACTTGCAAACATGATGAATCGTTGTTGAATGTGTTTTGATGGTAGTGTGTGGCTGTGGGTGAGTGAGGCGGATGTTTTGTTGGGGTGATGATTATCCTTAATGTAGAGAGAGAGAGAGAGAGAGAGAGAGAGAGAGAGAGAGAGAGAGAGAGAGAGAGAGAGAGAGAGAGAGAGAGAGAGAGAGAGAGAGAGAGAGAGAGAGAGAGAGAGAGAGAGAGAGAGAGAGAGCGTATAACCAACCCAATCCTACGCTTGATTTCTTTTGACCTTCCTCATCTTCTAACTCTACTGACCACATCTGAATTATCTCCAAAGGTTACACTGTTAAATTAATGCAATGCTGCTCAGGAATGAAGGGTTAAGAGAAAGGCCTCATCGTCTATTCTTACCTGTATAAAGTTTGTAGCGAGACCCACCATTGTAGTAGATGGGTTGGGAGAGTATTGATTGCATATATACATTCAAGGGGGAAAGCAGCTGCAGGTAATGTTAGATATTAATGTATTTAGTTACTACCAGAGAGAGAGAGAGAGAGAGAGAGAGAGAGAGAGAGAGAGAGAGAGAGAGAGAGAGAGAGAGAGAGAGAGAGAGAGAGAGAGAGAGAGAGAGAGAGAGAGAGATACCAACAGGCACAATGACAGAGCTAATGTATAAGGCAAACCAACAAGTGATAATCAAACAATTATATGAATGCCAACAGTCTGTTAGCTGAGAAATGCTGTAATTGACGGTTGGTTGACAGTGTGTAAAAGTTAAGGTTAAAAGCAACTACAGGAGTACAAGCAAATGAATACCAGAACAATATTTAGTTGCATTGGAGATAAGTTTTAGCAGCGTAATAGTGACTTACGCTACTCTTGTCTTTTATCAATTGTAAGATTGTCTAAACTTAATCATTTATTTATTTATTTATTTGTTTATTTTTTACGATGCTGCTGGTGAAATGCAACGAGAGTATCTGATAATATTATAAGATTATCAGGTTTATCTACTTTTTATCTATCAGTACTTTCTTCAGTCTGTCTGCTGATCCACACTATTCATTGAGAACTACAAGATGAAATTTATTATGACACTTCCCATGTATGCAAGATATTTATAGATTTTCACAAGTATAATTATAATCCTATTAAACCATCACCTTCCCAGCATTACCCAACACGCTAATCATCCTCCCATCACCATTGTGTTTACTTCCCATCACCTCTACACACCTATCACCCACACACCACCTATTGCCCCTCATCATACTCATCACCTCCTATTCATGCCATCCCATTGCAATTAATGACCCTACCACCACCATCACCATCACCATCACCACCCATCCCCACCTAACGCAACATATTAACCCATTACCACTGTTACTCCCTCGCAGCCCCGTCACCAGCGAGGGCCGTCATCTCACCTTCACCTCACCTTCACTCTGTCGCCTC
>JAPQNM010000016.1:14367782-14372782 GCA_029783475.1 Metacarcinus magister | reverse complement strand
GCCCCATATCTTCCTTATTTACTCCTTCCATACCTACGACATCATTACTCTTTCCTTTGACCTCGATAGCTTCTGTTTCTTTTTTTGTTCCCTCTCTCTCCCGCCTCCACACCTCTCACATCCTCTCCCTAAGCTGCTTTGTTTACATTCACAATTCCCTCTTTTCACGGATCTTTGCCCTTATATATAAAGACACGATATTTTTATACATTCTTCACGGTAATTATATGTAAGATAATTTCATCCAATTAGAAGTCTTGTTATTTCTTTGTAGGAATCGGGTTACAGGTTATTATTGTCATTATTACCATTTTAATGATTATTATTCGTATGTGTGTGTGTTATGATATAGTTTAATTTGGTTTCCTTTCTTATTATTGTGGATTTCGTCTCGTTTTGCATTGCCAGCCCTTGCAGGTTTAATGGTTGTGTTATTGATCCTGTCTTCTCCGGGAGCTTCCAGTCAACTCACATTCACACGTATAACTATTTCCATTGGTAGTATTCACGTGTCCATTCCACCGCGGGACTTGTACGACTAAATGCACCGCCTTCAACACGGAATTATTATTATTATTTTTTATTATTGTTATTATTATTATTATTATTATTATTATTATTATTATTATTATTATTTTTATTGTTATTATTATTACTATCATTAGTATTATTATTATTAGTAGTAGTAGTAGAAATTGTAGTAATAGTAAAAGTAGTAGTAGTAGTAGTAGTAGTAGTAGTAGTAGTAGTAGTAGTAGTAGTAGTAATAGTAGTAGCGTCCTTACACTCAATATTTTCAGTACGTTGGGGCAATTTCTTTTTATGAGTTGGTAAGGTTTAGTTCACTTCGTATCGTCAAAACGTATCGAATATTTGGTTCAAACTTTGCTGGTTTTTATAGCTCATCTCATAAGGGGGGCGGGGAGAGGGAAGGGGAGAGGGAAGGGGAGAGGTGGGTAGCAGCATCCAAGCAGTATGGTCGCCGCTAACTTTTTGTATTTTCATATTTTCACATGCGGGCTTCATGCTTTGGGAAATCCTCTACAAATATTGCTTGGCGCTCCGTCCATCAGTGAGGTGCTCATGTGCTGGCGTTATTATGGCGTTATTGTGTTGTGCAAGGCCTTCCCTGTGTGAGTGTGACAGCCCCCCGCCCCCTCACACACACACACACCCACACACACACACACACACACACACACACACACACACACACACACACACACACACACACACACACACACACACACACACACACACCTGCAAAGGCTTTCACACGTGCGTCAGGACACTGCCTCTCTCTCTCTCTCTCTCTCTCTCTCTCTCTCTCTCTCTCTCTCTCTCTCCTCTCTCTCTCTCTCTCTCTCTCATCTCTCTCTCTCTCTCTCTCTCTCTCTCTCTCTCTCTCTCTCTCTCTCTCTCTCTCTCTCTCTCTCCTCTCTCTCTCTCTCTCTCTCTCTCTCTCTCTCTCTCTCTCCTCTCTCTCTCTCTCTCTCTCTCTCCTCTCTCTCTCTCTCTCTCCTCTCTCTCTCTCTCTCTCTCTCTCTCTCTCTCTCTCTCTCTCTCTCTCTCTCTCTCTCTCTCTCTCCTCTCTCTCTCTCTCTCTCTCTCTCTCTCCTCTCTCTCTCTCCTCTCTCTCTCTCTCTCTCTCTCTCTCTCTCTCTCTCTCTCTCTCTCTCTCTCTCTCTCTCTCTCCTCTCTCTCTCTCTCTCTCTCTCTCTCTCTCTCTCTCTCCTCTCTCTCTCTCTCTCTCTCTCTCTCTCTCTCTCTCTCTCTCTCTCTCTCTCTCTCTCTCTCTCTCTCTCTCTCTCTCTTCCCGTCTTCAAACGTTTTGCATAAACCAATTATGGACTCCATTAACTCCTTTGACTCACAGACGACCCGATGCCGGTTGCCCATCATCCTGCACGCCGCTTTATGTATAAAGTGAGAAGAGAGGAGGTTGTCCGTTGTGTGTGTCTGTCTGTCTGTTGGGTTCTAATTGTCATGCTTGGTTTAGTTGATTGTAGCATCCTTCAATCATGTTTCTCATGTTTTCATTTTTTTTGTCTATTATTTTTTCTCATAAGGATTAGATACACGAAATTTTGCATTGACCAGGAGAAATATTTGGAAGGAATGGAATTATGGTATGATGTGACTGAACGCTTTACGTCCATGTGTTTAGAGTGTATGGGCAGGAGGAAGGCGAGGCAGAGAGAGTGTCAACAATACTCACGGCAGCCCAATAGATATTCTAATAGCTAAACATATATAGAAGCGGCGAGGTGTTCTGTAAAGCAGCGGCGCTGCCTGTGTAAATGTGTATTTAATGACGTGCTTGTGTGTGTGTGTGTGTTCCAGTGGCGCCCCAGCGTGTGCGCATCACCGGCCTGGAACAACCGCTTCTGGACGGACGCCGCTACAGGGTTGGGTGTGAGACCTCCGGCAGCAGGCCCGCGCCCGTCCTCACCTGGACCATCAAGCGACCTGACCGCCTCGAGGAGATGGTCACCACGCAGGTAAGGCTTGATGCACCTCGCGGGGTTCCAGTTCTTTTGATCAAGTTGATACTTTCATGCACTCAAGGCATTGAATAGTAGGATGTTTTAGGAATCTGCGCATCAGTCTTAGTTGCAGATTCTGCTTGAAAGTGTATCGTCACAAAATAGTGTTATTAACTAAATATCTAATGACATTTTATTTGCCTTCGGTGTTGATTCAAAGTGTTTTCAGAGGAAAGTAATTCACATTCTACTACAAGGTTTAAGAAGGTATTATGAAACATTAATATACCAACTACAACATTTTAATTATACAACATGAAAGCAGAAAAAAATAATGACTATTGCACTGACTCTTGTCTGTCAATTTTAACCTTTAATATGTTGCGCCGCCTTGCATCTCGGAGTTAAACTGTCATATATAAAATTTCATTAGAGAAGCTCCGACTGCCGACCTTGCCAATTCTCCCTGAACACTTACATATGAATTAATATTTTTTATCTAGCATTGAAAACATCGACGAGGTTATAGTAATTCAATGGCTTTTCAATACAACAAACTTACATTCCTGAGGCGAAACCTGGCACGCATGTTAATCTATGCGCATTACTACTCCCTCATTCTTCGTCTTTCTCCTCTTCCTCCTCCTCCTCCTCCTCCTCCTCGTCCTGTATTCGTTATCATTCTTACGACATTCTAGTATTGGATTTAACGTGTAAAGGAAGGTCGCAACGTGTACTCCCTTTCTGTCAATTGGAAAAGTTCGGGAGTCGATCATCAGACCCGGACATCTATAACTCTGCTCATACATTTTCATAGGAATGATAATTTCGGCAATATTGAACAGTCAGCAACATTCTTCACACCTCACCTTCGCCAGCCTCAGTCAGATGTGGAGAGAAGCAACAGTGCCACGTCTCGCCATTGCAAAAGAAGTAAAAGATAGCGGCAACACTGCACCAACCTTCACTCACGCTTGGTTTCCGCTCATTCTTGTACGGATGACTATCAAAATAGACGTTGATTGAACAAGCAGCGCAGATGGGTAGCGACCGGCCGCCAGCTCCCTCAAGGGCCAGCGCGGGAATGCTTCAGTCGTGAAGATCATATTTCTGATTTAATATTTCGGATCCTGACTTTCACCATTCTTATTCGTTTTTCCCGGCAAGGAACCACCGCTTAGGGAAACACACGGCGGGAGTCTGCAGTGCCTTGTATCGCACGTACGACCATCCTTGTTTGAGCCGAGTCGCATTGATACGTGTTTTATGGGCGTGAAACATGGGTGCCGTGATATGAGGCGAGGCAAGTGAGTCGAGTGGGTAGTGGATGGATGGGTGTGTGTGTGTCGAGAGGTGCTGCGTCAGGCTGCTTGGTGCCGAGCCAGACTCTAATGCGCTGCGTCGATTTGAATTGCGATGTGGCGTCCCGAGTCGTGTTGTGTTGTGTTGAATCGAGTCAGCCAGTCTGTCCCCCGCCGCCTAGGGTCACGCCTCTCACGCACGCTGAAGGGGGGAAGGCAAATAACATGCAGATGAATGCGACGCTCGCTTAAACACGGGGGGTAAAGAGGCGTGACGGGGCGGACAGAGTCATGGATACAAGGGGGCGGACGTCACAACCAGCGAGGAACACCACCACAGGGATAACACCACAGGAACACCACTGTACTCGACACTTTTTACTTAAGCGCAGTGTTAATTACATACACATACCACGGTAACATCAAATACCACAGCATGAGGAACACAGGCGGTGCGTCGGTATGTGCTGCACTCCAAGACTTGCAACATAAACAACCTTTACGTCCGGGAATGTTTAGAGTACATGTAATTTATTCAGAGAGTCCTTTGAGATGCTTCTCCACCAACACAATTTATCCGCAGGTGTAATGAATACGTGTATACCTTGCACGAGGCAAAAAGTGGAGAAACACTGGTGGTGGTAATGGAATGATGAAGGTAATAGTAGTAGTAGTAATAATAATGATAATAATAATAATGATAATAATAAGGATAATAATAATAATAATAACAATAACAATAATATTAATAATTTTCACAATACGTAATATTCAGAGAGAGAGAGAGAGAGAGAGAGAGAGAGAGAGAGAGAGAGAGAGAGAGAGAGAGAGAGAGAGAGAGAGAGAGAGAGAGAGAGAGAGAGAGAGAGAGAGAGAGAGAGAGAGAGAAAGAAAAAAATTAATTGATAAAACTCTAGTTAAACATTAAGGTCAAGTTACTCGAGGGTTCTCAACATCAACCTTTTCATTCCAAAGAAAGAAACCAAAGAACACCAAAAGTCTAAAGTTCTCAGTTTCCCCAAAGGTAGGTAGTTTCCCTTCCTCCTCCTCCTCCTCCTCCTCCTCCATCCTTTCCTTCTATTCATCATCCTTGCCTTACTATTCCTCCATTACCCACCACTACCACAACCACTCCACCGTGACCCAAGGATTCCTGTTCTTCCTCCTTCCCATTCTGTCATCGCCATCCTGATTCTTATTTCCTCTCCGCCTT
>JAPQNM010000016.1:14357782-14362782 GCA_029783475.1 Metacarcinus magister | reverse complement strand
CTGCAGTTTGCGGTGCCTTGGACCACACTTACGGAACACAAAGGCTGCCTTACAAAGTACCACTGCACGTATTAGTTTCCTTTCTTATAGTGAACATTGTATTAATGTAATTGCTTTAATTTTTCTTGGAAAAATTACAACAAATGGTGCTTAGGTATTTTATTAGGTATTGCAATACTGAATGCCATCGTGTGTGTGTGTGTGTGTGTGTGTGTGTGTGTGTGTGTGTGTGTGTGTATGTGTGTGTGTGTATGTGTGTGTGTGTGTGTGTGTGTGTGTGTGTGTGTGTGTGTGTGTGTGTGTGTGTGTGTGTGTGTGTATGTGAATGTGTAAATGTGTATATGTGTGTATGTGTATGTGTGTGTGTGTGTTTCTTGTGTGTGTGTGTGTGTGTGTGTGTGTGTGTGGTGTGTGTGTGTGTGTGTGTGTGCGCGTGCCACAGAGATAAAGAGAAAGAGAGAGAGAGAGAGAGAGAGAGAGAGAGAGAGAGAGAGAGAGAGAGAGAGAGAGAGAGAGAGAGAGAGAGAGAGAGAGAGAGAGAAAATTTGAATGTATTATTTTTGTTTATTTATTTATGCTGGCGTGTCTCTCCGTCATATTAACATTAATGAATATGGCCCCAAGGTTACAGAAGGATGGCCACCGCTGTTGGATAATGTTCACTGTAATGAGCTGTGTATAATGAAGTCAACTGCTGCACCACCTCATCGAGCAGTGACCTAAGTCTTGACCAGCAATCACGGTCAATGACGCAGCGCACAGAAACGTGACCTTTGCCAACACACTGATGCAAAAACCTTCACAATTTTACCGTGGAAATAAATGATACAAATACAGAAATATCTATACATCCCGTAAATATTCTCGACGCGGGGAAAGGATCTACAAGGCAGTACCTCCAGTCGGCATGTATATATGTATGCACATTTACATACCTTGGTATATTCGTACCACAAATATTCGGGAAATAAATATTACATGAACGTGACAGCCAGAGGACGATAAGCACCAGGAAGCATCTGGCAAGGAGGAAGGTTGACCAAGCTGGGCAAGGAAATGCTGGCAAGACTCATCCCGTCCTCTGACAAATTACACAAGAAAAACACTATAACAATATTTTTCTCTTCCTCTTCAAAGGTGTTGTTGAACCTACAGGTGTTATGCATTATCTGGAAGAAGAAGCAAACACCTTCATCCTTGCCCTTCACCTCCCTTCCTTTCCCTCCTTCCCTTCCCCTCCATTCATCACTTTCCCATGTGTAACAAAATGAAAATGTCAAGGCTGAACATGTGTCACGCTCTGCACGGGACACACACCTGCTGGAATGGAATGATCAATTTATAAGTTTGTTGTTCGCTAAAAGTTCAGACCAGAACAAGTCCATAATGTCGATCTCATTGACTATGTATGTGTGTGTGTGTCTGTCTATTTGTTTGTCTTTTTCACTGTTTGTTTGTTTGTTTGTTTGTTTGTCTGTCTTTATTCTCTCTCTCTCTCTCTCTCTCTCTCTCTCTCTCTCTCTCTCTCTCTCTCTCTCTCTCTCTCTCTCTCTCTCTCTCTCTCTCTCTCTCTCTCTCTCTCTCTCTCTCTCTCTCTCTCTCTCTCTCTCTCTCCCAGGTGATAACTCTTTTCATTAGCAAAGGTAAAGCAATATTGGCATCATCCACAGCGTTACCTTTTCATCAAGTCTGTGGGTACGTTACGTATTAATCTATCTATCTATCTATCTGCCTGTGTAGCTACAAATACGAGGACACAAGTGTTTCTTATTTTGGAGCAAGCAAAATGATTGATGATTTAGCGGCGTCATATTTGTCAGGCTTGAAAGGAAGGAAAATAAAGGAAAAAGGTGTAGTGGTGTAATAATGATATCTTTTTCATCACTCTTTTCCTGTATGTTTGGGTTTGAGTATAACACTGGATTACCCCCCTCCCACACACACACACACACACACACGCACACGCACACGCACACACGCACACGCACACACACACACACTAAATTGTATTCATGAAGATGTGACTCCAGTGACCTGTGTACATTCTCTCTCTCTCTCTCTCTCTCTCTCTCTCTCTCTCTCTCTCTCTCTCTCTCTCTCTCTCTCTCTCTCTCTCTCTCTCTCTCTCTCTCTCTCTCTCTCTCACCATGAATTTCATTATAAATGCAAAAATTCATATTTCAGCCGGTTATTGTATATACATTTATTTATTTCTATTTTTTTTTTTCGGCGAGTGCAACTCATGTAAAGACAAAAATATTATTCGTAGTTGTTTACTCGTTTGTAAATACATTTTCTTCTTTTATATCATGCGACTTTTTCAGAGTTGTTTTTACTATTATTTTTGTTATCATATTGGAAACCTTGTGCCATTAATTAACTCGTGAAAGGAATATATCTTTAATGTCATATTGATTTCCACATTGTAATTAAAATGTGCGGTTCATATATTTCTTTTTATGTTCCTTCCCATCTGTCTTCAGGGCAAGGGAGTAATTGAATTTCTTATTTAAATATGTTATTGCCTTGAGCAGAACTTCGGCTGACACTCACGTTGCAACAAAGTGTACAACAACTCATTAATTTCACCCTTCCCTCCCCTCCTTATCACCCCACTCACAGCCTTCCTCTTAACACTAGGTAATGGCTTTCATCCCTTACTTAGCGAACCTCATAACCCTATATAGCTTCCAATCCTCAACTACTTAATCAATGATATTCTCCTTATCCCTTTCACATCCCATTCATATTCCCCCTTCGCGAACGTACCATTTATCTCCCTTTTACTAACCTCCCATTCATCCCATTGAGATTCCATCCTCTTTTCTTCCACACAGTTGCCCCTCGCCTCCACTTAGCCCTTGGGAGGATGCTGCAGCCGGATGGAATCAAGGAGGAGATGGATGTGTATTTCCACTGTTCTGTTAAATCAAATCCCAAAGTGTACAAGATCAGCTGGTTTCATAATGTAAGTTACTGGTTTGGTTGGATATGAATTTGTGTAATGAAAGTAAGTAGTAGCAGTAGTAGTAGTAGTAGTAGTAGTAGTAGTAGTAGTAACTAGTCTCTCTCTCTCTCTCTCCTCTCTCTCTCTCTCCGCTCTCTCTCTCTCTCTCTCTCTCTCTCTCTCTCTCTCTCTCTCTCTCTCTCTCTCTCTCTCTCTCTCTCTCTCTCTCTCTCACATCGGTTTTCAAGGTGTTGTCTGCGGCATAATGAGTTGCTTGCCTTCATTACGGATTCCGATTAAATATTCGGATTTATTCAGTGGTCGAGATACAACAGGAAGGAAGAGGACACAGAACCTCTGCAAACACTGATATGATATGAGCCAAGGGAAGCCTGGAAGGTATCTCCAAACCTGTGTCAAAAAATACGAGTTTGACCTAGTTGTGTTTGTGTTTAGCATATCATTCCAGACACACACACACACACACACACACACACACACACACACACACACACACACACACACACACACACACACACACACACACACACACACGCACACACAGACACGCACAGACACACAGGTGAAGCAGAAAGACACATACACGCACATTCGTGGTTTAATCAGTCGAGTCTCTTTTCCTACTAATATTATGGTGGCAGCGGAAGGATTACATTGGTTTGGGAGACTCGGGTCTTAAGAAAAACAGAAATCATGGCGGAGAATATGATCAAGTGAACACTACGACTCACTATCCTGAATGTATAAAAAACAAAAACTTGATTACCTGATTTGAGTGAGATAAACAGAGAGACAGATAATTATATTGTTCTTGACGGATACAACATGACAGTGTGGAAAACAGTGATGCCGTCAATAGAACACGCTTCCAGGTTAAATGTGAACGCGCTGGAGCGGTGTTGCCGGTAGAGTGATCCTCGCGCTGCTCATTAGGCGAAGTTTTCATTGTGTTGCCTCGTGTAGGGGGAAGCGTGGTGGGAACCTCACTAATTATACAGATTAAAACCACCAACTCATACAAAACTCACCCTCTAAAAACTGCCTGACAAAAATATACTATTCTATAAATGAGTGACAAGGTAAATGTGTTAGTAAAGTAACAGAAAGCATCACTATGTAGAGATGAAATAAAAAGGAAAAATAATTATGATTGATAATGATTACAAGAGACAAGGTAAATCCAGACCTTTCAGTGGTGCTATCCATCAGAAAAAAGGAGGAAATTCAATTTGATAAAGAAAAAATAAGTCTAGATAAAAAAAATAGATACTAGAAGTTTTTTGAGGCTAACTACATGAGACCTGAGCTGAACATTAGTAGAGGAGACGAACTAATTAACAAAAGTTTCCCGGTGGAACAACCTGTTAATTAAGGTAGGAATGATTATAAGTAGAGGAGCCCTTGGACGGAAAGAGATGGAAAGGGAGAGGAGGGAGAACAATGGGGAGAGAAGGATTAGAGATAATGTCTGGCAGTTGACTAGGAAAATTAAGAGAATAAATGCCAGAGAAATAACATTTGGAGGATAAACTGTAGGAATTAGAGAGAGAATTGAGGCGTGTAGAAACGAAAGGAAAGAGTGATCAAGAAAATTGAGTATAAATCGAAAGAGAGCTTAGAGCTTACCGAGAGAGAGAGAGAGAGAGAGAGAGAGAGAGAGAGAGAGAGAGAGAGAGAGAGAGAGAGAGAGAGAGAGAGAGAGAGAGAGAGAGAGAGAAGCACCACCTACTCAAACAACCAGGTATTCAAACTATGAAATAAGTATATAAAAACACACCATTCTCCTTTCGCTCATACCAATATTATAATCATCACACAAGACCAACAACAACAACAACAAAAAAACATTAATTAAACAAAGAAAAAAAAACCACTTCTATCTAACCCATTCTTCATCACCAGGTAATAACATGTTAAAAATACCTGCAACTTATTAAACTTTCTTTCCTTCTTTTTATCACCAGGAAGAGGAGGTGCAGCACGACGCATCCTCAGGAGTGTTGGTGTCAGACGATCATTTGGTGCTGCAGGG
>JAPQNM010000016.1:14307782-14350282 GCA_029783475.1 Metacarcinus magister | reverse complement strand
AGACAGAGAGAGAGAGATTGGTTGGCAGTATACACACATGTCTGAGTGTGGGTGTGTGAGTGTCTGTGTGTGTGTGTGGGTGTGGGTGTGGGTGTGGGTGTCGGGGATATACTGCATCGAGGTGTTGGATGTGATGAACCCACTTCCAGAAGGTGGTTGGGCTGAAGAAGAAGTGGGCGTTGGGAGGATATTGAGGGAAGAGAGTGAAGAGTTTTGTCCCTTTGCTTACAGACTGTGGAGTGTGAGACTTGTATTGGAATTCAGAGCAAGAGAGAGAGAAAAAAAAGGAAGATAGAAAAAAAGACAGCGAGAGAGAGAGAGAGAGAGAGAGAGAGAGAGAGAGAGAGAGAGAGAGAGAGAGAGAGAGAGAGAGAGAGAGAGAGAGAGAGAGAGAGAGAGAGAGAGAGAGAGAGAGAGAGAGAGAGAGAGAGAGAGAGAGAGTATTCCTTTGTCTCTCGTATAAGTCGTATAAGTAGCATGACCATTAATTACGTACATACATTGACGCTGTATGACTCTGATACTTCATTCAAAACTTACGTAAAATCAGCCAGAATCACGAACAAAGTAAACGTAAGCCTTTACCTTCTCTCTTCTCTTCCCTTCCTACTCTTCTTTTTACTTTACTTCCCCACTTCCCCCCTTCCCCCCTTCCCCCCCTTCCCCCCCTCCCTCCCTTCCTCCCTTCCCCCCTTGTAACGTGCCGCCACCACTCTTCTTCCCATCGTACCTGCCTCCCCTCCCTCCTCCTCTTCCTACCTGCCTCCCCTCGCTCTCCCGCCTCCCTACTGTCCGTATTGAAGGTGACAGTCCATCCTGCCTCGGCCGGCTCCTCTCTGTTGTCCGATGAAGGAAATATGTCATGATAAAGCCTCCCCCCCTTAATCTCTCCTCCTCCTTCTCTTCCTCCTCTTCCTCTTCCTCCTCTTCCTCCATTTCCCTCATCCTCCTCTCTTCCTCCTCCATCCCCAGTCTGTCCTCTTTCGTCCTACTCTCAACATCAGGAGGAGGAGAGAAACAGATTTCCCGCGAGACACAAGAACAGGGAGTCGTGTGAAAACCAAGCGAGGGTCGTCCCCTGTACCACTTCCTTCCCTCCCCACTACTGGACTCTGTTCCTATTTGCCGGTTTCAGTGACACTTTATTTTCGTCTTTTCACGTAGCCGGACCAGACGCAGGCAACCATTTTTGGAACTCAGGTAAACAGTCACCTTTTATTTACACAACCATTGGGACCTAGCCAGCGATAAGTTGAACTGTACGCTTTTCCTGCAAGGCATTTCACGTACCTCAAAATTTTTAGTATCTTGTATAAGCTTCAGCCTAACTCCTATGTCTTGCCGTAACAATCCAGGTAATTCTCTGCGTCCACAGGTGTTCCTTCGCCTCCACTTAACTGCACCGTCAGCAACCAGACGTGGGAGAGTGTGGAGGTGACTTGCGGTGACTCAGGGGCGTCGCTGGGCCGCCAAAGGGACCACAGCTACGGCTACACTAACCCTGAAATGAACGAAGTCGCCCCACCTAACTACCCTGCGGAGTTGCTGCAGGACAGTGACAAGCCCCGCTACCTGTTGACGGTGAAGGAGCGACTCACCCACGCCGTCACCCACAACCTCACAGGTAAGGATGAGGGGGGGAGGAGGGAGAAAACGAAATAAAGATGGAAAGAGAGAGAAAAGAAGATAAGAAAGAGAGTTTCACGCTGCCGTTTATTCGTGAACAAAAATTTAGGTCACAATACAATTTTATAAGAGGATAGAGGTAAAAATTTTATAAAAATATATATCCATCATATTTCCAGCTTAAATTTTTACTTTTTCTCCCTCGAGTTGGAAGAGAGAGTTCATGGACCTGGATAGTGATGTGTGAGTGGTGTGGTTTGATCCCCTTAGTCCCAGGTGTGCTGAGGTGTTGGTCTGTAATTGCTTCCTGGTTGTCAATTACGTCATGGCACGAGTCACTTAATGGGCAGGGAAAAGGAAGTAATAACACACACCAAGACATAAACATTGCAGTGTGTAATCCTATATAAGCAAACATATAGGAAATGTACTAAATGAAGAATACTCTAAGCACATTTTTTCTCGTAAATTAAGTACATATTTCAATACCCGACACTACTGACAGACAGGGACGTGTATTGTACCACAGGTGAATTCTGATTGCAGGTGAGCGAGGTGTGTTCTCTGTGACGGGGCTGACAGCGGGTTTGGATTACGTCATTTCCGTGGTGCGATATAACAGTCATGGCCGCTCCTCCAACGTGACCCTCGAGGCGTTCACTCTCAGGACAGCCGAGAACAGGATGAGTAAGTACCAGTCTCTGTGTCCACTACGATTTTACTTTGAAGTCGTGATTGGAAAGCTTAGTAAGTGCGTTTGTGTGTGTGTGTGTGTGTGTGTGTGTGTGTGTGTGTGTGTGTGTGTGTGTGTGTGTGTGTGTGTGTGTGTGTGTGTGTGCGCGTGTGTGCGTGTGTAGGCGAGGCGGTAGGTTATCATTGTCTGGCGTGTTGCACAGATGAAAGCCCATGACAGACTGGAGTTTGAAATACTGGTAGACTTTAAATGTAACGCAAAGGGAACTGTTAGATTAGTTACGCTGAGAGAGAGAGAGAGAGAGAGAGAGAGAGAGAGAGAGAGAGAGAGAGAGAGAGAGAGAGAGAGAGAGAGAGAGAGAGAGAGAGAGAGAGAGAGAGAGAGAGAGAGAGAGAGAGAGAGAGAGAGAATGAGTGTGTGTATGTGTATGTGTATGTGTATGTGTATGTGTGTGTGTGTGTGTGTGTGTGTGTGTGTGTGTGTGTGTGTGTGTGTGTCTCACCACCTTCCCCCATCAGGAGAGGAGCTGGAGGGCGGGGAATCAGCCCTCCTCGGTGTGGTGCTGGGCGTGATGGGCGTGGTGCTGCTGCTGGCCGTGGGTGCCATCGCTATAACCCTCCGCTCACGCTCACGTCCGCGGCCCTCCTCCCCCTCCAACAAGACGCGGCTGCCCCCGGGCGATGCAAGCGAATCTGGAACACTGGACCATCCTGACCTGCTGGAGGCTGAGTCCCACGTGCCCACTGCAGGGCCGTACCGCTCGGCCGAAGTGACGCAGGCGGTGAGTAACAACAAGGGTCACTTAAGATGATTACTGCAGATCACTTTAGTAGGCGTTTGATATCACTTTTTTCAGTTGCACTTTGTGTGTATCATATCTAGGGTAGTTACTATTGAGTTCACTGTAGGTCACTGATCTTATGGAGTCATTGGAGCTTGATGGCTGCTTCTCGAGTTACTATTTTGGGATGGATTAAAGTGAAAGATGTCACTGTTTGAAGGGAATCACCAGATCCTGTTGGTTGGATGCATTGCAAAAGTGACAGGATTCAAGGATGTATGAGGATGTAGTACAAAGTTGCCGCTGTGTGTTCTCAGTGGTCATCGGGGGTCACAGGGAACAGTCTCATTTGTAGTAATTCTTGCTGGACAGATGAAAGTGTTATTCAAGCCTCCCACTGCACCGAAGGCATGGTTTAGTGTCTCGGAGGCTGTAATGGACCGTCGCTTAGGATCTCTTTCCTCTCCCTTTCCCCTCAGTTGCTGTCCCCTGCCCGCACTCTGGACGATGAGGTCAGCGTCACCCCCGCTTCCGTTTCCCCCACCGGCCACCTGGAGTACCTGCCGTGTGAGGGTTCGGAGTCTGTCTCCCCGAGCATTAGGTCACACCCTCGCCTCTACGTGCGGGCGGAAGGTCACACGGGTCAGCAGGAGAGCTTCCTCTGAGCACCACTTGCGGCGTGTTTTCGGGGGTGAACAGCAGCAGCAGCATCGCCATGTAAAGTAAATTTTTGTAGGAGTGGTTGAAAATGTTCCAGGTGGTTGGTGATAAACCTGAGACTTTTTTGATGGAACGGTGGCGTATTTTTTGGGCATAATTCCTATTTACGTAGCTAGTGATGCAGGTGTTGGGGACGCCTGGACGTGCTCGGTATTTTCTCACCTTGTGTGGGTGTGGGTGTGGGTGTGGGTGTGGGTGGGTGGGTGGGAGGGTGGGTGTGCTTCGCTGTCTCATAAAGGAGTTAGCTGAAGCGTGTTTCATGTGTGTTTTGAATGAGGAACTTAAAGAGACACAAGACGTACTTTCTCCCATGTTTGTTTGAGGACACGATTCACATGAATTACGGAATTACAGAAACTTTCCTCGACAGTGACTGAAAATGGACACGCTACACTCACTCGAACATTTAACCGTCAGTGAGATTCCAACGAGTGTGTGGGGGCAAGTGTTACCTTTTTAGAGGAGGAGAGTGTACCACGCAAACCGCTTCAACAAGCCTCGTACCACTTTGACACTTCCTGAAAAGGGAGAAAAAAATCAGCACAAAACAAGTACGAGGCGCTGTGAGCCGTGAGTGAAGGAATCGATATTGCTCAGGCGACACAGGACGATGTGGTGTTCCAGAGGGAAGATTATAGTGCCAAGTGTCGCCTCCACCAGTGAGGGGAGAGTGAGGAACGTGAATCCTAACACAGAAGTGCAGGTGGTCCAAGTGTGGTTGTGAGAAAGGAAATGAATATGCATGAAATTTACTTATACATAATGTATAAAGCCGGTCACTAACAGGAAACAAATACGTAAAAAAAAAGTATATAAATAAATATATCTATATAAGAAAGTTATATGTTTAGACTTCCATATATTTCGTAACTTCCAGATTTGTTCCTCTTCACCGATAATTGTGTAGCGTTTGGCCCAAGACTCTTCAACTTGACGTGAAATTTTTGAATTGGTGGACACATTCGCCAAAAATTAGACGTTGTGTGAGCGTGAGAATGATGTTTGCTCCTTTTTCTTCTTTTTTTTCCTTGCCTCCCTCCAGATGTCCTCGAGGGGGCTGCTGCACCTGTTCGCTTGGGCCCTGGAAGGTAATTATCTGGAAAGTGGGATTAACACCAACGTTCCCTCTGCTCGGGAACTGTCGATTTTTTTTCTCGATACAAGTGGTCTGTGTGTGTGTGTGTGTGTGTGTGTGTGTGTGTGTGTGTGTGTGTGTGTGTGTGTGTGTGTGTGTGTGTGTGTGTATCAGACAGTCATGGAATCAAACCCCCCACCGTTAACAGCTTCCTAAATAGATATCTTTATGTGTGTATACTCTTACGTGTACATATGTATGGATGTGGATGAGAATGAACGTCAGAAAAGAAGGTCAAATTAAGGTTGCACAAGTTGTTGAGTTTGGCACCAACTCTCACACACTCTGGAGGAAAACATAGTTATTTTTATTATTTTTTTCCAAGATTCCTTCACTTTCAACTTTCCGTCCTCATTACCATATTTTATCCTTCTGCTGTATCTCTCCAGTTTACTCGTCTTTGTACTCCTCTCTTTTTCGCCCTCCTCCTCCTCCTCCTCCTCCTCTCTTCTTCGTCGTCCTCCTCCTCCTCTTCCATTCACAGTTTTATCGGAGCTCCTCTACTAGTACTTAGTGTAGAGTAATTAAATAAATTAGTCTAGTTAATTGTTCCTAAAGGTCTGTTGTTGTTTTTTTATCATTTGTAATTCTCCTCCTTCTCCTCCTCCTCTCTTGTTACATTCATCTCATTTATTTTTGACAAACCAATTAGCATACGCACATCGTTTTCAAATTGCTTTGTGCTTTCGACTTATTGTTTCTTAATCAGTGACTTCCTTGTTACCTATTAATGTCATTTCCTATTCTTGTTATATCTTCTTTCTCTTCCTGTATTCACTCTTCGTCCCCTTCCTAATTTGTTATAATGCTCTGCTATTGATGTATCGCTCGTACTCTTATTTTTTTCTTTCTTTTCGCTTGTCATTTGTTTTTTTCATTAAGTTTATATGCACACTTTGCTGATGGTTTTATTTGACTCCCAATCTTCTGTTTTTCTTCTTGTTATTCCCTCTAGCGTGTATCTTTTCACTAAGCTCGATTTCTTATTCATTTGCTTCATCGCTGTGGTCGCATGACTCTACAATAGTGTGTTTATGTGATCATGTTAAGAAGTTTTGTTGACGCGTTTAAAGATGAACATTTCTTTAGTGTGATTTTCCCTCAAATGCCTCAAACTGCCTCCAAGCTACATGAGGCTCAGCTCAAAGGGTTTCTCGAGCGTAATTCCAAAAAGTTTCGGTCTCCAAAGAAACCTTGTCCCCCAACGTGGCCTAGATATTGCCAATTTTAGCTCAATTTTCAGAAACTTAGCGCTTACATTTTTCTTAATACAGAAGTTTCACATTTTTCCATTTACTCTTTTTTGTGTCGCGCTCATATTAACTCTCCTACGCCATTGCTGCCATGCTTTCCACTGCAGTCCCTCCCTCCCCTTCCTCCCTCACTCAGCCCTCTTTCACACCACCTCCACCTCTCCTCCCTGCACCACCATCTTGACCTCCATCCACCTCTCTAGCGCCTCGCCAATTCATTTCTACCTTTACTGCCGTCCTTTCCTTTCCCTTGTTTTCACGCCTTCGTTTCTGTATCTCCACACACGCGGCGCCTCCCTCTACCTTCCCTTTCCCCGCCTCTCGCTGCCCGGCACGGCACTAGTTGGTCTTTTCGCGGTAAAGTAAATGCTCGCCACCGACTTCATCTTCGCGCCTCGCTAAATTTACTTGTCCTATTAAATGGTGTGGTTGTTCTTTAATGTTCTCTTAAAGTGAGCATAAGAAAACACGAGGAAGAATCACTGAAGAAACAGAATAATGTGTTGACGGAAGTTATTTCATCAAAGTAAAATATTATAATAACGGTGATTTTAACCAATTAACTTCAAGGGGGAAAAAAAAACGGTAAATTAGCGTGTGAAGTTAAGAACACGAGGAGGATTATGGTAAGACAATAGCGTTCCTGGAATTCCTTAAGAGCATCTCGTGACGCGTTGTTGACCTCTAAATGGTGTTCCTAGAAGCGACTTACTTAAACTTGTTAACACGCACTCATCCCAACTCAAGGGAGGGAAAAGCAGGTGTGTGTGTGTGTGTGTGTGTGTGTGTGTGTGTGTGTGTGTGTGTGTGTGTGTGTGGCTGCCATCACCACCACACACCTGTCGCTGCTGCCCATATGCCGCCGTCACCTTCAGCATCACCGTGAGTTCCAGGTGTAGGATGTATTGCGAGCCTCAAGTGTGCTTCACTCATGCCGCACTGTGACTGGAGGGAAGTAATTGCATCTATGTTTTACCGCACGCGTTGTATAAATCTCTCTCTCTCTCTCTCTCTCTCTCTCTCTCTCTCTCTCTCTCTCTCTCTCTCTCTCTCTCTCTCTCTCTCTCTCTCTCTCTCTCTCTCTCTCTCTCTCTCTCTCTCTCTCTCTCTCTCCATTATTATTATTCATGTGCCTCTTGTTGCTTCATAAAGTGTGTGTAACTTTTCCTCAAATTGATGAACACAATTTTTATGACCGTGGTGTGTGTGTGTGTTTGTGTGTGTGTGTGTGTGTTTGGGTGGGTGGGTGGCGTCATGTGTACATAAAACAGCTGTGTGCGCGAATGTTGTGCTCTATCGTGTACATAGCAGCATAAATATCACTTTCTATGTATGTACCCAAGTGACCCTCTTCATTGTTCGCTTGGAAGGCTGCTGGTGTACATAGGAGGGGGGGGGAGGGAGGGAGGGGGGGCGGGGTACAGGGGGTCAGTCAGTATGTGTCTCCCCCTTTATCAAAAAACAGTGTGTCAATCTTATTTTATCTCTTCTGTGTCACTCTGAAAGTATGTAGGAAGGTCTAAAAAAAAATTTATATATATATACATATGAGAGAGAAATAAAGGAAATGAGTAAATGATAAATCGCCAGCCTACAGGAAACAGAACCCCGGTAAGGGAAAAGGGAGTCATGTGTGGTGAGTCTTTGCGGGGCGGGGCGGGGCAGGGGGTTAGGCGGGGCGGGGCGGGTCAAGGTGAGGCGAGGCGAGGCGAGGCGAGGTAGGGCGGAGGTGGAGGCAGGGTGAAGCAGCTCAATCTAAAGGCAATCCTGAGAATTCGAACTATTTACATATATATAATAGGCTATATATGTTATAATGTTTCTTGAGGAGACTACCAAATGTCAAGCATATATTTTTTACATGTTGTTGGCATAATAAAAACTACCAAAGTGTTCTTGTGTTGTTTTCCTTTAGCTTGGCATGGGAGGATAGAGGAAAGGGAGGGAAGGGAGGGAGGGAATGGAGGGTGTAACAGCCTTGTTTAACCCTGCGCTTGTTTTACACTAACCACCCCTTCTCTTTCCCTTTCCCTCCCTTTATTACACAAACAATATCACTACTACTGTCAACTATATCAAGTGTTTACATGTATTGTCTTGCATCAGCCTGTGTAAAATTGTAGTGACATGCATCTCCGTCGGCGAGCGTCAGCTAATGGGAGGAAGGAAGAACGTGACGTCATTAAGGCTGCCTCTGCGTGATTGGCTGGACGTGAAGGATGAAGGATGAAGGATGTTATACAGTGTGTGTGTGTGTGTGTGTGTGTGTGTGTGTGTGTGTGTGTGTGTGTGTGTGTAGAAGGCACCATATAATAATTATGAAGGTCTATAAATAGAATGACACAGCTTTGAGTTACAATGTGCAATCTCTATTAAATTTCCATCATCATACGAAATTAAGCTCACAAAATACAATGTTTTTCCGCCCAAGTGCATCGAGAATAGCTCAAGGCTTAATAAATACATGCAAGACAGTAATTATGTATGACTGTATTTAATTAACGCAGCGACACCGAGACCTGCATGTGGGAAGCATAATTAAGCAGGCAATGTCACGTATAATGTTTTAACGTGGCATCAAAAAACAGTTACGTGTGACATTTAATTAATTAATTAGATCAAACTAAAGTGAATTTGTCGGATTAGCAAAATAAAAAAAGTATTAGCCATTTGGGGTAAGTAGAAAATGGTAAGATTTCACTGAGTTGGTAAGACTGTTGAATCCGCGAGTTCCACCTGGCGAGTTTCATCCCGGCGGCCGGCTCAGTGTTCCTTCTAGCAGCATCAGGGAGCCACGACGCTGTGTTTGAAAAGTGTAAGTACCTCTGTGATGCCACTGGTCCTGTGTGTTGTAAGTCCTTCCTTCCCATTACATTTAAACCACTGAACCGCGTATATGAAGCACTTCAATGTATTATATGTGAGTGACCTTGAAGCAGTTAAGAGGTCCACTCGACACCGGCAGCCATTGGTGGTGATCAGGAGTGATAGTGTGAGCCATGAATAATAGGAGATGGTGGTAATAATGGTACTAGTATTGTCGGTATTATTGGAGTTTCAACCAATACACCACACGTAACTATAAACTATCTCAGGGTCTGGATGAAAGAGGATGAAATATACACTATAACCCCCATTGCCTGAGTATAAGGCTTAGGGGTAGATGGAGGGATGTGGGGGGCGTTGGGGGGCGTGGAGGGGGGCGGTGCGCACGTCGCAACCTGCTTGGATGGGGCGAAGGGGAAGGTAAGTAGTGCGTTTGTCACCCTATTAAAACATACATTCTGTTTTGCCTATCGTAGCGCATTATTCCAATCCCTTGTATTAGCCTTGGTTGGAATGCCATGTAGTGTGAATATAAATGCTTGTTTTGAAAATAATTATGTGTATTAATGTGTATGATGATTAGCGTGGGTAGGTGGGAGGCGGCGGAGGAATACACGCCCATGCAGGTGGTCGCTGATCACTCGGAGGAGGGAAGCCGCACGTGATGTAAGCAGAGACGCTAGTTCAGTTCTTTAATTAAAGGGACAAATATCTACATTTACTCTCCCCCGAGGCTCCATTCTCTCTACATAGCTGCCTGAAGGTAAATAAGTAATGGTAGTGTTATCTAATATAAGTCAAGAGTAGTATATATATCAAATAACATGAATTATATATAACAGGTTAGTTGTAGTGAATGCAACCATGTGTCCAGCCATTTTTTTTTTTCATCCGAGGTCATAATTTCCTGCCAGTCGCTTATATTCCTTAATTTTCAGCAGACAGACCTTTAAAACTAGTCTGTGAATGGTTAAGACTGACCAATGGTAATGTATATGGTTACAATAGCGTTATTTTTGCTTATATTAATGATCTTTTAAGTTTATTAGTATGATATCTTAATGAATGTTGATGGAACTTAATTATTCTTGTTTCTCAAGCAATAGTGATGAAACAGTGACCTTGAAACACGAAGGAAATTTGAAATGAAGAAGAGGAGAGGAAGGAAAATAATAGGCTACGCGGACTAGGCTACGCCGCGCTGTACTACGTAAGTGATAACGTTTATTAGGTTGATTACTATATTAATTACTTTTTTATTATGTAGTTTTTGATGATATTAAACTTTTCTTGATGTACGACTTCAAGAAAATAATGTGATGATGTAATGTGATAGTTTTTTTTTCTTTTTAAGTTCATATTCATTTTTTTTCATGTCAAGATAGAAATAATTTTGGTATTGTCTTAAGTCTAAACTAAACGTGGTAAGGAAAGTCACAAGGAAACAGTAACTTACACTAGGTAGCACGCCTACACTGCCATCCTCGTCACGTTTGGAGGTAGAACATTGTCCATTAGAAGCATTTCACTCCCCAATATCTAGTGTGCGTGTTATGCAAGGACGAGATTCACATAAGCTTCCACCTGCCAGCAGCCAGACACTCTCAGGGCAGAAGGCGGACTATACGTTAATGCTTCCCTCTTAGCCTAGTGCATGCTAATCCAGTACTACTTTAAGGAATTATGCAAAAGAGTAGGGAGTTAATGCCTGGTTTTATTGCCGTACCTGTCGACGGTGCTGAGTTTCCCGTGTTGCCTGTTTCCTTCCCTTCTCGCCATCTCCTTTATTCTCCTGTCGCTTA
Organism: Metacarcinus magister; assembly: GCA_029783475.1. NCBI lineage: Eukaryota > Metazoa > Arthropoda > Malacostraca > Decapoda > Cancridae > Metacarcinus > Metacarcinus magister. The sequence goes on along the minus strand of JAPQNM010000016.1, from coordinate 14,339,445 downwards.
ATTTCCACACGGCTTTGATATACTCTAGTTGACAGACGGCGCGAGGAGCAGCCACAAGATCAGGCAGCTTTAAGAGAGGTGGAGGTCATTCAAGTTTGAAGGGTTTTTTCCTTTGAACAATATTCTTTTGAGGTCACAGGTGGGCCCTTTATCCTCACCCACTCGTCCCTGACTGGCACCATCTGGCTCCTTATTGCCGTTTCAGCAGCTGGTCATAAAGCTGGGCCCAAGGGATGAGAGGCAGGTGAAGCATTGTGTCGTAGGTGAAAATCACTCCCAAGTTTTCTGTGAGAACCAAAAACGAGTAAATTTCCTGCGAGTGAGTGAGTGAGTGAGTGTGTGAGAACCTGCCTCGGCGTCTGGGTTCGGGGATTAATATTTCATGAGGTGTACGAGGTTTTTTATCCTCATACATTAGTTTGTGATTTATTTTCTTTATTTAGAGTCAAGCTTAAATGGGTCTCCCCTCTAGTTATTGAAATATAAAGTGAGGCATGTCTAGGAAGCTTGCAAGTCGACTATAGTGTATGATTTAAGAAAAATAGTCTTTATATGTTCATGCTCCGGGTGACATAGAAGGTTTAACATTGTGGGTGTGATAGTTGCACGTTGCATTGCTTTACAGGTGACGAGACGCGTGTGTTCTGCAGAGGTGACCAAAGGAAGCGCTACATCATCATCCAGTGTGAGGCGGACAAGGCGGACCCACCGGCTGGCCATCCCTTAGTGAGTAATGGTTTGTTGACTCTAGTTTGCAGGTGTTCGTTTCCTTTCTAGTTAGTATCACCAATAACTCCTTCACCATGAACTACACATATGGAAGTACAAGTGTATGTGTACTATATAGTTGCCCACTGAATGACGGGGCGAGGAACCAGTTGTTATTTTGACGTGTTTAAACCAGTGTGCTAGGCTAGGCTAGGCTCAGTTCAGCTCGTCTTGCGCTGTCCTGTGTCGTGTGAGGCTATTGGGTTGGAGATAATCTTTGTTTATCTTACTTCACCCGCGTTTGTTCTATTTGTGTGAGCTTGTGTATTCTTTTTTTTTGGGGGGGGGGTGGGGAAGGGGGACTGGCCTGCTGTTTACTTAGTATCGTGTATAATTGGCATTCACTTCGGCGCCGTCTGGGAGGATAGTATTGGTGTTTTTCTTCACAAAGTTTCCAGTCACTCGTGGAAACTGGAGGATGAGGACGTACACAGTTTGTCTGGAGTGTTTTGGCGGAACCTTCCTCTCGTATTTTATACAGCATACTGGGACTTGTATTAAAAAAAAGGAAAAACGAAGATAAAGAATATGTATGGGCACTATTATACCGGGAATGGAAAATTTGGTGAGCGAGCAGAGAGAGAGAGAGAGAGAGAGAGAGAGAGAGAGAGAGAGAGAGAGAGAGAGAGAGAGAGAGAGAGAGAGAGAGAGAGAGAGAGAGAGAGAGAGAGAGAAAAAAAAACTAAACCGTACATTCTCTCAATCCGTCCTTTCACCCTAACGTAATGGAAACACTTGACCGGTTTTCTTCCTTTTCGTGGAGAGCAGCGGCGTGGCAAGTAATAGGGAACGTGGGCTGGGGTCGGGGATTGAGGAACAAGATCAAAGAAAAATGGGACACCAATGGGTAAAGTTAGGTCATGGGGAAGCAATCAAAAGACCATCAACACCCGCCGTCACCCGAGGCCCACCATGTCTCTCACGGGGACAGGAAGCCACTCAGAAAACTGCATTGGTCCTGCGGCTGTGGCTGTGGGGCCGGGATGGCGAGAGAGAGAGAGAGAGAGAGAGAGAGAGAGAGAGAGAGAGAGAGAGAGAGAGAGAGAGAGAGAGAGAGAGAGAGAGATGGGGGTCGAGGGGAAAGAGGCAGGAGAATAAAGGAAAGGAAAGTGTGAGGGAGGAAGTAACGAAAAGAGCGAGTGAGAAAGATAAAGAAAGCGAGGTAGAGAGACACATAAGGAGGAAGAAAGAGATAGATAAAAATAAAAGAGAAAAATTAGATTCGAGAAGGCTGGCAGCTAAGTTTCCAGGGAGTGACGTTGAAAGTGAAAGATAAACTTTGGGAGAAAAGAGAGAGAGGTGATAGAAAGCTAGATAAAAACGACATCAGGGTGGAGGAAGGAAGAAGAGGAAGTGGAGGAAGGGGAAAGAAGGGAATAGGGTTGAAAGAAGAGGTCATTTCTTATATTCACTGTGCTCTCCAGTAACAACTAAAAAATATTAGCTGGACGCGGTACAACACCCGTCCAACCTCTGCCTTTGTTTTTTGTATTAAAACTTTATTTTTTTATGTTCCCGCTCGATGCTACTGTCTTTTTTTTTTCTTTTCCTTTTTTCTAGTCATTTGCTCTGTTTTCTTTTCTATCTTGCCTTTTATTTTCCTCCTTTTTCCTACTCTCTTTCTCCTCCTCCTCCTCCTCCTCCTTCGAATCTGAAATTAAGTTTTGGTTCTGCTAAAAGAAGGTCGGAAACGTGTCGCCTTTTTTTTTTTTTTATTTATTTATTTTTTTCATTGTCAAACCTAGAATAGCTGCATACATCGGGGTGAAGGAAAAAAAAACCACTCGAAAAGGTATATATGGAAGTATTTTTTTTTACATAGACAATCCTAACAGATTTGAAGTGAATTTTTGATGTTTATTAAAGTTAAGCCTCCCCGTTTGTTTGTGTTTTGTTTCGTTCTGTTGTGTTTGCAGTGGTTTGTGTCTAGTTCGGTTCTCGTTTTTTTTTTTCCGGGATTTTCTATTGTTATGCATTTTTTTTACTGTCGTGGGTTTAGTGAAGGAATAAATGAGTGTGGAAAGAAAAGCATGTTGGCGTTGGTTGGCATTATGATATTGAAGTAACACACACTGGTCTTATGTACGTAACTTATGTGTGTGTGTGTCAGAAGAAAAAAAACTTGTGCTGTCGATAGAAAAAAATATCAGATGGTATCCAACGGTATGCAGGTCTGACCATAAAGCAGGCAACCTCCCCTCCCCTTTCGCCCCTAGCAAGCATATATGCAAATTTTGATTCACAGTTGCTCCCTCCGGCATTATTTAGCTCCCTTGCAACATAGGAACGGAAGGGCGGCACCGCAGTTTGTGTGTATGTATGTGTATGTGTGTGTGTGTGTGTGTGAGTGTGGCAATACATTCTGCTTCTGCGTATGAATATATTATATGCGTACAGGTACATGCGCGTATAGGTATGTGTGTATGTGTGTATGTGTGTGTGAGCGCGTGTGTGTGCCTTCCTGTCTGCCTTGATGTACACTCTAGTCTCTGTGGTTGACTATATAATTAGTCAGTGTGGAGGGTGAACCTCGACGAGCAGCTCCACTCAGCCCGTAATAAAACACGACGCCCATTACACTTCATCATGGCGGGGTGTAGAGGCAGGGTTGGCAGGGTTGGCAGGGACGCCTTCCATCCAACACACTGGTCATGCTACAGCTTCACGGAGGAGGCGCTGAAGGGGAGGCAAGGGTGAACGAGACATTAACCTTGTGTTGTGTGGATTATTACCTCCTGTTTATATGTATGAGAGAGAGAGAGAGAGAGAGAGAGAGAGAGAGAGAGAGAGAGAGAGAGAGAGAGAGAGAGAGAGAGAGAGAGAGAGAGAGAGAGAGAGAGAGAGTCAGGATTGTCATTTAGGTATTGTTGTAAGCTGTCTATGAATTTATCTCTTTAAAGTTCTCTGGTTTTCTATGTATTTCTGTGACGTTAGTGTTTGGTTGTGTAAGACTGTGTTACGTGGTGTTGTGATGGTGGTGGTGACGCGATACAACATCAATAGCAAGGCTTGTGGCAGAAATGTTCACGGAAAGTTATTATTGTGTTGGATTCTCTCTCTCTCTCTCTCTCTCTCTCTCTCTCTCTCTCTCTCTCTCTCTCTCTCTCTCTCTCTCTCTCTCTCTCTCTCTCTCTCTCTCTCTCTTTCTTTTAAGTAACTTGTAGAGGCTGCACTGGTATAAAAATCGAAACTTAATGTACAGTTGGAGCTTTCACTTCCAATGTTTTTGTTCCTGTGACATTATGGAAAGTTGTTATTCAAATTTTTAGGCGAAGACTTGAGTTTATATTTCACGGATTGTCAGAGAGAGAGAGAGAGAGAGAGAGAGAGAGAGAGAGAGAGAGAGAGAGAGAGAGAGAGAGAGAGAGAGAGAGAGAGAGAGAGAGAGAGAGAGAGAGAGGTGTTACCAATAGTTGGTAAGAACAATTTTCACACGAAGCTGTTATGATATCATCTTTTCTGTGTTTTTGTATTGGGTTTGTCTGCAGTTACTGGATGATTATTATTGGTATTATTATTGGTATTATTATTGGTATTATTATTGGTAATTACCATTTTGTTTTATAAGACATTATATCTATCTATAAACCTGACTTCTACCCCCCTTAAAGTGGGTAGCAAATACAAGGCGTCTGGTTTCGGGGAGACATTATCTCCCCTCTCCCTTCCCTCTCTATACCTTGTCTTTTTGTAAGAGAGAATACAGAAAAAGGGCTTCCCAGACCTTTCCCTCCGTCAATTTGGTCGCCTATTACGATGCACAGGCTTAATAGTTACAGTATGTTTGCAGCCCCCACCACAAGGCTAACACATTATATACTTAACTTAATCTAAATTTGTCATAAAGTGACAAGTTTATTTTCATTGAGTTGATGTCTCTGGGTGGCGAAGCCTCGTTGAGTTGTTACTTGAAACTGTCCAACAGCAGCGGTGGGACTCACTAAGCCTTGCTGTCAAGATTTATGACCGTTATGTTTTGTTCACTTGCCACAAGTGCAGGAATACAGTGAACTGCATAATTTATTATCACTGGAAGCAAAACGAAGATTAATATGTTGATGCATGAGCCAAAAATTCATTACATGCAACATTGAAAGAAGAACTTTGTAAATTTAAACATATAATGCTCCCTTTCGTTATCTTATGTATTTTAATTATTTTTTTTTAAAGTGTTTTCTGCGTTCAATGGTGTACAACACAGATACTTCCAAGTATTACTGCACATGTGATCACAAAACATTGTCCCTCCGCCTTACGGTGAAGCCTAGGTTAGTCAGATGTTCTATTTCAGCTCCAACTGCCAGCCAGTCATATGTAGCTTAGGTAATGCTCTTACAGACAAACACGATTGAAACGTGTGTCTAGTCTATATATTGCTACATCAAATAAGTCTTTGGTACACCACGTATCGGGAACTTCCCTTGCTAATACGTACTTCATAGTTTGCTACGTTGCAAAGGGAATATAGTTTCAACCTTCGAGGTAAAGGACGCCTCCGCACAATACCAGTCTGATCTTGTGATACTTTTGTCTTCCTACCTAATGAGTGTTAAGTGCAGTTACGAGCATTACAATCTGGCTCCATTAGCGGCGTCACACATTTTTCCCGCGTTGAAGAGTTACCTGAAGTGGTCTTGCAGAGCTTACACAACAGAAAGGCTTTGGAGCACACTGAAAAGCATCCATTGATTTACATTGCGATTAGTCTCGTGCCAGTAACTTTAAACACGCCATGTGGTCCGGGAGAGATGCTCGCAGCCTCTCATTTACAGTACATTCAGAGGGATGCTTATACGGATCATCGACCAACACAGAACCAAGTGAAGGCCGAACAGTACACGGCAACGATACACTGTTGACTTAAAAGGTTGTGTGTCCTGAGCTCATCCCCTTCAGTACACATTTCATGATTTCCAGCACGAACGAAAGAGAGGATAAGGAGAAGGATGACAAAAGAATAGGAGGAAAAGGAGGGAAAAAAGGGCTGTGATATAATTGGCTTAGACACATAGAAAGGTAAAACAAAGGAAGGATAATGACTAGCGTGAGTTTTGTCCAATGGAACATGCAGTAACATAGCATAACAATGAAGGGAAACAAAGGCTGCTTAGCTAAGAGTGGCGGTGTGGCCCTGTAGACGCCCCTCGCTCCTCCATCAAGGCACACATGATCGACGGCGTTATAGGAATGGCGCGAACACTTTTATTTCACGTTTTTTCTGGAGCGCGCGTGGTGGCGGGAGGAATAATTTAGGTGGTTCTTTTTTTGTATTTTTTCAGCAGAAGCCCCGTAAATCAGGAAGCAATGTTACCTTCCAGGGGAGACGCGGGTTTAATTAAGGCCGCTAATTACCATCATTAAGCACAGGTGTAAATGATGGCTTCACCAGCGGCCACACAGGTACATATAGGTACATACACACACACACACACACACACACACACACACACACACACACACACACACACACACACACACACACACACACACACACACACACACACAGAGAGAGTGGTAAAGACAGCAGGATGATTCTCTAGTTTCCTCTCTTATAGCGTCTTTGTCCCACCAACGAAAAACTGAAACTGAAAAACTTGTAAGTCTGCTTTCTCTCCTGCGTTGGACATCCACGTGAAAGGACTATGTGTGTGTGTGTGTGTGTGTGTGTATCAGAGAGAGAGAGAGAGAGAGAGAGAGAGAGAGAGAGAGAGAGAGAGAGAGAGAGAGAGAGAGAGAGAGAGAGATTCCATTAGGAGGCTGTTGGGCACGTAAAAGCGAGAGAAAGTCTTGATTTGAAAGATAACTATGTTTGTAGACAAAAGACGAACACATTTTTTCCCTTTATTACTATTGTCTCACTTTTCCGTCCATGTTAAGTTTTCCATTTGTTCTATTTCATGTTTTTATTTATTTTCTATTTCCACTTATTTGAACGTAGCGCTGTACCTTGTGTGTGGGGGGGGGGAGAATGTGCGTTGCTAAATTGGTGTTTTATTCTGTTTGCCTCATACATGATGCGTGTTCAACCTTGTTACGGTGATTGAACAGCGTTATGGTTTGCGTTAGTGGCGTGTGTTTGCATTCAGTAAATAACAACTACAAAAAATTACATGCCCTGTGATTTTCTCGTATGTTGCAGTGTGTGGGTGTTTGTGTGTTATTTTTTGTGTGTGTGTGTGTGTGCATGTGTGTGTGTATGTGTGCGTGTGTGGGTGCCTGAAGTATGATAGTGAAGCAAAGGTTCCCATTTTTCTCTCGTTTATAAATAGATCGCTCTATTTTTTATCGGTTGTTGTGATACTCGGCTCATTATACCTTCATTATTTACATGCTCAGCTGTAATGAAGGCCACCTGTGCGTGTGCTATCAGCCGGGCTCGTGTCCATCATGAAACACTGTGTTACATCACCTGCCGCCTCACCAAGCTGCGTGTTACCAATGCAGACACGTCACTGCTAACTCATCTTATTTATACACTGAGTCACGTGTGAAGATACCACATAATAGGAATATACAAAATAAAGTATACAGGATAGTAATAGGTGGATAAGGAAGAAGGAGAAGAGGGGGTGGAGGAGGAGGAGGATTAGGGTGGAGGGGGACCAAGTTGTTTTCGTTCGTGTCTTCAACAGAACTCTCCTGAAGGCTTCGTCTTGAATCTCCGCCTCAGGAACGTGCTTACAGGTGTTGTGAGGCTTAGGAGTGGAGCTGGGCAGGGCGGGTCGAGATGAGGTGGCTGGGCGGGGCAGGCTGGACAGACGGATGGCTGGATGAGGCTGGTAAGCAGTCAATAATCGATAAATTGACTCGTTTACGACGGAACTGTCTAGTGGTCCCGTTACTCACACTCTTGTCAATATCCTTAAATAACACGCTGCGTCCGTGCCGCTTCCGCTATTGCCACACGCTGCCTGTGCGGGGTCAGGGAAGGGCGGGGACGTGGGCGGGGGCGGGGGCGGGGGCGGGGGCGGGGGCGGGGGCGGGTAAGGGCGTGGGAAGGAGAATGGACAGGGTATGGTGACGAAGCATTTATTCTGCTGATTGGAAATTTTCACATACATAAACTTCCCTATACGCACACGTCCACATACCAACGTTACACATACCTACATACCTACACATGATTGTATAACACATTCACTCAGCTTCCTGGAATTACTCGTGGTCATTAACGGTAGTGAATTGACTCGTATAGTTAATTATGGCAAGGTTACTATCCATTTGGAAGCAATGTCATATTTCTTTTCGCTCTTGTTAGTGGAAAAAAAAAATGTTTCTTATTAGTGTTATAGACGGAAATGTGTTAATGGCGGGCTCACTATGCCTTGTACACGTGTCAGGCAGCTTGGATTGGACATTATCGTAGTTTGCGTCAGTCTCTTTGTAATCACGTACTGTACTTGTATGATAACTGGGTACATAAAGTTATCATTGTTATGTGTTATGTGACTGTGCAGTAAAAGTGAATTCATACAGTCGTGCATAGTGTTGTGTAGTGGTGATGTACATGGTGTTGAAGGATGAGCACAGGTGTATACAGATGAAAGCATACATACACTTGAAGGTAAATTAACAGAACCTTCGCCAAGTACAGCATTGGTCTTATATTTATTATCTTACGTCTCTTATTTTTGATCAGATTGTGTAGTTGTTTCCGCCACAAACAACCTCGTTAAAGCCAACAGGTATGCTGATGTTTGTCCTTCTCTTGTGTTCCTTTGTCTCTCCTAGTGCAAGATACATAGGTATTTAGGTCACTGCATACCTGAGGGAAGAAACACTTTTATTTATGTACTGGAATGCTTCACAACTGTAACTTATTTTCTTCTAAACAGTTGTAACTTTATTTTCTTTGTTCTTGTATTGAACACCTCTGAGTCGTGATTCAGGTTGTTGTTTTTTTTATATATATACATCAAGAAGAATTAGTCTGTTTAACGTAAAGATTGGAGTCGTGTTTCAAGGCCTGTTAGAGAGTTTTTCTTTTCTTTCTTTTGTTCTATCTTTTTTTTTCTTTTTTCTTTTTATTTAGATTTCGTAAGGAACTTTTTTTTTTCTTTTTTTTATAATTTAAGCTTTTTTCCCCCCCACGTAAATCTCGTTTGTGTTTCTATTCAAGCCCAGGTTTTGTTATCGGTAGGACAGTGACCGGATTTTCAAGGAACACAAGATACGCGTTCATCATATAATTATACAAAGTTATAAGACCTAAAAACTTATGCTGAGAGCGAGAGAGAGAGAGAGAGAGAGAGAGAGAGAGAGAGAGAGAGAGAGAGAGAGAGAGAGAGAGAGAGAGAGAGAGAGAGAGAGAGAGAGAGAGAGAGAGAGAGAAGAAAAATAAAGGAAGAGAGAGAGAATTTTGACCTAAACTTAACCATTCATTTTCAACTTTCATCGCGGCAAAGTTCTACATACCTCGACCTCCTTCCTCTCCCCTCCTTTTCTCTCCTCCTTCCTTCCTCTCCCTTTCTCACCTCCTCCTTTTATTCACCCTTTCCTCCTTGTCTCATAGTCTTCCTTCCCTCCCCATTTTCCTTCATCCCACGCGTCTCCGTAAGTCGCCTTCATCATACTTAAGAAAATAGACAAGCTTGGATATTTACACTTAAAAATCAGTTCCGTGATCGCGTTTTGCTTCCAAATAGAATTATCCACACCCACCTTACCTTCCTTCTTACCTCTATTCTTTTCACATTTTCTCTTCTTTTTCTCCATTGCTTCCTCTTCCTCTCTTTCCTTCCCTCTAATCTTCCTCCTCCTCCCCTTCCCCCTCCTCCTCCTCCTCCTCCTCCTCCTCCTCTATGAATTAAGCTGTTTTTTCTGTGCATAAGATAAGACATTTTCTTTTAAACCAGGTATTGAGGAGTTTTATATTTCCTTCAGTCAGTCTTATGAGCGAAAGTTGTGTTTACGGATGTGTATGAAAAACAGGGAAACGTTATATTTTGTGGCTGATGCATAGCTATGATTAAGGCAACAGAGAAGGCTTACACGAGAAAATTGTGATGTAAATGTCTGGAAGGAATGAGGGGAAAAAAAAAATGAAAGGAATGAGAAAAAAAAATACACGCTGCCACATTTTTACACACACACGCACACACACACACACACACACACACACACACACACACACACACACACACACATACACACACATACACACACACACACACACACACACACATACACACACACATACACACACAAACACATACACACACAAATTGTCCACCTCAGTTCATCAGGAATAATTCAATTACTCTTGAGCCTCACTTTCTCCTCCTCCTCCTCCTCCTCCTCCTCCTCCTCCTCCTCCTCCTCCTCCTCCTCCTCCTCCTCCTCCTCCTCCTCCTCCTCCTTCTCTTCCTCAACTCAGGTGACGCCAGTTTAAGACAGAGTGAGAGAGGTGAACAGACAGAGAGGCGCATGACAGTGAAATAAGGGTCTGTTGGTTGCTTGAGCCTCTAAGTGGACGGACAAAGCAGCCAAGGAAGGAAGTACAAGGTGGTGCATCGATACCATTGATCTTACAGTGTGTTTGAATGCTTACTGCTAATATACCCTAATTACGAGAGAGAGAGAGAGAGAGAGAGAGGAGAGAGAGAGAGAGAGAGGGAGAGAGGGAGAGAAATAGATAAATAGATATAAATTACGTGTAGTTAGTTAATAACGTACGTGTATATGTTGTGTTTTTTACAATATACTTTACCTAGCATTCCCTTCCTTCCCTTCCCTTCCTTCGTCTCCCAAAACGTTCACCTCAATGTAGCAACGAATATGTGTCGAGTTTGAAATGTGAAGCAAAAAACTATAAGTCGATATGTGGCTCAATCAATACGCAGCGTGACCTTGAAACCTACCGTGGCCTTGACCTGCAGCACAACAAGGTCAACAAGGTCACAGGAGGGGAGGAGGGGGGAGGGTTTTGTCCAAGAGCGTGGTGTGTGTCAAGTTAATTTGCAAGGTTCGTTTGGGTGGAGGGTCAGATTGTAGTAACGTGATGTGGCAGGTGAGAGACAGAGAGGGAGAGAGAGAGAGAGAGAGAGAGAGAGAGAGAGAGAGAGAGAGAGAGAGAGAGAGGGAGAGAGGGAGAGAACAAGATCACGTTTCAGTTCTCTCTGTCGCTATTTTACATATTTATATACAAAAATATATTCATTCGTACCTCCACATGCAAGGAAAAACATCATCTTGCTGAACATTAGAAAAATTAAATGAATGAATATATCTGGAACTAATAACTTACATTTATTATTATGATGTAACTAAGATTTTCTCGTGTGTGTGTGTGTGTGTGTGTGTGTGTGTGTGTGTGTGTGTGTGTGTGTGTGTGTGTGTGTGTGTGTGTGTGAGTGTGTCTGTGTGCACGCGCCAACGATTACTTCATTATCATTATATAGAAGTCGTGGGAGAATAAATAAGAAATATTATACCTTAGGCTTATTCCCCCTAACCCGCACCCTAATGAAGCCAAGTCCTGGGCGGAAGGAAGGAGGTTTCAGATACTAATTAGGGAGCTGCTGTTGTTTTTCTTTCCTGATCCCTCGCTGCTTCCTCTCTGGGTTCAGTCTCTCTTGTTGATATTTTTCCCTAATTTACTGCTAACAAAAGCCGATTAACAGTCTTACGTAAGATGTTTTTTTTCAACGGAACGGACGAAAACTAGTTGCTCTTTTTATTTTATTTATTTTTTTTTACTTTCTGGTGTAAATATTTTCTACAGTTATTTAGCTTTTTTTTTTCCTTTCTTTTTTGATATTCTTGCAAACTCGTCTCGTCTATTTTCTGTTCCCCAAAAAAACCATCAGATAGAGAACGGAAATCGATACACGTGCAGAATGAGGTTAGAGATTTCCTTTAACCTGTAAACAATTGTCACAAGTTTCATTTATTACAAACCCAACCAATACGTAATATTAAAGTGACTCTCCCACCTTACAGAGAACAGGTGACTCCCTTCTTACCAGTGGGCGAAGTGAGGGAATGAGTGAGGGAGGTGCAATTCATTAAAAGGACATAAAGGTTTGTGTGTGTGAGGGACGCAAGGGACTGTGTTCTGAAACTGTTTTAACCTTCAGATGCCCTTTGAGGAGGTTTAACAGAAGTCGAAGAGGTCCAGGAGACAAAAGAGTGCGGAGGAGGAGGAGGAGAGAATGTAGGAGGTAGTTGTGGTGGTGGTAGAGGAAGAGGAGATGGAGAGAGGATTGAAATGAGATAAAGTGAGAGAAATACACAGGTGGAGACAAGAGATAGATAGGTTAAGAAATAAAATTACAATATTAATGAAGAAATGGAAGAAGAGATGGAGAGAGAGATAGAAAGAGATTTAAACCAGAAAACATGAGGGAAATAAACAGAGATAGAACAGAAATAGAGAGGTTAGGAAATACAGTGACAAAAGGAAGGAAGAAGAAGGACATTGAGAGAAAGAATGAAAATGAACTAACTCTGCAGTGAGAAAACGTTGTGAAGGTGGAAGTGTTGACCAAAGCGTGGGACGGTGAGGAGGAGGAGGAGGAGGAGGGGAGTACCTGCCCTTGTCTCAGGTGTGTTCAAGTGGGTCGGTGGAGGCTTTTTCCAAGGGGACACGAGGAGACGAGGACACACGAGCAACCTTTCTTTGAGCTTCCCTTCATATTTAACCTTTTCTCCTCCACCTGCTTTTAGTTATATTTGTTTTAACCTTTTTCTTCTTGAGCCGTTTTAGAATGATGTGTATTGTCTTGTTTTTGTTTTTTGTTTTTATTTTATTCTTTTTTGCGATGTTTTCTCTGTATATGGATGGATATTTTATTGTATTTACTTTTACTTTTCTCTGAGTTTGATATGTGTTGAGAGCGTTTGAATTGTCCTGAGTGTGTGTGTGTGTGTGTGTGTGTGTGTGTGTGTGTGTGTGTGTGTGTGTGTGTGTGTGTGTGTGTGTGTGTGTGTGTGTGTGTGTTTTTCTTGCTCCACCTACACGATTACTTTGAAGTTTACTGCATTCCATTATGTTTCTCTCTCTCTTTCTCTCTCTCTCTCTCTCTCTCTCTCTCTCTCTCTCTCTCTCTCTCTCTCTCTCTCTCTCTCTCTCTCTCTCTCTCTCTCTCTCTCTCTCAGACTTGTTTGTATCCTGGTTATCTCTTGCATTACCTTTTTTTCACAACTTTTTCGTCATTCTTCGCTCACCTAATTTTCTTTCCTTGATGCAATTTCGTTCATTATTCGTGTCAGGCTCACTGTGTATTTTCTCCCTTCCCCTCTTTTCACTCTCCTATTTGCTCGGCATCTCTCGTACGCTCGCTCCTCTATCTCCCTCCTTCCTTGCCTCTCTATTTGTTCATTCTTCTTGTTCCCCCTTTCTCATTTTCTGCCGTTTCCTTCACATATTCCACCAGCCTTCTGTTTGATTGGCTTTTTGTTTCAATCTTTTCTCTCTCCTCATGTCGCCCTCCTCCTTCCTGCACTCTAGTTTTCTCCCTGCCCTAGTGCCGTACAAACAGCCTTTTCTTTCTTGCATTTCCCCCTCTTTGTCTGTGTGTCCCTGCTGTAACCGAGGGTGACATTATCTCGAGAGTTATGCGACCACAGAGTCTTGATTCACGCTAGAGCTCCTTCTTTCCCTCTCTGTCGATCTTACTTGAACCGTCTTATCGTCAGCTGTTTGTGTGGCGACGGAGAACAGACGCTGGAGTGGAAAGGGAAGACCGTAAAGTTGGTATGTGACTAGTTGATGGTGTGTATTTGTGGTTGTGGGCGTGTGGTACTTGTTTGTGTGTGTTTGTGTGGGTAGAGGGGGTGCTTTGTGTGTGTGTGGGTGTGTGTGTGTTAGTGTAGTGTATGTTCTTTTTGTGTGTGTGTGTGATTTCAGTGGGTTTTCTTACTTTGTGTTCTAAAAATTATATTGCAGTGTGAACGCGACGTGCATTTCACTGTTTCTTTACTTTGTTATATTAGATTTCACTTTCAGATTTACGTCAGAGTGGTTCAGGTTTTTTTTCCTCTTATCTTTTTCGTGATAAAATATTCTATTTCTTTTATTTTTTTCATCACACTGTATGATTTTTAGTCAAATATTTTTTTTTTTAGTTAGTTCTCCAGTGCATTTTTATTTATTTTTTCCCCATATTTCCTTTTGTTCAACCATTTTCCCTTCGCTTCTGTTTCACTTTCCAGACAATTCAAACTTTACAGCTTATACCACAAAATCCTGGCGAGTGATAGTGTGTCTGGGCGTAACATTTGACATTTACCTACACCATTATTATGATTGTGTGTCCCAGCCTCCAGTGTTTGTCTGTGTATTCTTGACTTACTCCGTACAATGGTTCAACATTCCCAAGATGGAGGAAAGAAAAAAGATATACACTCGTGAGACGTGTAATCACATCTACGAAAGGGAATAATTGAAAAAGAACTAACTTTAGAGATTATACGAAAATTTAATTACCAGTGTATTTCCTGCTCTCTCTCTCTCTCTCTCTCTCTCTCTCTCTCTCTCTCTCTCTCTCTCTCTCTCTCCTCTCTCTCTCTCTCTCTCTCTCTCTCTTGTGTGTGTGTGCGTTTGTGTGGGTGTGTATGTACATGAAATTTGGTACACACGCATGTATGTATACATGTGGAAGGTTGTCATGTCCATATCGCTGTGTGTACATGTGTGCGGGAGTGGGCAGTGGTATTAGCGATGTATATGTATGTATTTATGTATGAGGATTCATGGGAGTGTCGCTGTTTGTTAGGCGTTTAACATGTCAAGAATATAGAATCGCATCATTTGCATATCGATACACCATACTCGCGTGGGGAATGACGCCTTCCTGTCTCTCGCCTGCCTGTCCATCTGTCTGTGTAGGTCTGTGTAGGTCTGTGTAGGTCTGTGTAGGTCTGTGTATCTGTTCGTCGGGCACGTGCGATATGCAATTAACGTGATATACGCATCAGTAACGAGAGTCACGCATCATGCATTCCAGACGGGCTTGTTACGTCCACTGCAATGCAATCATGAGCTGCCATCCTCCTCCTCCTCCTCCTCCTCCTCCTCCTCCTCCTCCTCCTCCTCCTCCTCCTCCTCCTCCTCCTCCTCTTCTTCTTCCTCCTGCTTCTCATCTTCCTCCTCATATTCCTGTTCCTGTTCCTCTTAAGGGTCTTGTTGGGTCGTGGTGAACATCATATCAAGGATGAGGTGAACACACAGGATGCTGCATGGGTGAGGGGGAAGGGAAGGGAAGGGAGGAGAGGGGAAGGGAAGGGAAGGGGAAGGGAAGGGGAAGGGAGGAGAGGGGAAGGGACGTGTGTTTGCCATTACGTGTACGCGTGGGTGAGACTCGATGCACACACACACACACACACACACACACACACACACACACAAACACACAAACACACACACACACACTTTGCCTTTTCATAATGGCCTTTAATGTGATTTTCCTTTGATATGCTTGTGTTGAGATGAATGGACGCAGCACACCCGGAAATGCGCATATAAAAACACACCAAATTTCGTAAAAAAATAAATATTAAACCTCGCTGGCTGCTGGACTTGCCTCGTGAGCTGTCCTCGTGCAGCGGTCGATGCGTGGTGAGGGTCGGTGCGGCCTCCACATTGCTGAAGTCCGCACAGCAATATATCTTGGTATTAATGTAGTCCTTTTAGCCTCCCCGCCACTCAGGGACGCGTGGCTTTTATCAGACATGGGAGAAAAGATCTAATTTTCTCTTTCAGTCTCCATGTAGATGTTATATACACTTAGTGGATGTATGAGCAGTGTTCCCTTTCATTACGTGTTTTGAGAGTATTTGTGTTGCGTTTTCTCCCATTATCTCTCTTTCTGTAATTAAGGCCGAGGAAGAAAGGATTTACGTGTTAAATTCCACGTCTCTTGTGTGTGCTGGTGTCCGTGCAACGCCAGTAAGAAACACCAATGGGAGGATAGACAACCGATCAGCAAAACAAACAAGCGAGGCGGGTGACCAGACAACAAACTGGACGATGAGACAACTAGTCCATCAGTGAGTGAGTGAGTGAGTGAGTCAGTGCGTCAGGTAGGTAGCCAATCAGCCTTCCCCTCACCGTCATGTTCTATAATCGCAGCAACGTAAAATGTTTGTATTTTTTCCTAAACTTTGATGTGGTACAGACACGACACTTGCACGTAACACAGGGCGAGGTGCACGCCTTGGCCCCGGCACTGAGGCAAGGTGTGGTCAGTGTACCGTGTAACATGCATGTGAGAGTGTGTGCTTTTTAGTGTGTGCATATCAGGTGTTTTAGTGTTCATTTGGTCTTTTTTTTTTTTGTCATATTTTGTGATGTTTAAATCCTCCCTTACCAACAGGGGTGTCCATTACAGTATTTTCTTCTTTGTTGTTTCTTAGATCGTCCTTGTATAGCATGAGAGTGTCCAGTAACTCACCATCACCACTGACGACTCAAACAGATTTCCCATTAATTGCGTTTACTGCTTTTTATTGCGTTTTCTCTTCGGCAAGGGAACTTATTCTTTAGTATCCCTTTATAACGCTGTAATTGCATCGACGTAAGAAAAAAACAAACGCACGTAGCTGAGTAATCAAATAAAACAGTTTCCTTGATCCTGAGAACTGCAATTCCGTTTGGTTTAGTTTTAGTTTTGTCTTGTTTATTTAGTTGTGTTTGCCAAGTTTTGTTTGCACGATTCACCAAATAGATGGCTGCAACAATATCGTTTTAGCGCTGTATTTGTCACAAACTTGTTCTGGAATGTGTGAAAGAGTGTTAGTGCCTCTGGGTGTGTGTGTGTGTGTGTGTGTGTGTGTGTGTGTGTGTGTGTGTGTGTGTGTGTGTACGTAAATGCATACTGTAACCTGTGTGTGTTTGCATGCAGTTTCATATGTATTACTGCAAACAATTGTAAGCCAATATACAAAATAGATGAAGAAATATGTCAGACACACACACACACACACACACACACACACACACACACACACACACACACACACACACACACACACACACACACACGCACACACACGTTCACATTTGGCTATAAAACAACTTCCAAACGTTACCGACGGCGACTTACTAACCTCACTTACTCAACCAAACTTATTTATGCACCTGACCAAACTTGGCCCACCCTGGACTACGCGTGACCCCCCAAAAGTTAGCCAGGTAGACCCGAGCTAACTTACCCACGTTATGCCTCAACTTATCTCATCTACTCCTCCTGTGCGCTGCCGTCTAGACCTTATACCTCTTTTTTTTTTCTTTTTTTTTCCTTCCATCTTTCATTCTCCTTCCTCCTCGTTATCGTCGGTTTTGTTCTCGTTTCCACTCTTCTCCTCGTACTTATCTTAATTTTTGTCTTACCTCCTCTCAGTTTTCTCCTGTTCTTCCTCCTCCTCTTTCTCCTCTTCTTTCTCCTTCTCCTCTTTCTCCTCCTCCTCTTTCTCCTCCTCCTCTTTCTTCTCCTCCTCCTCCTCTTTCTCCTCCTCCTCCTCCTCTTCCACCTCTTTCTTCTCCTCCTCCTCCTCCATCTTTTTCCCATTCTTTGTTTGTCATGTTATTCCCTTAACTGCCTTCCCCTCTCCTTTCTCTCTCCTTTCCTCCTTCTCTTGCCCTTTCTCTCCACACACATAGTATATCTTTCTCCCTCTCCTCTCCTTTCTCAGCTTTTTTTTCGTGTGATAATTTCCTCCTCTTCATCACCGACGTCCTCCTCCTCCTCCTCCTCCTCCTCCTCCTCCTCCTCCTCCTCCTCCTCCTCCTCCTCCTCCTCCTCCTCCTCCCAGTTTCATAATAATTACATGTATTATGTCGGACTCAAGTTTGGTATATTTAATAAACTTTGAAATGGCAGTAATAGTGTGGGAAGATTTTTAAAGGAAAGACAAGATGTGACGTAATAGCAGCAGTAGTAGTAGTAGTAGTAGTAGTAGTAGTAGTAGTAGTAGTAGTAGTAGTAGTAGTAGTAGTAGTAGTAGTAGTAGTAGTAGTAGTAGTAGTAGTAAAAGTAGTAATAGTAATTGTAGAATGTCTGTTGTTATTACTTCTATTATCATTATTATTATTATTATCATTATTATTATCATTATTATTATCATTATTATTATTATTATCATTATTATTATCATTATTATTATCATTATGAAGTGTTAGGTGCGCGGGTGTCATGACCAAAGGTTGGCACAAACGAGAATGACCTAAATTCACAACGCCTCACGCCCTCCCCTTCTCCTCGTGTTTGCGGAGTCAACATTGGGAAGGCTGGCTGGTGCTCCTTCCCCTCTTTCCCTTACCTCCTCCTCCTCCTCCTCCTCCTACAATAATTCTCCCCCACAAGTGACTCTGAAATGGTCCCCTCACCTCTTCCTCAATTTCTGACCCTCTCTTTTCCCTAATTCCTGTTAGATTTTTTCGTTGAACTTTTTCTTCCTATTCTATTTTCTGCTTGTCATTTTATATTTTCCTCTTGCTCTTTTTTTTTTTCCTCTCTCTTTCTCTCATTCCTTTTGTGATATATTGTTACCATTTATTGTATTTTTCCTCTTTCACTTCTTCCTCCTCCCTTTCTCAATGTTTTTTTTTAATTTCCTTTCTTTTTCGAACTAATTTGTTTACTTCTTATATGTGCATCTCTCTCTCTCTCTCTCTCTCTCTCTCTCTCTCTCTCTCTCTCTCTCTCTCTCTCTCTCTCTCTCTCTCTCTCTCTCTCTCTCTCTCTCTCTCTCTCTCATCCACACACACACACACACACACACACACACACACACGCACACGCACACGCAAAAAGCCACACATACACAAAATGTAGTTTCCCTTTGTTTTCTAGAGTTCACTTTATCCTGGATATTAATCAGTCTCGTCCGTGAAAAGAAATCGTTATTACTGCAAGTGAAACGCAAATATACAATACTTTATTGTTGTTTTATATATAACTTTTTTTTCCCTTTGTTTAAACTTTTTTTTTCTTCAACGTTCAGGTATAATACAGGTATAGTACATTTTAGTAAATCCCTTCTTGGCTAATTTAATCCTTCCCTCCGCAACGCTTTCACCTTCCTTCCTTTGCTCCTTCCTTACCTTCTCTCCCTCCCTCAAGCCCCTCAGCCGCCCCCGCAACACACTGCTCTCTTCATCTTCCCTGTTTGCCGAACACACACCGGCGCTGGCGGAACAAACTCTGTACACAAGTTACTGCTGTAATGTACAATGCTCACTGTGTGTGTGTGTGTGTGTGTGTGTGTGTGTGTGTGTGTGTGTGTGGGTGTGGGTGTGGGTGTGTCTGTGTGTGTCTCTGTGTGTGTGTGTGTGTGTGTACATGCATGCATGCCTTCGTGTGTGCATGCATGAATATGTATTGCGATTGAATGACATCCATATGTACTCGTTTAATTTCTTGTGGTCATGTATGGATGTATGCATGTATGCACATATGTATGTATGTATGTGTGTATGTATGTATGTATGTATGTATGTATGTATCTGTATGTATGTATGTATGTGCGAGGTTAGCAGAGGCAGCACCATTTATTGCATTTTTCTAAATAATTACATGGCATTATTTTTGAATGTACATGAGCGGCACGGTTAGCGGTGCGGGAGTGTAGAACCAAAGTAGACCAAAGTAACCCTTCGTAGGCGTGCGTGAGCGTGGGGCGTGCACTCATCTATACTAACGAAGGTGGTGAGGCGTGGGAATATGAGGATATTAATGTAGCGCCGCGACCTTACAGCCACGGTGCCCTTCAAAGGTTAGGAGTGGTTGCGGCCTGACAGGAGAGAGACTGAAGACAATAGGACTCCCGGAAGACATCACGCCTCTCGCCTCACGCCTTGGTTCACTGAGACGGGCGTGGGGACGAAGGCCGCGCGTAGGAAGGCATAGGAGGAGTGTTGAAGCTCACCTTTCACGCTCTAATACTCTGTGTGTGTTGATGTACATTCGTTAGCTGTTGTTTATATTTATTGTGACACCGATTACTCTTGCTTTCTATCTGCTGTTATTTTTAATTCATGGTGGAGGTAAAGAGGTGATTGTGTATGTGAGTTTGTGTAGGGAAGGTGGGGAGGGGAGGGGGGGGGGTAGTGTGGTGGTTCTTACAGTTCAATAATCACATGAGTAACTGGACTCGTGCACGCTTTTGACTGATTGCTTCTTGACATGTTTAATTAATTTCACGCCGCCGCTCTGTCTGTCTGTATATTTGCATGATGCTTTGTGGCGTGGACGTGTGCAATTATGTGTAAGGACTCGCGTGGTTGT
The DNA here is from genome assembly GCA_029783475.1 of Metacarcinus magister. Taxonomy (NCBI): domain Eukaryota; kingdom Metazoa; phylum Arthropoda; class Malacostraca; order Decapoda; family Cancridae; genus Metacarcinus; species Metacarcinus magister. The sequence continues at coordinate 14,319,448 of JAPQNM010000016.1, read as the reverse complement.
GTCTGAGAGGATGTTACGGTGTACAGGGCAGGAATGCAGGACCCGCGACGAGAAAAGCGATGACAATAATTAGTAAGGCCTCTGTTTACACACACCACACACACACCACACTCACACACACACACACACACACTCACACACACACACACACACACACACACACACACACAACCTGCCAAGTGTAAAGGATATATATCACTAGCAACAAATCAATTACCTTCCACAAATTCCTGATGTCTTCCTTCATTCGTCTTTTAAATGTGAACGTGTAGGTGTTGTACGAATGACATTTATACACGCTGCACTACGAAACACACACACACACACACACACACACACACACACCACACACACACACCGATCGCCATTGTTAATATTTGAACAGCATTCTTCTCGTAGACCCATGAAAGCGGCTTTCCTTCAACAATGGTCTCACAGGCGATGGATCTCTCGTTCCATATTCCCTATTCCTCATCCCTCACACTTGCATTGGTACCACTGCCCATTCCTCGTCCTTCCCCTTCAATACCATCGCCAGTTACCACCGTCAGACATTTCTCATCCGCTTCCTGTATTCACCAGTCTTGCTTCTCTTCGGGTTTTACGCAACTCTCTTCATAGCCTTTTCATAACATTTCCTAACCCGAGAATGTGTACTGACTGACCCCATTCTCTCTCTCTCTCTCTCTCTCTCTCTCTCTCTCTCTCTCTCTCTCTCTCTCTCTCTCTCTCTCTCTCTCTCTCTCTCTCTCTCTCTCACACTCTCACTATTATAAGAGCGCCAGTTACCTAGAGAACGCCTTGCCGAGATAGGACTAATCAGCTTCGACGAGCCACTAGCATTGGACGACGAGGTGGAGAAACGAGCTTCAGAGGCAGGCAAGTTTGGGCGACTATGACAAGATAAGGAGGATGGAGAGGAGAGGAAGGAAGGAAGGAAGGAAGGGAGGGAGGGAGGGAGGGAGGGAAGAAGGAAGGAAGGAAAATAGTGTATAATATATATGAAATTTATAATGTTAATGAAGAGAATTGAGAAGCAGAATGACAAGGAAACGAAGATATGAAGGAAAATAACAATAACGAAGAGAGAGAGAGAGAGAGAGAGAGAGAGAGAGAGAGAGAGAGAGAGAGAGAGAGAGAGAGAGAGAGAGAGAGAGAGAGAGAGAGAGAGAGAGAGAGTACTTGGAATTTCACGGTACGAACAAAAATAAATTTAATCCTTCATAAAATAGTCGTCTAGAAGTTAGGGAAGCAGAAAGGAGAGAGAGAGAGAGAGAGAGAGAGAGAGAGAGAGAGAGAGGAGAGAGAGAGAGAGAGAGAGAGAGAGAGAGAAGAGAGAGAGAGAGAGAAGTTTAGACGCAGAGAAGAGAGAGAGAGAGAGAGAGGAGAGAGAGAGAGAGAGAGAGAGAGAGAGAGAGAGAGAGAGAGAGAGAGAGAGAGAGAGAGAGAGAGAGAGAGAGAGAGAGAGAGAGAGAGAGAGAGAGAGAGAGAGAGAGAGAGAGAGAGAGAGAGAGAGAGAGAGAGAGAGAGAGAGAGAGAGAGAGAGAGAGAGAGAACATAACACTGCAGTAAAATGAGGAGGGAGCCAGGAAGAAACTCAATGAGGACGGAGGAGTGGGGGGGGGGGGGGGGGAGGGAGGAACGAGAGCGAAATGGTTTGTTATTGGAAATGAACGAGAGGAGAACCGCAAAGGAGATGAGGAAAAGGGAAGAGTAGAGAAAGGAAGACAAGAGAAGAGAAGAAAATAAGGTCGGGTGGAGTATGTAGAGCATGATGATTAAAAGCTAACAGAGAGAGAGAGAGAGAGAGAGAGAGAGAGAGAGAGAGAGAGAGAGAGAGAGAGAGAGAGAGAGAGAGAGAGAGAGAGAGAGAGTGAGAGAGAGTGAGAGTGAGAGTGAGAGTTAAAGTGCATATTGTTGTAGCCTTAGGAACACAATCAACAATCTACAATCCCTGACCTTCCTACATCTAGTTCCTGTTGTTGTTGTTGTTACATTTAGCAGACGTCCTTCACTAGGAATAATTATAATCCGCCTTTGTGTAGTAGTTCTGGTAGGTTTTCAGTGTATCTCTATTCATGTGGTCATCTTTCCTCTTGTGTTGTTACCTGATTGGTGTTTGGAGGGGAGCTGTGGAAGGTGTGTGTGTGCATTGCCACCAAAGCCTCGAACAATGCGGTGATGAGCGTTGGGGCAATATAAAGCTTATGTTATGTTCTATGGCTCCTATTTATTATATATAATGAGTATATATATATAGTGTGTGTGTGTGTGTGTGTGTGTGTGTGTGTGTGTGTGTGTGTGTGTGTGTGCGTGCGTGTGCGTGTATGCAGGAAGTGTTGCACACAAAAAAATATAATTTTATCAGCATGTTTCTTTAACCATAACTTTAAATACGCAGTACATAAACAACCTGTTTATTTGCATGAATATTATTATGTTCCCATGTTTCTCTGGAAAAATTATTTAGGAAAAATGTGTATATGTCTATATATATATATATATATATATATATATATATATATATATATATATATATATATATATATATATATATATAATGCAGTGTGTGGCCAGAGAATGGTGTATTTTGCCTTTGCAAGCTTTATAAATGGAAGGTCGCCTAACGAGTTGTCACTTCAGAGAGTGTCATTTTTGAAATACGTACTCGTATGTGTTTTCCATTCCTCTCGTTAGGCACAGTTCACTTAGCACACTTTTATCTGTGCCAGAATTGTTCTTATTAATTTTTCGTACCATGTTTCTTGCTTCGTTACCTCATTTTATTCCTCACACAACCTGCCTCAGCTTCTCCGCTTGCCTGAGTTTCGTTACATTTTTTACCAAGCATCCATTTCACCATCACTCACTCTCCCTTAGTGCTTGCCTTCCTCTCATAAGCTCCGAAACTCAACTCGTCCGCCCCCTCTCCCCTCCACCCTCTGTCTCCCTTCTGGATATGAAATAAGAGATGATCAATATTTATAACTCAAGCACGGTGCCCAGCATAATATTTACCAGCCTCTCGCGACACACTAGTTGTTCTGTTCTGATGGCCCGGCAAACAAGGCTGCCTGACTCGGCCTCTCTACAACATCAGAATAAATACATTCATCTAAAACATTAATAGCGTTGCGCTACTCTGCAAAAGGTTTATTTGTCGTGCCTGGTGACTTTAGGGCAAATTTATATGCGACTGCATTTTTGTAGTAGTATATTTGCCTTTTTTGTTTAGCGTTTTGCATGGAAAGTTACGAATTTGGAGGTTGTTTGTGACAGCTTTGAAATAAGTCCACGGTGGGGTGAAGGCAAGTTTTATTAATTGCTGCTGTGGACTGAACTAAGTGTTGGTGGGGTTCCAGTTGACCACGCCCACCACTGGCTGCCCTCCCCAAGGCCACCTCACCGTACCCACGTCCTGCACTTGTTTCAGTAACAATTGCAGTGTTATTGTTATTACTATTATTATAATTGTTGTTATTGCTGTTATTTTTATTATTATTTTTTATCATCATACTTATTATCAATGTTACTATTGTTATTATTATTATTATTATTATTATTATTTTTCATTACTGTTGTTTTTGTTATTATTATTATTTATTTATTTTTGTTGTTGTTGTTGATTGGTGTTGACGGTGGTGGTGGTGGTGGTGGTTGTGTTGTTGTTTTCAACATTACTCCTATTAGTATTATTGCTATTATTATTATTATTATTATTGTTATTATTGTTGTTTTTGTTGTTTAACATTATTTGTATTATTTTTTTTATTATTATATAAGTATTATCATCATCATCACTACAACAACTGCTATTACCACCACCATCACTACTACTACTACTACTACTACTACTGCTGTACCTTTCACCTTTCACTCTATGCTTCCGTTTCCATTCCCTTGTTATTAATTCCTGTCATGTTACCTGTTGTGGCGTTCTGACAGCTGTTCAGTTAATCAGTTCACTTTTATGTCCAACTTTTAATTACATGCTAATGAACTGTATTATTTGTATTTTTTTATTAATTATTCATATGTGGTACTCAGTCAGCCTCATTGTTTAGGCACAAATTTTTTAACTGCATTAATTAATTTTTTTTTAGGGGAGTACTTATGCATATGGGAAACTATGAGAATTTATTTATTTATTTTATTAATTTGAGTTTGTTTTCACGTTTTCATTTTGGGCAACCAGTGAGTCCCTCGTGGTGGCTGGCGTCCGCTGTCTGGGTGAGTTGTGTTAGGTGACGCCACGCCTCACTGGGACCCTCTACGTCAGTATTACCATGTTCAACAAATTCTCTCTCTCTCTCTCTCTCTCTCTCTCTCTCTCTCTCTCTCTCTCTCTCTCTCTCTCTCTCTCTCTCTCTCTCTCTCTCTCTCTCTCTCTCTCTCTCTCTCTCTCTCTCTCTCTCTCTCCTCTCTCTCTCTCTCTCTCTCTCTCTCTCTCTCTCTCTCTCTCTCTCTCTCTCTCTCTCTCTCTCTCTCTCTCTCTCTCTCTCTCTCTCTCTCTCTCTCTCTCTCTCTCTCTCTCTCTCCTCTCTCTCTCTCTCTCTCTCTCTCTCTCTCTCTCTCTCTCTCTCTCTCTCTCTCTCTCTCTCTCTCTCTCTCTCTCTCTCTCTCTCTCTCTCTCTCTCTCTCCTCTCTCTCTCTCTCTCTCTCTCTCTCTCTCTCTCTCTCTCTCTCTCTCTCTCTCTCTCTCTCTCTCTCTCTCTCTCTCTCTCTCTCTCTCTCTCTCTCTCTCTCTCTCTCTCTCTCTCTCTCTCTCTCTCTCTCTCTCTCTCTCTCTCTCTCTCTCTCTCTCTCTCTCTCTCTCTCTCTCTCTCTCTCTCTCTCTCTCTCTCTCTCTCTCTCTCTCTCTCTCTCTCTCTCGATGTAATTTTCTTGCCCGTGAAATTGGTTGGTATTTGCAGTTAGTTGGTTATGTTGTGTGTATTTCTGTGTTTGATTGATAAATGCGCAGCCCGTGTTGTTTGTCATGAGGAGACACACAGTTATATATCTTTTGGTGAAGGATTTTTGCTGTATTTCCAAAGCCAGTTTTGCCACACATCTTTTATTCATTCAGATCAACAAAAAATATAGATTCGCACAAGTCTTCAAGTTTATACAATACTCTTCCTTGCTGCATTTAATATTGAAAGTAAAAAATAAAATAAATCAAGTTAATAGGACATAGGGTATATAGTATCTTTATTTTTGATTCAAAATATAACATTGTAGACAGACAAATGGAGACTCTTGGTTCAGGTGCTCAAGTGGGTTGAGCACCGATTATCCTTTCTCTTTCTGTCTCGCCGAGGGGAACACCGGGACTCCTGGATGACGCCCTTGCATCAAAGATTAACTCACCTCCTCGTGTAGGAAGTCGCACATGCAATACTAACAAACCATTGCATGTAAAATTATGCCTCTTAGATAAATACAAATAAAGAGAAAGAAAAAAAATGTATTAAGCAATGACAGAGAGAAAAACATGATTAAAAAAATACAAATAAAAATGAAACTATTGCAACATGTGGATATGCAATTGTATCTACGTCATTATATTCAGCAGATAATCCATTCAAGGTTTTTCAATCTCTAATACCCTTTGTTGATGCGTGTAGGAAGATACAAGGAGGAGTGCGTCTCGTCACACTCCTGAGAGCGAACAAACACAAGCTTTTCTCTCGCAGGAAACCAAACAGCGCCACCCAACCAATACCATTTCGTCCTTTTTTCAGGCAGCAAATATGAGCGCCCTATAACGCGTCCTTGGGCGAAATAAGCAGGACTGTTTTCCTTTCCCCTCCGAGAACAACCGGTCTGTTTTTCTTTTGAAGAGAAAAATAAATGGGACTGATCAGGCCGGGGTGGTGGTGGCGGAGTTTTTATGTGGGAAGTAAGGAGATTGGGGCCTTGCTAGTGTGAGGACGAGGAAAACAGAGACGCTGGTGTATTGTTTATGAAGAAGAGAAGCACAGAAAGGTTACGTTACGTGTGTTTGCTGCTGTTGTTGTTGGTAAAGGAGAGAGAGAGAGAGAGAGAGAGAGAGAGAGAGAGAGAGAGAGAGAGAGAGAGAGAGAGAGAGAGAGAGAGAGAGAGAGAGAGAGAGAGAGAGAGAGAGAGAGAGAGAGAGAGAGAGAGAAGAGTAGGGGGAGGAGAATAGGGAGAGAGAGAAAAGAAGTAGAGAAAGAGGAGAGAATAAAACGGAGATAGCAAAGCAAAGAGAGACAGAAATAGAAAACGGCGAGCCAGAAAAATCCAGACATACAGACAGACACAAACAAAAAACAGACAAACAGAAAATAGACAGACAGAAACACAAATAGACACATACAAATATGGGACCAAAGATAAGAAAGCGAAACAAAAGTCTTAAAAATTATGGAAATATAAAAACACACACAAAAGCTGTAGGGAATGTCGAGAGGCTGAAATATGTATAAAGGGAATTCAAAATGAAGAGGAAGGTAATCGTGGGGGAAAGGTTTGAGTCAAAGAGCCGTATAAGAAGAGGATTTAAGAGAAAAAGAGGAGCCACGTGGGAGCTTGAGGGGACTAGGCCGCTTGGATGTCGAAGAGGAGGAGGAGGAGGAGGGGGAAAAGGAGGACAGCGGTATAGTCTTGTCGTTTGTAGGAAGGGAATGGTGAAGGGAAGAGCATGAGAAAGAATATCCAGTTGATCAGACGGCCTTGGGAGGAGGAAGGAAGGAAGGAAGGGGAGGAACGAGAGACCACCTCTGTTGAGTTACTGTTTCAATCTGCAATTCCCTCCTGGACGCTCCGATTTTCCCTGGTAAAAAGGAAACGGGTTATCAATGGCTGTGTGAGAGAGTGCATTGTGGGAAGCAGAGGAGGACTCGATGCAGGAAATGAGAGGGAGGAAAAGAGGGGAAAAAAATCAACGAGAAAGGGAAACATCTATATACAGGAAGAAAGAGAGAGAAATAGAGAGGGAGAGAGAGAGAGAGAGAGAGAGAGAGAGAGAGAGAGAGAGAGAGAGAGAGAGAGAGAGAGAGAGAGAGGGAGAGAGGGAGAGAGATCCCCAGATTACACAGGTGGAAAACCAAATATTTTTTCCCTGCTTGCTCCGTCCCAATATGGCACCAGGAGGAAAAACAGCACTAGGTGAGCTAATATCCAAACCCACACCCATTCGTACGCCCGTCCCGACCCAACCACGTAGATTATCCAAATTAATATTCCTAGAAGCAGTTCGAAATGTGTGGAGCGCGTGAGTTGCAGTTGGTTCTCGTGCCATAAATTTAGTCTCGCGAGATACATGGTGCGCCAAAGAGAGCAAGTCTTCAGCAGGTGTGAGAGAAATAGTACGTAAATTAGTTCCGTGAGCCTTATTCATTACCTTGATGGAGTGTGAACATAGTGAGGCGTTTTGTGCTGTACTAAAGTGAAGGGAAAGCATCGAGTTTATGTTCCGTGTATTTTGTTGGGGGGGGGGCAAAGTTTATGTAGCATTGTTTTTCTCCTCTCGCTCGCTCGCTCGCTCTCTTTTCCTTTCTCTCTCTCTTTTTCTCTCTCTCATCAAGCAGTTTTTTTTTTATACGTTTGCAGGTTTTATTTTTTATTTCTTTGTGTTATGAATGTTTTTGTTTAGACTTTTTAAGAGATTTGAAATATTTACTTTTAGTTCAAAGTTGGAAATTGTTTGTATTATGTTTCTTTGTTTTTATTCATATTGTTTGTGTTCTCGAATATTAAGTTTTCTTTTTTCACGTTTTACTGGTAACGCTGACACGCACTCCCCAAAAAAACACTCGATCAGTAATAATTGTTACCTTTACACACCGTCACTAATTAATGAACAAGCCACGTAATTGTTTACTAATTATGATTTACAAAAACGTTCCTTCCTGATTTTGTTAACCTAACCTAATTAGTAAAAGTTCGTTCGTTTGCCTTTCACAACTTTATTGGTGAGTAAATATACTTTTAACTAATTCGTAATTACGTCCTTTCCCTTGACAACTTTATCTTCCCGGCGTGGAAGGAAAGCATGTGACGGAAAAGTTAAGGAAAAAGTGTAGGCAAAAAAAATATATAGGTCAGAAAAATATATATATATCAGGAGTACGGCGAGGCGATATTTCATTAGCAGGGAAATGTGTGTGCAAAAGTAAGTTTCCACGTAAAATAAGATGAGGTGAGGTGGAGCCCGTGCTGGAAAAAAAGGGAAACAGGAACTTGTAATTATTAGAGGGAAAACATTTTACATAATTTAATTTTTGTTGTACGTTTCATTTGTTCCGGGAAAAAAAAAATTAATACAATTACTATACTACTACTACTAGTAGTAGTAGTAGTAGTAGTAGAGTAGTGGTGGTGGTAGAAGTAGCAGTAGTAATAGTAGTAGTAGTAGTAGTAGTAGTAGTAGTAGTAGTAGTAGTAGTAACAATAATAATAATAGTAATTATAAAAGTAATAGCAGTGGTAGTAATAGTAGTAGTAGCAGTTGTTGTTGTAGCACTACTACAAATATTACAACAACTACTACTACTACTACTACTACTACTTCTACTACTACTACTACTACTACTACTACTACTACTATTGCTGCTGCTGTTGTCCTTTCAATGGCGCCACGAAATAGTGTCAAATAATCACTCGTACGAAAATACATGGAGGAAAAAACAAAAAGAAATATAATGTCAACACTGCAATGGACGACGGACGAGGCCTGACACGCGGTGTGACTTAAGACTAAGAAGCTAAACGCGGAAGGAGGTAGATTTCCTCCAGTCTTGCAGAATTCCCTCAAGCACTTGCTAAAAATATGAACACTTACTAGGTAGCTGTGAAGGATTGACTGGCAGATCTTTCCTCATACTGTCACTCTCTCCTCCTCCTCCTCTTACGTTCTCCCCTCCTCTTCCTCCTCCTCCTCCTCTTCCTCTTCCTCCTTTTCCTCTTCTTCCTTTCATCCCGCCGGTCTTTCTCGTCTGTGTCATCTTGAAATGGATCATATACATTTTCATTTATTTTTCGCTCTTCAGCTTTTATTTTTTCCTGCCATCCACCTTTGCAACATTTTTCTTTTTCCTGCCATTGTGTTTCGTGTGTTTTTTTTTTTATGTGTTTATCTCGGGATCTCAAGCTTACACTTACGATAATGAATATGAACACACACACACACACACAGAGACACACACACACACACACACACACACACACACACACACACACACACACACACACACACTCTCACACACACTCTCTCTTAATACGAACATCTTCCTTTGTTTCTTGAGTGTCGTGTGGCCGAATCTCCCTTTAAGTGTACGGCAGTTATTCATCCACAAGAAAAGAAAAGCGAAAGGTAATGACACTCGTGCATGACTAAGGATGAAAGGGTCCGGCAGCGTGGAGCGAGACATGAAGTGATGCACCAACACTTCATCACGCCACCACCAGAACAATTGGTGTTATGTTGATAGGTGAGGGATGCGGGGATGCTGAGTGGGTGTTAGTCATTTAGATTGTATCCCCTTCAACTGTTTAGCAATCATTACGTTTTTGCAGCTTGAAGTGTAATTAAACGCTAGATGATGAAATTTATTGCGTTGATTAAATAATTATCTTGTTATATTTTCCAGTATTAAGTGATGTTCAAATTCACTATGCTAGACACAGGATGAACAAGTGTATATAATTATTGAGAGAAGAGAAGCATGCTGACATTTTGGAAGTAAGGAATAGAGAAAAAGAAGACGACAAAGGAAAATATCAAGAAGAGGAGAAAATAATCTTGAAATTTGTATTAAGAGACAATTTTATGATCACTGGTGTTGAATTCAGGGACTGTATTAACGAGACTTACTTGACTATTGTTTGTTGAAAATGTAAGACCAAGTATATTATCACCTCTCGCTGGTTCATTGTCTCTATCAAGTGGATATTATAGTAGTAGTGAAGCCACACGGGCAGCCTTGTTAAATCCAGTAGGACTGTTGATGTCTATTCTTCCTTTATACTCCTTTGTACTCGTATGTTCTTTGTAATTATTTTCAAACCTTTCCTTTTCATCAGCACATGGCGGGAGGAATTAAGTGTGACAGATAATGGCTGTGAATTAATCCAAGTGTATGTCGCAAACGTGATTACATAATTTGCGTTCACTGAGACTTGAGTGTTATTACGATGCATGATATGTCGCTGAGGCGGGCCGGGACGTGCTCATGAATCTGTGGCGAAAAGAGAGACCTGGAGGAACACATGGCCTTGAAGATTGTCATAAGCACGGGACCAGCTTGACAAATGGCAGCAGAAAATGGTGTGTGGTGAGGGTGTGTGTCTGCTGAGGAGCGAGAGGGGAATGCGGCAGGGCACTTTCGGGGACTGAAATATTCACCACCACCACAACTACCATCACTGCTGGTCCTTCCTTCTTCCTTCCTTCCTTCCTTCCTTCCTTCCTTCCTTCCTTCCTTCCTTCCTTCCTTCCTTCCTTCCTTCCTTCCTTCCTTCCTTCCTCCTCCTCTTCTTCCTCTTCCTCCCCTCTATTTTTATCATTAATATTTATTTTTATCATTATATTATTTATTTATTTGTTATCATTAATTTATTTTATCATATATGTATCATAATATTTATTTTTATCATTAATATATTTTATCATTAATATATATTTTTATCATTAATATTTATTTTTATCATTAATATTTATTTTTATCATTAATATTTATTTTTATCATTAATATATATTTTTATCATTAATATTTATTTTTTATCATTAATATTTATTTTTATCATTAATATATATTTTTATCGTTAATATTTATTTTAATCATTAATATTTATTTTTATCATTAATATTTATTATTATAATTATTAATATTTATTTACTCCAACATCAACACTTCCTTAACATGTATTATTATTAATTTCAAAACCTTTAACTTCAATATAAGTTTTCGTGGATTTGTGATGAAAATGGATTCGTGAAATTTTTGGCCCGAAGATTTCCACCAGAATTTGAGTCTAAAATAGTTTAGTCATTTTACAAGTAAAGTATTAGTCCTACAACAAAGATGTATAGAAAACAAAGTTGTTCAGCTTGACAAGTTCTATCAGATGGTGTCATCCGTTTGTAAATTACTCTTTTGGTTTACGAGAAAAATGTAATTAAATAGAAGTTTAGTGTAAAATACAAATAGTTCAATATCTCCATTACTTACATTCCGATTACATTCTAGTAAAGCTCAAAGGAACGGGCGTCTCCTGCTCTATATTTACTATTACATATATTTTTTACGTAAACCTCATACTTTTCGAGTTATTTTGAAAAAACATGATTTCATGAAAAAAATCTAAGGTGTCACCTTGAAAATTTCGTGAAAAACTTTCCACACCTCGGAATTTCATGAAAATTTGTCCCTAAAGGTTTTCAGTCAAACTGAACACGAATCTGGACTCAGTTTTATCATTACTATAATATTAAACACTATATACGCATGTCTGATACGCCTAAAACTATTTATTCTCTCTATTTATCTCTCTATCTCTATCGCGCTCTCTCCCTCTCCCTCTCTCCAAACTCCTACAGCAAAATCATAATATTCTCCCCCTTCCTCCCCCTCCCCCTCCTCCTCCTCCTCCTCCTCCTCCTCTGTGTCTTCCTTCTTAAATAGTCTTCAGTGGACCAATTAGCGCCAATATATATTTTT